>VZTI01000181.1:73885-115925 GCA_013397865.1 Struthidea cinerea | reverse complement strand
GATGCCTGAAGTTACTTTCGAGAAACCCCTTTCTATCTGTGCGTAGTGGGCGACGCGCTCGCCAGCGCGGGCAACTTGCTTCGCGCAGCCCCTCCGCTCCGCGGCTCCTCTCCGCAGCTCGCGTTGTCCGCCGGCAGCAGAGGGACCCTGCGGGGTGGCGCGGAGGCGGCCGGGGGCCCGTGGCGGCGGGGCTGGANCCGTCTCCCCGCTGCACCGCGGGACCCATGGACATGCAGGAAAAACAGCTTTCGGGACGGGGCTGAGGGTAGGGGCAGCGAGGGATGCGTTTCGCATTGCTGCTGTGGAAAGGGAAGGGGTCGAGCAAATGTTTGGGGATGTGCAAGGGGATGCCCCGGTTTGGGAAGCGCTTGTGATTGAGAGGGAAGGCGCTGGTGAGACGGGGGCGAGCTTGGGGCGGGGGCAAAAGGGAAGATGGCACGTCGGGGCGCGAGTGCTGCTGGGGGGGCGGGGGGAGGCAGGGTGCCCTCGGGCCATCCTGGCAGTGCGTATTTGCTGTGGGGGATGCAGCTGGTGTTGCCTGGAGGGTACAGATGGTGATGCCCTGGAAGTAGCTGCTGTACTGGGAGGACGGTGGGGAGAGGGAGGATGGCTTCATGTTGCCGATGCAGCACGCGTGCTCGAAGTGGCAGTGGGGGAGGCAGTGCGCAGGGGGAAGCGCCAGCACTTCCTCACACCCCTGTGCCTCTCTCTTCTCAGCACTTGCTCCTCTTCCTGCTCTTCGTTGGGCCTTTCAACTGCTTTGCCAGTTACAGCCGTGCCACTGAGCTCTTCTACAGCCTCAACGAGGGGCTGCCTGCTGGCGTGCTCATCGGCAGCCTGGCCCGTGACCTGCGGCTCCCAACGGCTGGTGGCCAACACCCTGCATCTCTGCAGCCCCCACTCTCCTTCACCCTGGCCTCCCATGGCTTGGGGGGACAGTATGTGCAGCTGGACAACCGCTCTGGGGAGCTGCACACCTCAGCCGTGGAGATAGACCGGGAAGCTCTATGCGTGGAAAGCAGCGGGGCCATGATCTTTGGGGGATCAGCTGCTGTCTCTTCTTCCTCCCCATCACCAGAGTCGTGCCTACTGCTGCTGGATGTGCTGGTACTGCCACAGGAGTACTTTCGCCTGGTGAAGGTAAAAATTGCTATCCGTGATGTCAACGACAATGCACCCCGCTTCCCTGTGCCCCACATCCGTCTCTCGGTGCCTGAGAATGCACCTGTGAACACCCGCCTGGCTATCGAGCACCCCGCCCTTGACCCTGACATGGGCACCAACGGTGTCCAGACCTACCGCCTGCGAGATAACTACGGTGTCTTCACCCTGGATGTGGAGGAGAATGAGAATGGGGAGAGGACTCCCTACCTGATTGTTATGGGGGCACTGGACAGGGAGACACAGGATGAGTATGTCACAGTCATCGTCGCTGAGGATGGGGGGACACCTCCTCTCATGGGCAGTGCCACCCTCACTATTGGCATCAGCGACATCAATGACAACTGCCCCCAGTTCAACAACTCACAGCTCAACGTCACCCTGTATGGGAATTCCAGCTTAGGGACACACGTGGCTACTGTCCACGCAGTAGACATGGACCTTGGATCCAATGCCCAGATCACCTACTCGTACAGCCAGAAGGTCCCCCAGCCATCCAGAGACTTGTTCCATCTGAATGAAAGCACAGGAGCCATCACACTCTCCACTAAAGTTGATGGGGACACTCCGAAGTTACACAGGCTGATCATACTGGGCAATGGTCCTGGCTGTATTCCTGCTGTGATCACAGTGCTGGTGACCATCATCAAAGTCATGATGAGGCCACCTGAAGTTGTTCCTCGTTTCATAGCTAATGAAGTGGAAGGGGTGGTCTACTTAAAGGAACTGGAGCCTATCAACACACCTATAGCATTTTTTACCATCAAAGACCCTGATGAAAAATACAAAGTCAGTTGCTATTTGGATGGTGATGGGCCTTTCAGACTTTCACCGTACAAGCCATACAACAATGAATACCTGTTGGAGACCACAAAGCCTTTGGACTTTGAGACACAGCAGCTGTATGAAATCTCCGTAGTGGCATGGAACTCAGAAGGATTTCATGTCAAGAAAGTTATCAAAGTACAGGTTCTGGATGACAATGACAACTCGCCAGTTTTCTCTGAACAACTGATAGAATTGTCCATTGAAGAGAACAATGTTCCCAATGCTTTTTTGACCAAACTGCATGCTACTGATGCTGACAGCGGAGAAAGAGGGCAAGTGTCCTATTTCTTAGGTCCTGATGCCCCTTCCTATTTTTCTTTAGATAAAACCACAGGAGTTCTTACAGTTTCTACCCAACTGGACAGAGAAGAAAAAGAGAAATACAGATACACTGTCAAAGCAGTAGATTCTGGATTCCCTCCAAGAGAATCAATAGCAACTGTCACTATCACTGTATTGGATAAAAATGATAACAGTCCAAGATTTATCAATAAGGATTTCAGCTTTTTTGTGCCAGAGAACTTTCCAGGTTTTGGTGAAATTGGAGTTATAAGTGTCACAGATGCTGATGCAGGGCAAAATGGATGGGTTGCCCTTTCAGTTCTGAATGGAAGTGATATTTTTGTTATAGATACTGGAAAAGGAGTTTTGAGAGCTAAAGTGTCCCTGGACAGGGAGCAGCAAAGCTCCTATGTTCTGTGGATTGAAGCAGTTGATGGCGGTGATCCTGCCCTGTCTTCTACAGCAAAAATAACTATCCTTCTTCTGGACATAAATGACAACCCTCCTTTGGTCTTGTTTCCTCAATCTAATATGTCGTACTTGTTGGTCCTTCCTTCTACCCTTCCTGGTTCTCCCATCACCGAGGTCTATGCTGTCGATAAGGACACTGGCATGAATGCAGTCATAGCTTACAGTATCATAGGAAGAAGAGGCCCTCGACCCGAGTCATTTAGGATTGACCCCAAAACTGGTAATATCACATTGGAAGAGTCCCTGATGCAAAATGACTATGGCCTCTATCGGCTGCTTGTAAAAGTTAGTGATCACGGCTACCCAGAACCTCTCCATTCCACTGTCATGGTGAACCTTTTCGTCAACGATACCGTCAGCAATGAGAGCTACATCGAGAGTTTGTTAAGGAAGGAGCCTGATATCAGTGTAGAAGAAAAACAGCCACAAATATCCATCGAGCCTTCTCATAAAAAAGTGGAGTCAGCATCCTGCATGCCTACCTTGGTAGCTCTTTCAATAATAAGCTTGGGTTCAATTGCTTTAGTAACAGGGATGGGAATTTACATTTGTCTAAGAAAAGGGAAAAAGCATCACAGAGCTGATGAAAACTTGGAAGTACAAATCCCATTAAATGGAAGAATTAACCTGCACATGTTGGAGAAGAAACCAGTGGAGATTTCTAACATTTAATGTTTCTTTGTGTATAAACCCAACATCTGAAAAACCCCGGACAACACTAAAACACCTAGCTGTAGGTTGTATTGACAGAGGTTGCAATGAAGGACTGCTAATTTATAACTTAATAATATTATAATTGTAAATAGCTGTTTACAGTTTTTTAAATTCAATTTCAGTGTACAGCTTTTTTATGAAACATTAGTAGCTAACAGCTAGCACCCTGACTATAAAAACATGGACATCATTTCCAGCTTTCATAAATCAATAAGATCAGTGAACATAAAAAAGGGGAAGGTAAGATGATTCTTTTAAACTCAAGTTTTAAAAGTATTTTTAACCACGAGAGGGCATCAGATGCTCCTGAGCAGGGAACTGTTCGAGGTACTGTCCATGAGATAAACAGAATATATTTTAAATATATTGATTTTAATATAAAATACCTATTGGCATACAGACATTTAACCCCTAAAAAAAAAAAAAAAAGAAATGTCTGTCCCAATGTATGTATAATAAAAATAATAAGTATGTTAAAATGCACTAGTAATGAAAACCCGAATGTTTATTACCTCACAAGTAAAGCTTATACAGTAGGATAGAAGAGGCATTAACAAGAAGTGCAATTCCTGTTGAGCAAGAATGCAAGATATTGTAACGAGAATCTGAACTGCTGTGACATATCATTCATTTTTCTCCAGATTTCACCCTCATTATCATTTGCTCCAGCAATCTGCTGGTCATTTTTATGGAAAAATTATATTTAATATTTCCTAAAGCAAATAATGCCAGAGCCCCATCCTCATCCTCATAAACATGCCAGATTCAAGGAAGCAAGGGAATGGCTAAATCTTTAGTTGTCACAAAAGTGGTGGTATTTTTTTGTACTTTGAGCAATCTGTCAGTAGTACTCCATCAGTTTGGTTGTGCAGCAGATTTTTGTTATGTGTTACTTCTGAATCTGATCTGCCAGATGAAAACAAAAATCACTTCACATTCTAAGGAATTGTAGGACTTTTTTTATTCTGACTGTTGCTCTTTTCTGGATTGGTATTTCATGTGAAAGATCTTGTTTCTGACTTTTGGCCACCATTCCTGGCTCCTTTTCATTGGCTTTGATTTTGGATTAGATCCAAAATCTAACTTGTAAGACTGGTGGCATATTTTCTTAATAATTTATTCTTTGCTGTATCCTCTGCAACAAAGCAGCAATTTTATCAGTGATGTATTACTTTCACTTCATTTTAAGAGCTGAGAACTATCTTTTGTATGATGATTGCATCAAATTTCTCTGTGTGAACAAGATAAATTAGTGTTATGCTTAAAAATTATTATTTTGATTTCTCGCATCGTATGTCTGTAAGGTACCAAAAGTGTTTATATGTCTGCAAATTAAAGCTATATATTTTCATAATAACTTATTCTCTCTCTCTCTCATAGAATTTTTATTATAAAGCTAAATATTATTTCAGTTATAAGAAATGCATTTTTCACAAATGCTTAGGTACAGGCTATCTGGTCTGACATGTCATAATACTTCCACAAATTAGTACACTTCAAAATCATTAATGACAGTTTATGCTGTGCTTCTTGAAATTACCAGCAAAGACAACTGTATGTCAGTTGATGTAAGTGGTGCAGCAGCTCGCACCTGTTTTGAAAGTACGGAATGCAATTAGAGGCAGTTTTTGATTTTTCTCTCTGTGACTGGCACATTACTTTGCCTTGAACCTACTGAAATGTTAGGGCTTTTGATAGATACTGGTTCTACTTAGCCTAAGTAAGAGTATTAACATAATACCCAGGTTTTGCCATTCTGGCTGTAGGAAAAAGACTGGTTTTTTCAGGTTAGAATATTTTCTGTTTGGGCATGATTTGATAGCTGTGTTTCATGAAAAATTAATTCAGCCTGTCAGAGCTTTGTGGTCAATCAACTCTTTTCCTTTATTTTCATGTTATCAAAACATGAAAATGGTGTGTGTCCCTGAAATGCATTTGCCCCAAAAAGACATTGTTTCTTATCTCTGAAGAAAAATTACATTATATCTTCAGAAACAGCTTCAGTATTACAGATACTGTGTATTGTTGTGGTGAGGAAGCTAGATCCTCTGCATTTTTCTTTTCATTAAGGAGGCAAGGTAACAGAAAGACAGGATTCTTTTCATTGCTCTTATTTCAATTAGCAGTCCCGTATATTCTCAAGACAGTTTAAACAGGAGCAAACCCAAGACTTAAGAAACACAATAGAAAGATAATCCTGATCCTTCAGTGTGTGTTCATATGACACTGGTGAGATACTTTTATTCAGGTTTGACAAATACATAGTCTTGACCCTGTTTGATTAAGCTTTGTTTAAACATGCTGTTCTTGTTGCCTTTTTTTTTTTGTTTGTTTGTTTAGATCAAGCACGTTCCTAATGCGCAATAAAATGTAATGTTATGAGCCTGTTAAAACCAAAGTAGTGCTCATGAAGCATTTCACTCATGATTTTCTACACATTTAAAGAAAATGGGTTTAAAATGACACTTTCAGCCATACTGTTGCGCAGTTACTTGTGCAAAAGAATTTACACTGAATAAGACCTTCAGATTTTTGCCTTCTGTGAGTAGCCTTTCTGTGGGTAATGTCACTGAAAATGGCAAACTATGCAGTGAGCTGGCTTTTTTTACTCCATATTTCGTGTTACTTTAAAAACATACAGCTATTAACACCAAGTAATAAGCATAATAGTTAAACATGCAATATTGAGCCTAACAGTGATTAAAAACCAACAAAACGGGAGTCTTACATCCATAGAACCTGAGAATTTCTTCCTTTAAAAAATGCTCTTTCTCAGCTGTAAAATTCTTGATACTGGCTGTATAGCAAACATTCCTGTGATGTTGCTATTTCCAAAGTATTCCTTACTGAAATTTCTTTCACATGAAAACACATTTTTAATGAGTATAACTAAAGTAAATTAGACTCAGACATAAAGGGCCTATTTTATTACCACCTTGTGCAGTGCACTTGCCAAAATATATGCAAATCTTGTCGACACTGGTAGTTGAGCTGGCACAAAAATAAATGTCTCATTCATTTACAGTATCCACAGAACAATCTTAGAGTGAGTGGGTGCCCTTTGTTCATTTTTATAAAAAATGAGATTGTCCTAAGTTTTGTATTGCCAAAGCCTCCTGAACTTGCCATGCAAACACTTTTTCATTAGAATTAACAAATTAAAAAATGAAAGACAAGAAATGGGCAGGGAGCCCAGTGGCAGTGGACAGAGAAAATCAGTCTTCTCTTTCTACTTCATTTTATTCTTTTTAAAAGAACTCTTTGAAGTTACTGTTTTGATGCAAAACTAACCTAACACCTGGCTGAATATCAATAAAGGATGAGATATAAAAGTGTGGGAGGGGAATTAGAGCTATTTGCTTTTTCTTGTGTCAAAACTCAGAAAACAATCTTATGGTCTTTTATTTCCATTTTTCAGTATCAGGGTTCAAACATGCAACTGTGGCACAGAGTCCACTGAGAAGAATGTAAAAAGCTCCCACCCTCTTAGCAGGACATCCAAGGAGAGGTACAGTATTAGCAAAACTTGGCCTCCCTAACAGCAGTGACAAACCTTTGATTACTGGCTGGGGTGTTACTGCAAATTTTCTGCACCTAACTTCTGTTTTGGGAAATTTGCATTAAAATACTCAAATACATGAAGATGATGAGTAGTCCATGACTCAGATTTCACCTCCTGGTTCAAAGCGATGAACTTTCTGGGACAAATGGCCTGCATCACAAAAATACCTTGCAGTTTGGCATAAGTGGAGATACATAGCAACTCTGCCGCAAAGAAATCATCAGCTTGATCTTCATCAGCAGAGTGTTTGTTTTCATGATTCATGTGCAATATCAGAGCCACAGTGAAAACTGCCTGCCACCTTCCCTGTACTGTGCTGCTCAGCATCTTCTTGCAGTTTCTTTGTACGTTCCTCTCACCTGTGTAACTTAAGAGAGAAAAACAATGCAAAGCAATTAATTATTAAATATTAGCCAGCTGAAACTAACAACTTTTATTTAGACCAGTCTCCTTCAGAGCTGGAGTTTGAGCAGCTAAGCATATTTATCTCCATTACCAAAATAATTTGAGTTTAAAGGAGATGTCTAGTGAAATTTAAAGTGGAAATAAAGATATTTGGCACCCTCATTTCCTATAGAGTGGGTTCATAGAGTTTTTACATGAGTAGTAGTTGTTCAGTGAGATAAAAGTTGCAGAAATTAGTTTTATGCTTTATTTTAATAGTGTGGGAAATATTTTGAGGAAACTATTTGAAAGTTATTTGCAACATGGCATTTATTCACAGTTTTCTGAGTTAAAACATGCAAAAGTACTTGTGCAGGCAGCATTGATATTTCCTTTTCACTCTCCGTACCAGACTGAACCAGCAGATAAGATAAAACTGCCATCTGCATTCTGAGATGGTAGAATTCAAGGATTACAGCTCACAAACAAATGTAAAGTTAAACAGCTCTGTTTTTCACTCTATGGATGAGAAAAATACTTTTATTCTTATACCACAGATAGATAACTTGCATAATCTTTCTAATGTTTTCTATCTGAATGTTTCAGTGATTTCTGCTATATTTGCATTTTAGTTTCATTACAGAATCAATTTTAAAGGCCAAATTTCAACTCTTTTTTTTTTTTTTTTTTATGAGAGTACTTTGAACAGGTGCTAAGAAAACATTGTTCTCAATGAAGAAACATTGAATCATTTATAACGGGTTCAGTCATTTATTCCATTGCTTGTAAAAACAAATATAGGCTTACATGTTGAAGTTGCAGGTTTTCATATTGCTAGCTAACACTGCTTGTAAGTAGCAAACACTTAACTGAAATACATCATAAGGAATTACTTTAACTGTTCAAATCAAGAGGACTTGCATTTTAAGCATCAAGTTGGATGTTTGTCTATTCCCAGCAGGCGTGGCAGTATCAATTTAATGTACTGTCCTATTTTGTCGTATTTTCCATCTTCAAAGTTTGGGTTAAATATTCATCCTCAGAGCAAGCCAGTGAGGTGAGAACTCTTACCTCTTTATGCATAAGAGGAGTGAGGTTGATTTCTCTACCTGTGTGTCAGCATCTAATGCTACCTGAGATACCTCAAGGTATCCCACCTGGTCTCGAGCTGCACCTCGGGCGGAGTGCAGGCTTTCTCTCAATGAGCTATCGTATATGCCAGCTCAGTGCAGATGCTTTGGCTATTTTAGAAAGTGTTCAGTAAATTCAAATGTGTGTTGAATTGATTCTTTGATGTGGTTCGCCTCCATAATTACACATCTATGTTGACATGTCTACAGACAGGTATTGACCACTGAGCTGAGAGTCTGAGCTTCCACTGTAATCTGTGAGTTTCATCAGCACAGTCAATAGAACTAGAGAGTGCGTCAGTTTGCTCTAAATCAGGAATTCAGGCAAGGTTGAGCTGCTCTGAAAATTAGTATCAAGTGCTATCTGGATTGCCCTTGAGCATCTAAAGCTTCTGCACAGTGCTGTGAGGAAGTCTTGTGCCTTTCTAGAGTAGTAGCTAGGTGCCAGGAGAGCAAAGCAGCGCCCAAGATGGCATGAGAACACTATGGATAGGCATGCATATCCCACATGTGCTGGTGACACAGCGAGTGTATCAACTTTTCAACTCCACTGAGCAGAGCTTGACAGACTATAATGGGAACATAAAACATAGATCTGAGACATCTGATACTTAGTATCAGAGACAGAAAAAACCCCTGCAAGCCTAAAATGTAACCACTACCATGACTAATTGATAAGCTCTGAAACCTAAATTCAACCCGTGTAGTATTGCATGCAAGTCACTCCTATAGGACACAGTAAAAGAAGGTTGTACCTTTGATTTATATGATGGCTGAGTACTTGCTGCTGAGGAGGTGAGAAAATTTTCTTATTTTTCAAGTGTTTTCAGTTGTGTATTTGGAGCTGATGCTAAAGACATCTCTTGGTAAGGACACTCTCTCAAGCCTTCTTTTGGAAACGGAGCTATTGTTTTTAATACAGAGACTCAAATGTCAAAATCTTCCAAGGCTGAAGAGACACAATCATGCTTGTCTACTAGAGGAGCATTCCATGGAACTGGAGATACTTGGCCTTGAAACACTTTCAAAACTTTTCTTTAAACAATCAGTGACTGTTGAGGGGTGCGAAAACCAGGGAAAACAGAGTTCTGTGCTCTTTCCTCCTTGATGAGCAGATTGTGATACTCACACACACACAAAAATTGAAACAGTTACCATAGATATTTTTCGGAGGTAATAGTCTCCTCAAAGTTCAGAATTATTTCAAACGTATTACCTTTATTTGTGCTGTAATCCTATTAAAATTACAATCTCAAGACATTTAAGGGATAAAGGTCATCATATGGAATAAAGATCATCCTCTCTCTAAGGCTCTATTTTCTGAGAAATGTATTTGTAAAGGGTCTGGCTGACAGGGTACAAAGCAGAACTGCTTCTCAGGATATGTTCAGGACAGATGGAAATAGAAAGAACAGAAGACAGCAAGAATAAATAAATGCTGTCAAAATGAAAGGGCCCTTTTCTAAGATTGCATGTGGGAAACAAAAATAAGCAGTCAGAAACAATAAAAAGAATTTTTCTGGACCTACTGGATTTACTGTGTATCATCAGCAGTGTTAAGTGTCCCCTTTCAGCAATCTCTCATCCTTTCTCTTAACCAGTAAGGATGAGAGCTTGTTGCAGAGCTTTGGGACCTCCTGACACAATGTACTAATACAAAATACATTAAAATCCGATTCATATTGTCAGCAGGTCACAATTGTATAGAGAAATCAAGGCTTTCAGTAGAATATTTTTAAAGTGTCTGTTTCATTATGATAACAGCATTCTCTTTTCTTGGTGCTTTTCTGTAGTGTTATTATATTGGGTATATTCACTTTTGCAAACTTGGGATAAACCATATTATTACAAACATTTGCATCTTCTCAGCCAATACAGAAGCTGATACTGTGACATAATTTTTCCTGTGAATGCTGTTAATGTAATGAGAACTTTTCTTGCAACAAAACACAAATAGCAGACGTGCCTCTGTCCTCACTTTCCTAAAGTGCATAATGATAGGGTAACCTTCATCTTTATTAATAGAATAAACATTTCATTACAGTAGGACAAGAGGGTTCTGATATACCACTGTGTTAATACAGTGTACATCCTGCAGATGTTTTCTCAAACGGCTGCCTTGTGTAACTCTGTAGAAGTTCTAGAAGTCATCTACTCATTTTGAGAGTGTCTTTTATTTTTTTGTTATAAGTCATAAGAGAAAAGCAAAGGCCACACAGTTGTACTGGTGTTCTCTTTTATTTATTTCTGTTTACCAAGGTAAGTTTAGCTGAACTGAAAACACAAGGATACTTTCTTTAACTGGCTTTTCTTTGAATTTGAATTTTGAAACATTGTATATAGAGTTAGGCACCTGAAAAGTAGATATGCAAATATCTGAAAAAGCAGTAAAGAAAGGAAGCATGCAGGAAAAAGAAATGTTTTGGAGTAAAATTCAATCTTGAAAGTTCAGCATAAGGTAACTAATGTATTAATCTCCTCAAAGATGTTTTTCAGTTTGCTCAGACGCAATGAAAATAATTCAGTGCCTTCAGCTGTGTATACACAGGACACACCCTCACACCTGCAGTCCTTTCAGGAGGTGAGTAGCCTCATGTCTCACTGATGTAAATCCAGTTTAAAAGTGTTCAAGAATTCATATTAAACTATAGTTTAATATGGAAAAAATCAAACCAACTGATACTGTCCATCCCCATTACAACTACTTTGCAAGCATCAAAAATTAGATATTACAGGGTCGGACTATTTGTATTGGTTGTAAATTCCATTTGCTATTGGCTTTGATATTGACTATCAACATCTGTCCACTAGTAATTTTATTTATCTGAATGTATTGGACAAATAGCTTAATCAACAATATTTTTATCACTTAGAAAACATTGGAACAAAATCCACAAGATTTTTTTTCCCCGATTCCATCTTCTGGAATAAAAATTACGTTATTGAAAAGCAATACCTTTTTTTTCCCTGTAATTATCAGCTATGATATGGAAATGTAAGGCCATTACAGAGTATTCAAAGATTTTTCTCATAATTTTTTTTTTAGAGCCTGATAGTATTTTGTCATTTTCCAAATAAGCTTTTAGACTTTGGCTTGTAATATAATGACATTAAAACTGCCAAAGGCAGAGATTTCAGTATTAGCAACATCCAGAAATGCCAAGTCGTGAGCGATTCCCAACACAGATTCATGTAATCTAAACTTCATAGATCTGTATAAGCAATTTGTGAGTACACATATCTAAGATTGCTTCTCTAATCAAGGCAACTCTACAAGTCTCTTATTGGGAATGTGGGTGACTTATGACATATCTCCACTGCTCTCAGTTCACAGTAGAAAGACATTACAGCAGAGCCCTTGCAAAGGCACCTCGGTTAAATATCTGAAATTAAAGAGAGTGAATCTAGATTATGTACTAGAACAAGAGACAACCAGGTATCATATTTCCCTTTCCCAGTTACAGGGGATGGGAAACACTCCTAAAGTGGTCCCACATATAAAATCTCTATACCTGCTGAGACAATTTCCTTTTCCAATTATGGAAGTTTTTGTGTTAGTGTTTGCTTGGTTTTTTTATTTAATCTTTGTAAGTGTGGAAGTAAATCTCTTTGAAGTGATAAGGACAGCTGCATTTGATGGAACTGGCAGGTTTTTGCTGTGTCACTTGCTGTTTGTAAAAATGAAAACCCACAAATCATAAAAAGAATGAAATATAGCAGGCACAGGGTCAAGGAAAGGAGTCTTTTTCCTACTCTGTCTTCTCAAGTCTACAGGTGATAGATGGCGGTGTGCTGAGTATGCAGTTCTTCAGTGGAAGTTGTATGTGTGATAAGAAATACTATGTGGGAATTACAAAGCCAGCATGTGTAAATCTGCTCAAGGGGAGTGAGAAAAAAATCCTTCTGGCCTAATAAAGATGCACAGGTTGCTGGTAAGATTTTGAACTGTTGCCTGGATCAAATAGAGCACAACAGCTTATACATCCTTGCCTCTTCAGCATGTATCAGAAAGCAATAGGTAAAACTAGGTGAGCCACTGTACTTTTATTGTAAAGCAGTATTTAGAAATAATTTGCTTGAATTTAGGCTACTTTTGAATTGAATGTTCTACAAGGTGATCTGGGTGAAAAAGCCCGATTTGATATGTGAAACCGGTCTTCAAAAGACATGCAGTTTTTACAGATTCTTTTCAGATAATGATTAATAATAAGCTACTGTAGAATTGAAAATTTTTCACAGTTTTTTGGGGATTTCATCACTTTCCATAAACTTTCATGAACTAAAAAATAAAAAGATGGGAATAGTAAACAATTTGAACGATCTGAAATTTATTAAAGACAATAAAAGGAAGGGCCCTTCTGAGCACTTCCACTAAGGATCAAACTGAAATTACTTATTAGAAATAGTAATATGCATTACGCCATATTTCATTGAAATTTGGATGCATGAGTACTTTACAGATGTTTTAAAGAGGCCGTTAATAACTTTCATTGAGCCAGATACCCCCCCCTTCCTCTTCCCCCCCCCCCAAAAAAAAAGAGGAAAAAAAGGAAAATATTTTAAAGCATACCAAGAAAATAGATGTACCTAGGAGCAATGAAACAAGTTGCTGTAGTGGCCAAAATAAATACAGTAAAAAGTATAGCAGAAATTAATATAGAGAAGGTACCAAAACCTATCAGATGAAATTCTGGGTGAAATGAAACACAAAAAGAAAAAACTTAAGATTTTAAGCATTTACATGTAAATAAAAGAGAAAAAAGTTAGAAAATTATACAACCAGATGCATGTGGATTTGTTCCTTTTTCTCTAGTTTATAGAACTGACTACGACTCTGACTATCACCTCAATTCCAGATGTTCTATATTTTAGTTCATTAATATGTTCACCCTCCTTTGATTTCTCCAAAAGGTTTTTTCTTTGACATATAGTGGTGTGATCTCTCATAATTTCTTAGTGAGATGATTGTGACGTTTTTCAGGAAACAAACATGGGGGAATATTGAAAGATAAATATGTGTTGCAGTGAAACTTCTGGCATATGCTTAAGAACAGGAGACCCCAGGAGAAAAGAAAGTGACATATGAGGAGTTAATTCAGGTAGAGGTGAGACATGTAACTAGGATAGAATAAAGATGCTGCTGTAAGAATTCAATTAATTATTATTAATGTTGGACAATAAATAAAATTGCAGTAGGCTATGAAATGAAAACAAACCAACAAAATGATGGTAGAAAATTCCTGGGTCCAGCAAGATGCATTTTCCTTTGAGAATACAACTACTAAATACTGAGTTTGGACACCCAGCTGTTAGCTTAAACTTGGTTAGCTCAAATTTGTAAAACAAATTAGTCTGAAAAGTAGTTTTTAAGGCACAGATACAAAAAAAAACTTCTAGAGGACAAACTGGATCTTCTTTCCACCTAAGAGCACAGAGATACTCCAGGGTACTCTTGTAGCTTTTTAATAATGCTTCTCAATTTCATCTGCAGTCTTTGAACATTGTTTCTGTATCAAGGGTTTGAACCACTGCTTTTCCATAAAAGAATATTTTATCTTTTGAAGTGCAATAGAGAGAGAAATCCTCATTCATCTGGTAATGAGTGAGTGGGAAAGAAATTATATTCTTTATTTCATGAGGATTAGAATTTATTTCCCATACCAAACAGAATACTGAACAACAGACACTAGAGTTGAACCTTTTTTTCTAGATTTGTTGGTGGTTAATTTGTTTAAGTCACAGATTAACTAGAAGAATACAGATGTTATACCAATATTTAGAAAGGTTAGATGTGATGACCCAAATATTTACAAGTAAAATAATATAAGACTTAGGTAAAATAAAGAAAAAGCTGTTTTGCAACTAACATAGCAGCGAACTGGGGCCTCTGCTATGAGGACATGGACCTATTAGAGTGAGTCCAGAGGAGAGCCACTAAGTTGATCATGGGGCTGGAGCACCTCTGCTATGAAGGCAGGCTGAGAGAGCTGAGGTTGTTCAGCCTGGAGATGAAGAGGCTTTGGGGAGACCTAAGAGCACCTTCCAGTACCTTAATGGGGCCTACAAGTGAGCTGGAGAGGGACGTTTTACAACGACATGAACTGATAGGACAAGGGGGAATGGCTTTAACCTGAAAGAGGATAGGTTTCAATTAGAAATTAGGAAGAAATTCTTTACTGGGAGGATGGTGAGGCAGAGGAACAGGCTGCCCAAAGAAGTTGTGGATCCATCCCTGGAAGTATTCAAGACCAGTTTGGATGGGGCTTTGAGCAACATGGTCTAGTGAAAGGTATCCCTGTCTGTGTTGGGGGGGTTGGAAGTAGATGATCTTTAGCATCCCGTCCAACCCAAACCATTCTAGGATTCTGTGAATTAAAAGGTAAGAATGCATGGCAATTAATCAAAGTAGAAATGATCCTGTGCAAAGCTCATCTTTTCAACATAGTGAACCTGAATTTACTCTTCGACTAAATTATAAAGTTTATGAAGTCAAGGTGTAACAGTCAAACTAGTGTAAGTTATTTTACTTTTAAGTGAATTACATACTTCAAAAGTTAGTATTATGTGATTTCAGTCAAACAAGTTTAGCAATTTCTAAAGTTAATGCAGTTACTACCCTTCAATGACAGATGCCAGGCAAAAATTCTTCAGTGGGAAAATGTCCTTAATGATGGGTTTTATGGACAGATTCTGTGGATATAAGTTTTAATTTTATGTTCCTTAATAAAACCCAAATGAATAAACAATTTGACTTGTACTCCAATGTAATGCCATAAAGATATACAATAGAAAAAGAAAAAGCAAGGAAAAAAGCCTAGGTTTTGGGGGTTTTTTTCTGTTTTTGTTGTTCTATAAACAAAAAAGTAAAAACAGAAATAAAGAAATAATATTATTCTGTAGAAGGCATTAGTCAAAAAAGAGCTGGAACGTTGCATCCAATTTTGGTGTTATATTTTAAAAGGTCATTTAAAAATGGGAGAGATGTAAATAAGTCACAATTCTTTTTGAAATTGAGAGAAAATTAATTCATTTGAGAGACTGGAGAGTTAGTCTATTTTATTTTTCTTAAAGGAAGTAATGGACTGATTGCATTGGAAAGAAGTTCTAAACACAACACCCTTTTTTATTGTAGAAAAAATAAAGGAGTAAAAGTAGGCATTTGGTGTCTCTAGATCAAAGCTGAATGACATTCTGAAATGTAACCTGAAACAGTCAGGCACAATTAATTGAGATCAAAGAAGTACCTAGTGCATTAAATATTGAGTATTTGTAACTTCTGATGAACTAGGGGCAGACTAGATGTAGTGATGTGGTGCTAGACCTTTTGGAACTATGACAGAGATTGATGTTATATTACCTTGATTTTATATTTACCTTGATTTTACCTGTTTCCTCTCTTTCCCTCCCCATGTTACTGGAATGGTTAGATGAATAAACTAAAGTTATCTGTTAATATATCTGAAATCAAATACAAGTGATATTTTTAAATAATTTCAAAGAAAACCACTCATAATAAAGTGTCTGATATGAACTTTGAACTATAGCAATCACAATAAAGCCTGTGGTGGTCTAGACTATAGGGACAGATTTTAAAAGGTGAATACCCTTTCTTCATATATTCACTCATTGATTTGACTACAAGCTAAACAATCCTCTATCACTGTAATTATTGAATACTTAGAGTAAAAAAAGTAGGCAGTGTGGTGGATTGACCCTTGGTGGGCATCTGGCAGCCAGCTAAGGTCAACTCACCACAGAGAGGTTATCAGCATATTTGTACACTAGCTGTTGAGAAACACAATAAATACAGAAACCACCAGGCCAAAAAAAAAAAAAAAAAAAAAGAGATCAATATTAAAGCAGAGACCTCTGCACTGAGACTACACCTTGGGATAAGATAGGAAAATAATGAAGGACATGGTTTGTCCTAAATGTGTAAAATGAACCCATGATCAGTCTCCATATGTAGAACTACTTCTAGAGAAGTAAACTGAATACAAACGTGTCAGTATAATTTTGCACATTATTGAAGTTTTCAATTTATTTAAATTTTTGAGACAAGTAATTTCTTTCTGTCTCTTCTCACCCTGCAGAAATTAGCCGGTGAAAAGTACAAGCACAGGTGCCTAGTGAGCATTAATATTCATGCATGTTAGCTGTGCAGCCATACGTGCATACTTATGTGTGACACATGTGAAAACTGTACAGCATGAAGCCTAAATTGTAGACATAAATTTCAACTCTGCATCTAAGTTGTAGAACTTTATCCTAGTCTGTGTGGAAGCCTTGTCTCTTGCATAAATGACCTTCCTATTACTAACCCATAGTTTAATTAATCACTTTTTCTGAACAGCCTGGCCATGTAGTTTCATCTACCTTGGTTAAACTGAGGGGAACACTCTTTGAAATTCAAAACAGAGGACATCAAGAGCCCCATACAGAGAAGGAAGGATCAGAGCAAAGATTCTTGCCCATCATTCCTGTGGAAGCACCCCATACAGAGCTTCTCTTTCTCAATTCAGTAGGTGAGATAAACTGGTGTATTACATGGGAAACCAAGGCAGGATAGGTTGGAAATAAATTTCTACTCAGCTTCATCTAATTGGACAGTTGATAGCACTGAGAAGTTCAGTGAAATCTTAACACTCGGTAATTATTGGGCAGATGACTACGATGAATGAGTACATTAAGCAGTGCTCTGCAACTGACCTGGCTGGCTTGAACTAACTCAGAAGTGATAGGTCCAATATCCAACTATTGCTCTTGTGGGACTGTCATTTCTCCCACATGCAGTCCTGTCACTGGTTATATACTGGCCTTGTCATTGTCCCTTTAGCTGTTCTGAAATACTTTGACAATCCTCAAGGGTTTCAAATGAAACAAATGACTGCAGTTATACAGTAAAATCTTGCTCCTACTCACCTATTATCCACTGCAGATAAATCATGGTTTTAAATTGACATCAAACATAGCCAGGTCTGGTTTTTATTGAGCTATTATAACAATGACTTAAAATTTATTAAACTAGTTGTAGAAGTCCAGCTTTTAATTATTTTCATTTCAGTCTGTGCCACCCTCATGGCTGATGTCTGTAACAGGCAATTTGCTTCCCTTTGTGCTGTAGATGACCAGTGGGGCTTTAATTTTCCCAGCAGATGTGGTGAGAACCCGAGGAAGTAAGGTGATAAGCACTTTCAAATGGAAGTGTGTATCTCGGTTTATCTTGTGTCTGTGAAGAACATCAGGCAGTTCTGTGATTTACAATAATTCCTATGCATTCTAGAAATTGCTCAGATTATGGCAGGGTTTACTCACTGTATTATTACTTTGGTTTAATAGAAATGGACTGTTGCAAAAAAAACCCAAACAACCCAACAAAAAAACTGATATAAATCAGCAAACCAACTAGCCAGAAACTCCTCTCCCCTCTCCCACACCCCCTGTCTGGAATAACTGTGTATATCCATTAAGAATGTCTGAAAAAAGTTGTCAGAAGCACATTAGAGGGACGGATGGGTACACCCCCATGTAAATGCCAAGAATTTCCCAGTTCCTATAACAATAATAAAGCCTTTAAATACAGAGTTTCAATAGATTTTAATAATCTTTTTGTCTTAGTTGAAGCTTTTATTCCCTGAAAATGAAACAATATAAATTGGTTTGAGGGTATCTCATTACTCTAGTTATCAGTAATCACATGCTCACTAAAACAAGACTTAGAGCTGCTGAAGGCAGTCGTACTGTTAAAGTTAGTGCATATATCCACAATACATTTTAGACAAAGACTTGGTCTTCCAGAGGAAAAAATCATGTGCTCAAAGACTACATTAGATGGGGAAAAATGCTAGAAATCAGAAAGGATACTTTTAGAGAAAGAAGATAAGGGACAGTCAGTTCCATGTCTGTGGTGGTAACAGCTGCGCATCTGCCTGATGTGAAGTCTTAAAAGGGAAGTTAAGAAAAATATAAAAAAATTATAAAATTTGTTTGCATTGACCTAGAATTAAAAGGCAATTTTCCACACAAACGTATAGTAATAAAATAACAATTATTTCAAAGCTCATGAAAGATTTAAGTTTTGGTTTCTTTCAAAAAAAGTTAGGAAGCAAGGAAATACCAATGGAAGAGAAGATGTTACAACAGTCTTTTTTATTATTTATCCTATTTACTTATTTTTCTCCCTCTCTGTGGAAGACCTGTATTCACATTCTTTCTTTGCATGCAGCTATTTAAATCCATATCTAAAGAAAATACCCTCATACCCAGTTTAGTTAGTATAGGTGGATGTTCTTAATCTCTTCTAATGATATTGTACTTTGAATAAACAAAAAATAAAATAAATGTTAAATAGGGTTCAGATGTCTTATCTGCTGGGAAATAGTAGTAACCATGCAGCTCTTTATTTTCCTGTCCATTCCTGTTCCTTTGTTTGATGACAGTGAAATCTCCTAATTTGCTGCTGATTTTTGTATCAAATTAGGTTCTTCCTTTGTGGTTGGATAAATAAAGGAATATATTTATAGTCGCTATATTACAGACTGGAATATTAAGTGATTTTTCGAAATGAAGGAATAATGACAACATTAATGAAAAGGTTAAGATAAAGAGAGGGGGATAAAAGGAAATCAGTAATTAAGGCCTAAATAACAGTAATAACTAGCCTTTACATCAAATAAAAATATCTTGTGTAATCAGTAAACTCCACATATGGTGAAAAGGCAGGAGGAAGTAATCCCACAATCCCACAAGTCTGTCTGCAGATACTGTGAAGTGCTTCATCTATTGCTCTGCATGTAAGAGCTCTTTGTAAGACACTGTATAATCATATGTGTGCAGAGAAAAATGAGTAGAGAACTGCTGAGGATCTGGCCACAGTTTCTGCATCCCACAGTGCTGGGTGGGCTGTAGCTTGGTTCTGCATTTACTTTCCTTTAAGTAGTTAACAAGGAGTGTTACCTATTCTTCATCTGATAGATAGAGTTATCAAAAGTTTTTACTCCCTTAGTTCAGCTACCAAAATCTAAAATGTATGCCTCAAAAGTGCCACCCAAAACTTTGTGAAACCTTATATCCCTCCATTAGATTTGGAAAAAAGAAATTTGTTTAGAATGCAGGTCTTTAATGATCTTAAAGTGAATGATCTGGCCAATGGACTCTAAGAAGCTTCTCTCACATTTTCTTTCTTTCATAGAATCATAGAATATCCTGACTTGGGAAGGACCCACAAAAATCGAGTCCAAATTCTCATCCTGTGCAGGACAGTGCAAGAATCAACTGTGTGCCACAGAATATTGGCAAATGTTTCTTGAACTCTGTCAAGCTTGGTGTTGTGACCACTTCCCTGGGGAGCCTGTTCTAGTGTTCAACTACCCTCTGGGTGAAGAAACACCTTTGCCTAATATCCAGCCTAAACCTCCCCTGACTCAGCTTCATGCCATTTCCTTGAGTCCTGTCAATGGTCATGAGACTGAAGAGATGGGTACCTGCCCTTCCTCTTCCTCTCATGAAGATGCTGAATACTGCGATGAGGTCTCCCCTCAGTCTCCTCTTCTCCAGGCTGAACAGACCAAGAGACCTCAGCTGCTCCTCCCAAGGCTTCCCCTCACAGCCCTTCACCATTCTCATGGCCCTACTTCCAGGGTTAAGTGAAGACAAGGGGAGGATTTTTTTTTAAAGCTCACCATTCTGATCAGATGATGCAAACAATGGTATGTTTTCTTTAGATTTTAGTGTATTCTGCTACTGAGATCCTGGTTTTCCAACACATTCTAGAAACCTAGAGCAATGCTCTAGTTTCAAGGAATTGAGCAGAGTGGCTAGGGAATGGATTGTCCCATGTGAAAACAATGGATTTAAATGTCCTTCTGTGGATTTAGCTCATATTTCCTACCTAACAGATCTGTGGACTAGAAGACACTTGAAGCATACAAGAAAAACAGATGTTTTCCTGTTCTTCTATAATTATCTAGTCATAAAGTCAGAGGTAATTTCTTTTTATGAGTTCATCCTTCCTTTCCTGTAGGGAACTTGAATCAAAGTAGTATGGCACTCTGGTTTATCAAAGTCAGAAATTAGATACTAATAGAATTTTCCATTGCTCATATGAGATAGAAAAACAGTGAGGTTTCTTCTTTAAAGGATCTTTTTTTCCTTTCTTGTATTTATAGCTTATAAACCTGATGCTACTTAAGCTCTGCCCTACGACATCACTGTCATCATCTACAAACTGTGCACATCATCCAAGTTATATCACAGTGTTTTCATACATTCTTTCAGTTGATTAAAATGGACCATTTTGCTTAATGAACCACCATATTTCACCTAATTGTAATTCAAGTCAATATTTTCAGCAGAACTCTTAGTTGCTAAAGTATCAGGTAGTTATGTACTTACTGTTTTACATATATTAAAAGTTATCAATTAATTATTTAAAAATGTACCAGATGACCACGCAATTTTTTTAAGAAAGGAACAGATGTAAACTATGGAGCAATTTTGGTAGGCAAAATGTCTAGTCCTGTTAGTCTTAAGATTTTTGACTAATACTATATTAATCTTTAAAAAGAAAAAAAAATTAAAGAAAAAAGAACATCTTCCCAAGAATGCCCATTTTCAACCTTGATAAGAGTGCAAAAATTCTTCAAAAATCACATTTTCTTTGTAATTTTTTTGTTTGGTAATGAACTTTTATCAATCAATTAATTTGAGATTAACAATCTCAATGCATTGTTAATATAGTAATAGAATCATAGAATATGCTGATTTGGAAGGGACCCATCGGGATCATCCAGTCCAGCTCCTGGCCCTACACAGGACACTCCAAGAGCCACACCATGTGCCTGAGAGCATTGTCCAACACGCCTTGAACTCAGACAGGCTTGGCCTGTTCCAATGTTCAACCACCCTCTGGATGAATGGCCTGGTTTGGAAGGGACCTTAAAAATCATCTAGTTCCAGCCCCTCTGGCATGGGATAATGACATTCTTCAATCACTGAATCAGCAGAGACAGGTATCCAATGGAGAAAAATGAGGGTGCAAGATAAGGCATTATGATGAGGAGGTAAATATTGTAAAAGCTTTAGAGGAAATTAAGTTTTGAATCTTACCCTTTATGATATTTTTCTTCTGTAAGCTGTCAGCAGTCAGATGACTTACAGCCAGTCCACTCACTCTAACCACTTATTTAAGACTAATTAGAAGTGAATTAATCTAAAAGTTGGACAGGACTTAGGGTGATAGAAATATCCAATCATGTCTAGCCATACTCTAGATCTAAATCATCTACTCAGAACTTCTGAGTTAGGCAAAAGTCTAACAGGAGCTTCATTCAGCTGAGGGGCATGATGCAAACTAGATTTAGAGATTTACACCTTTAAATCCAAACTTGCAAGCTAAAACATTGCTGTTCAATGACCATCTCCAAAAGCAGCCAGGTAGCTCTCTGCTGACTGAAGAGCTCCCTAAAATTTTTTCACCATGGCAACATTTACAGCAGCCTAGATTCCAGTATAGTTAAAATGAAGAGGATTAGGCACACATGGGGTCCAGTTCATCTGATGAAGAAGATGCCAAAATAGGTCAGTCAAATCACTCGTTCAAATTGTCTGTGTGTTTCTATTTGCTTTAGAGGGAACTCAGCAACTAACTCAGACTGAGATCTCTACAATTAGAGAGTCTGAATCCTATTCCCAAACCCCTTTGTTTTATCTACATGTTTAGAGCATTTTTTTCTTTCTTTTTCGCTTGTTAAATGTTTTGCAATTGCAATGACAAAGAAGCCCAAACAAAGGAGATGCCCTTTAACAATGAAATTCTTACTGACTTTAATGAAATCAGTACGGAACTGACGTACTGAACTAGGATACACCAAAGCCTTCCATTTCCCATATACTAATCTCATAGAGAGGGAATGAAACCTTCTAGTCAGTGGATTAAAGCTTCAGAAATTCAGGCAAAACCTTCATCTTAATCGTTTTATCCTGGAGTTGTTATTTGAGATAATTGTTTTTATTTTGGGTGGGGTTTTTAGTAAATCTTGCTACTTGTCTGAGAATTAAAAATTAAATTGCTGTCTAAAGGATCGGTTTACAACTGAACTTTATTGCTAAGCCCATTTGGAAAGTTTTCATCTATCATCCATCAATGCTATTTTCACTCACTAGCAGGACCAGAAGTTTCAAAGGAAACAGTATATCCATGTAAAATTAATTAAGTTCAACCATGACCTCATTACATTGATGGAGTGTAGTGCTGCTACCTGCAACCAAAACAAATTTATTTTGATTAAATATACTTCAGGTTATAAAAGCAACATATCTCACCCAAGTCATAGGATTTCAGGAACATTCAGGTTTTATTCTAAAGTTATCTACTACTCATAACAGGATAAAATGAGACTTCTTCTTTCTCTTGTTTTTTAAGGCCATGGCACAAATATGTGGTTTGCAAAAAAAACCACTGCATGATAGGTTCCCTGGCAGAAGTTTCATATAATCAGATCTAATTTTAAAATTCCTCTGTGTTTTAAAATACATATTAAACCCATCAGAATATGATCTACTGTCACTTTTAATCTTCTAAGAAAATTTACCTTCATTCCTCACGGGGAGAAATGAGTAGGAAATACTGTTTCCAATTCACCAGAGCATTTTGAATTTTAGAAAAATCCCTGGGTGGTAAAGATACATTGCACTGTGTCTCTGGCCTCTGAATAACTAAATTGATAGGACACATAAAGTTTGAAGTATGAAATCCCTTAGGGAAGGGATTTAATCCAGGCCTTCTACATCTCAGTTAAATATCCTTACTACCTGGTCACTTATTCTGGGGTATCCCTTGTCTCTTTCTTAACAGATATTCTATCCAAGATTTGCAAAACCTTTCCTAGAGTATATCATTAAAACCAACGATATCACAGCAAAAGGCCTGGTTTGAGGAAAATGGTATTTTCTGAGAACAAAAATCTCATTACTAAAACTTTCCTAGTGGATATTCGTCACCATCTCCTGAGACTTATTTGGATTATTAGATGAGAAAATTTCTTATTTGCTTTCCATACACACAAATCAAACCAAACCAAACCAAACCAAACCAAACCAACCAAAAAAAAAAAAAAAAAAAAAAAAAAAAAAAAAAAAAAAAAACAAAAAAAAAAAAAAAAAAAAAAAAACAAAAAAAAAAAAAAAAAAAAAAAAAAAAAAAAAAAAAAAAAAAAAAAAAAAAAAAAAAAAAAAAAAAAAAAAAAAAAAAAAAAAACAACAACAACAAAAAAAAAAACAACAACCAAACAAAAAAAAACAAACACCAGAGTGAAAGAAAAATCCAGGGGTAAGTCAATGGTTCTAGCAATACTTTGCTCATGAGCAAATCTTGCTGAAATAAATGTTGCCTCTAGTTTACAGTGCATGCCTCAGGTTATATCATTTTAAAAACATTAAATTTGATATTGAATTTTACACTTGGCATGATATGCATATAAATTCATTTTAAAATCTTGTTTCTGACTATATCTTACAAAGAATGAGAACAAAAAACATAGTCTGATGTTTCAAACAGAATGAGGAAAGATTTAATTGTAATCCTAGTTCTGATCATAATTTGTTGCTATGTCCTGGATAAATTACTGATGATTTACCATATGCTTCTGAGAGAAGATGATGATAATACAAAACAAAGAAATGTAGTTAGATGGTTCATTCACTGATGTGTCTTTGTGCAGTAAAATATTTCCCTGCACAGCTCTGCATATATGTAAAATGTTATTCTAAAACAATTTTATCAATTATTAAATAGTATTAATATGGCATTTCTTTTGTCTTTAAAATGATATTTTAGTAATACAATTGCATTCACCTCAAACATTTCATTTTAGTGAAACTAGACCTTAGATTTAGATAGGAGACAATGTAATTATGGAAGATCCTCCATCGCGCACAAAATGGGTCATCTTGTCTCTTATCACAAAGAGACATTGAAGTCATAATTATTGCATTATATAACTAGTTATGTAGTGCTGAAGAGCATGGTGAGAAAGGTGCTTTTCAAATTGAATAATTACTATAATTTGCATCAGCGTACTTCCAGCAATCATACTATATATTTATAGACACCGATGAAAATAAATGGAGTGCTGTTGTTACTTGTCCCATCAAAAACTTTCACAATGGCAATGACAAGAACATTGCATTCCTCTAACTAGCAGAAAATAAAATGTACACCTTGAGAAGATAAATGTTCCTTACTGTATTTTACTGTGTAATTCTAGCACTCACCAGACTTCAGCTTTTCTGTTAACACTTGCAAGTTATGCCAGGACCAACCAGTATTCATGTCTAATTTGCTGCATATTTGCAAGATGTGTAAAAAGAAAGCTTTTATTATGAAAAGCCACCATTAGTTTTAGAGCAAATATAATATATTTGACAGCTGAACAGTGGTTTGTTTTTTTTTAGTATTTGGCTTTCTTTTTGAAAGTACAGCAAGTGTAAAAAGAATTAAAGCAACTTTGTCTACTATTGCTCCAAAGTGGAAAATTTCCTTCTCTTCCTCTGATTTTGCAGAGCAGTTAATATCGTCTTACCTCTGACCAAACCATTCTGGAAACTAGGTTATCTGAAATTACATTTAATTATTTAATTGTGTGGACAGCAAGTAGTTAGCATTGCTTCTAGACTGCTCATATTTCTAGATGGGCATTCTTGTTCTCTCTGTAGCATGAACAGAAACAATTACCACGTCAATAAAGTAAGAGGTAGCATTACATGGGATTGAAATCATTATCAGAACAGTGACCTGGCTATGACACAAATTAATTTACCCTCTTGCTTTTCTTCTTTTCAATAATTCAGGCATCCTTTCTCTGTGTATGCTTGTGTATGTTCTGACTTTGCACTCTTTGCAGTCTTTATTTGCTACTGTTAATATGCTCTTTCTGACATTTAAACAGTTCAATTAAAAAGAGCTTGTAAATACTAAATTGAACCCTATAATGTAAAATAAAATTCTCTAAGCAAATATGTTATAAAACTGAAAACATTTCTTCTTTCTTTTGATTTTTTTTCTTTCTTGGCGTGATCACCCTTAAGTCTTTGATAACATGATTATTTACATAAAAAGGAAATTAAGTTAATTAAACTGCTTCGGTTTTTTCTGTTAAGAAAATACTGAAATTCACAAGTATTCACAACAATACTTTCCATATTGATAATCACTGAATATAAAACAGAAATATAAAATTTAAATAAATTATCCATGACAAAGGGTACAGAAGTGGGGAAGGAAAAGGGAAAAAAGGGAAGATGGATAGGCAGATGGGGTGAGAAGTAAATTTTCTGAACAGAAAGGAATTTTTAATCATACTGTAACTTACATATAAAAGTGTTACAGAATTCACCAGTAAAGACATATTCTAGATTTATGGGTTGTTAAAAATAGAACACTATATAAGGGTCATTACATTCCTTAAAAATAGAAAAAAATGTGTCTTCCTTGGTCTTACGCATTTTGTTCTACTTCAAACTTCCTTTCTGGTTTCCCTCTCTTCTATATAAATATATTTCTTGTCACTCTTAAAGTCTTGGTAGAATTTACTCCCCATTTTTATTTTGATTCTGCTTTGAGCTGTGTTTATACAATCCCTTTCTTTACAGATTTTTCTTAAGTGTCCTTTTCTTCTAATGCTCAAAGCAGGTTAGTTACCTCTAGCCCATATTGGTCACTTCTCTGTCATCTTTATGCAGTTTACTACCTTTTTCTAAATAAGTTTTATAAACTAAGGTTTCATACTCTCTTATGGCTGTTGTTTGTGGTAAAATCTGAAAGGCAGTATAAAGATCACACTTTTTCTTCTCCATATACATTCTCAGACCTGGATATCCATAAACTAAACAGAAAAGGCAGAAAAGAAAGTATTGTATTCTGCATTTCTAGAGGGTGAGCTTATGAAAACAACGATTAAACCTAAATACTCTGGGTTAATATTACTGTTAAATAAACAAGTCTCATGGGGTAAGGGTGGTTCTTTCAAGCAGAACTCTGAACAGGATGAAAGTCTGTTCACCTGAAGTCCAAAGTAGTGAGTATTAAGACTCTCTAGAATGTTAGAAGCACTGAACTTCTAACATACATATATATGTTTAAAGGATTTTGGCGAGGTTAATTCTCATCTTACTGAACTTAAGTTTCAGGGAGCAGCATGGGTAGAGCTGGTCTCCAAGGGAGGATGAGCTGAGAGCCCAGGGTTCCCAGGTTTCTCCAGCACAGGCTGCATGGTGCCCTCACGGATAGCTGCAGAACTGCAGGGTGTGGGCAGGACAGCACTGGGGACAGCGGCAGGGGCCATCCAGAGTGCCAAGACTGTCAGTGTAAGCAGTCACGTCTAGGGTCCACCCAGGGTGACTAATCTGGAACAGCTGGATATGGGGCCAGAGATTGGACTAGAGACAAGGCTACCTGTAACATAGTTCTGTGCTCCATCTGTGGGACTGGATAGGACTGGATGCTAAGTTACCCATAAGGCAATTGGAAGTCCTGGAAGATCAATCAGTAAATTGCGGCAATAGGACACAAGATGTAAGACAAAATGACAGCATACCTCAGCCAAGAATTAGGGTCCTGAACCTGAGCTGAGGTGGGATCCTGTGAGCAAGGAGTGCCTGGTCAGGGCCTTTAAGGCCTATTTAGTGCCTTTCAAGCTCTGGCAGTTAAGAAAATTATTATAGAAATGCCATTGACAAGATACCATCAGTAATCTGTGGAAAGAGATAGGTACTTCCAAAGAGTCCACATCTTTGGTGGATTCAGTTAAACTCTGGAGCTGTGTATCACTCTGCTGACTCTGTCAGAGACCTGAGATGACTACTTTGCTAACTTAGGTGATGTGAATCTGACCTGGAGATGTTGGGTAGGAGAGTGTGTATGTGTGTTTGTGCCCGCACTTTAAGCAATTCTACCAGCACTTAATTTTGGGTTCCATCCAGCATGAAAGTCCTCCCTTTGCTGAGATTGTAGGGAATTAGACCCCAGGGCCCAAGAGGTCTTTCTCATTCCTCTGTCCCCCTAAAATAAATTCATATTAACTTCAACATATCAGACTGTAGGAGAATAAGAGATGGCTCTTAAAGGCCATCATTAAAGGTCATGTAATATACTTCTTAAATACTAAAATAGTGAGTTTTTCCATAATATAAAGAAGGCAAGAAACCATAATGGAAAATGTTTTAAGCTCAAAATAAACAGAGATCTAGAGAAGATTTATCACATATTTCAAAATCATGTCAGGATACTGAGGGTAGGTGGAAGGAAACAGAGGATATGAGAAAACAAATGGTCTTTTCTAGGCCAAGAAAACATGCATTAACCTCTTTCTGCAAACTCTGTATGCCTTTACTCTATAGTCATAGAGCTATACATTTCATTTTTGAAGAGAATGACTATATACAGATACCATTCCAAAAACAGAGTCACCAAGAGACAGACATCATTTAGGCAGTGTCAGAAAGAATTGAGAGAGCATATAAGACCATGAAATATGGGGATGTATGTACTGATTAAACCAAATAGCCTTGTAATCTACTCCTTTGTCTCACAGTGGCAACATAGCAGATACATGTGGAAAAAACCATGAAATTAGGACAAATATAGATTTTTGGGTTTATTTTTGGTCTGATATATCACCTCTGCTAACAATGTCAGTTTCTGCAAGGAAGGGATTCCTGAGATTAATGTATCTCTTTCTCCTTCTGCAGAATAACTCTTTCTTGCATTAGTTTGTCTGATACTCCTTTTGAACTCCCTTGAGGGTTTTGGCATCCACATCTTGTATCAATGACTTCCACAATGTAATTATTTATTACATAGAAAAGTAATTTCTTCAAAACCTGACAGTTAATTTCATTTGTTGAAATAATTGCCCCCAATTCTTGTGCTATTCACTGCTTTCATACCATTAATGATTTTTGAAGTCTTCATCAAGAAAGCCTGTTCAGTCTTCTATTTTCAGGCTACACACTCCCTGCCTGTTTAATTGCTTGTCATAACAAAGTTTTCTATATCTCCTATAATCCTTGCCAAATCACCTTTTCAAGTTTCATATATTTTGAAGTTGAGAAAGTGGAAGCCTGAATAGACCTTCACAAAAAGTTGTAGATGTGTACTCATCATGGGATTATCCACTGAGATAATGCTGTTTTCTCTTGCGTTCTTTAATCTTTTCATAATAATTCTTAGCATGCCTTACCGAGTGCAAGTGAGAACAGAGCTAACATTTACAAAGAACTATTCACCATGACAGCAAGAGCTCTTTCCTGAATGGTAATAGATAATTCAGGTCTCAGTTTTTGTATATAATAAATAATTTTTTTACCCACATATTCATTATTTTGTAGTTATTGACACTGAATTTCATCTCACATTTTATCTTCCAGCCATTCAATATCACTTAACTACTTACTTCCTTTTCCAGATAATTTATGAATAGACTGAATAGGACCAGGAAAAAATTATTTGTGGTGTTGCTTTTTGTTTCTTTTTCCTTGTTCTTCTTTCTTATTTTTTATCTAACCAGTTATCCATGAGAGGATATGACATTTTAAACCACGACAGCTTAATTTCTTTCAGCTTTTCATATGAGCCATTGTCATTACAGAATCTTACAATCACAAAATTCCGGGTTGGAAAGGACTTCAAGGACCATCTGGCTTAAATTTCCTTGGCAAAAGCACAGTCTAGACAAGATGGCCCAGCACCCTGTCCAGCTGAACTGTAAAAGTATACAACATCTAGGAATTCACCACTTCCCTCAGAGATTTCTCCAATGGTTGGGCACTGCAATGTGAAAAAATTTACTCTCCTGTCCAATCAGAATCTCCCCACGAGTAACTTGTTTCCATTATCCCTTGTCTCTTCTATGTGACTACTTGTGAAAAAGGGGGTCTTTGTCCTCTTTGTAGCCTTGAAATACTGGAACATGGTGATGTCTCCACTAAGCCATCTTTTCTTAAGACTGAACAAATGTAGTTCTCTCAGCTTTTCCTCACATGTCAGATTTCTGAGTCCTTTCATCATCTTTGTGGCCCTTATCTGGACCCACTCCAGCCTTTCCAAGTCTTTTTTTGCATAGCAGGGATCAAAACTGAAGTGAGAAATCCAGATGTGGCCTGACAAATGCTCAGTAGGGTAGGATGATAGCTTCTTTATCTCTGCTGCTGATGCCCTTTTTGACACAATCTAGCATCCCATTGGTTTTGACACCTCTGGCCAATTTCAACTGAGCTGAGCTTTTACATTTCTAACTGCATCTCTGGACATCCTGGCAATGTCCTTGTAGCTTTCAATAGGTATCTGTCTGCTTTTCCATCTCTGGAACATTCTCTTATAAAACACTTCAATGCAAAAATCTCTGAAACAGTCTACTGGTCTAAATATAAATTCTGTCTACTAAATGGGAAGTAACATAAGAAAAGAACATGACATTTCACACTGTAAGAGTATTTCTTGAGACAATCATCTCTGTATACTTAGTAACATGTTACAGGAAAACTGTGCAGAATCTGAGAGAAGCTCCCTGCTCCGCTTCACTCCCATGACTCATAAATTTGCAGATGGTATTGTGATTTGCTCTTTTACTTCCTTTCTGAGTAATGAGGATTGCTCAAAAGATCAGGTTAGTCAATCCATCCTATGCAGAAACAGAAATTAGAAGATGGCCTCAAAGGGGAAAAAGACAGGCAAGAAACTGTTGCTATACTATACCTCTTGCTCTAGTCAAGAATTTACCACAGCATCCTACAGATATTGTAAGATGGTGTTAGATCTAAATTCCCCAGGTCATTAAGACAATAAGAGAAATAAAATAAATTCAACACCCATCCTCCACAGAAGAATAGGAGAACATAAGGTGATCCAGGTCCTGGAAGAGTTTGATCATGTGCTGCTATTGTTCTTACAGATGCAAATAAGAAAAGGTGTGACCTGCAAGAAGATCCATGGCATAGATCTTCTCTCAGTAGGAACCAAAGTTACAACCACTAAGAAGCAGGTGAGAAACTGAGCTGTGGTCAACACATACTAATGAGCAAACCAGGAAAATGCTAAACCACCCCAGCAAAGAGCACTTCATGACTAGACAGCCTAAGGAAACCCAAACAATTTGCATCTTTGTTTTCTTCTATCTAGCACTTTCACTGCTACAGTTCACTCTGCTCTTCACATAACCAGTAGCAGTTTGGAGACTAAAGGATGCGCAAGCTTCCACATTAGTCGAATGTCTCCTAATATATTCCATGATCACAGACAACAATCTATTTGTTCAGGGGGATATCTTTAGCTTTGCCCCCAGCCAGTCTCTCACATGGTACTGAGAGCAGGAGTCAGAGAGCAAGATCAAAGACTATTTAAATGTGGTTAATAAAAAAATCCTAGTTTAGGTGGCTTGCATTATTTATCTCATTCTTTATTCAGTCTGATGCAGCTCCTGGGTCATGGCACAGTGGTTTTACTTTTCATCTTCATGTAAAATGAGACTAAATTCTTCCTTACCCGTTGGCAACAAAGTACTGCTACTTACCCTCGCTAATGAGGGGGAAAAGCCAAAGTGATAATTTGTTACTTGATGATAAGAAACACTAAGGGATTCCTTCTTGGCTTTGCTTTTCTGTGTCTCTTGTTTTGGGTTTGACTTAAATTCTTTATGTTCCTTTCTTTCTTTATGCAGAGTATGAACAATGCAGACATATGACACTGGATATAGCAAGAGACAAAAATAAATACCAGGCACTTACATTAATAGTATCAGAAAGAATTTACAAGAAGACAGGATACATGAAAAGTTGTGTCACCCTAGATAAAAATGTCTATAAATACATATGTTCAGATCTGACATTTTATTCCAGTGTGTGACTCAATATAACCCTCCAAGACTGAATGCCCTTCCATTTAAAAAATGATCAAAACATTCAGAGCTGAATTCTGATATGTTTATTCTGTCTTAGTGGAAGTCTACTTTGAAGAGAAATCCATTAACTCAGAACAACTTGAGGAGCTAGTAACTCTTCAGAATAAATGGAAGCATCATTCTACCAGTTAATTGCACAGAAACCTCTCTCTTGTTTTTTTTGTTCTTTCTCTGGTTTTAACACTATATTTCTACCTATTTCAGAATAAAAACATTAGCACATCAGTGTCTCCACACATCAACTAGAATGGCTACATCTTCTTTGAAAAACATTCTTTATTGGAAATATATGAAAGAGAAAATTATGCCACTTTCAGTTCTGACAAAAGAGCTTCTAGATCTTGCATAAAATCATTTTTACAGTTTTGTATTTATGTGAGGAAAGCACCTTCATTGTACACATCTTGATTAGTATTAGGAGGGTTTTTAAGCAACATTTCAAAGAGATGCTAAATGTGATTCAGTATGACAAAGCAGGTGGAGCATAAAATGAGTCAGAACAGAACAGATGACAGGTCTATCAAAACCAGGATACTTTCTCCAACAACTTCTTGCAGCAGATGTTTCAGAGGGCTAAAAAAATAAATAAATCACTAGCAAAATGTGTGAAATTAGAGTTCGAGAGGTGAAGAGAGTGTTCTTTTTAGAGGTAGGATGTGTTCTGTTATGTCCTGACCAAAACAGATTGATGACCTTTAGGAGATCATCTGAAGTAGGTTATTCACAAATTCTATTCTTCAGATGGCCACTTTTCCCTTTTCTAATTTATTTGCTTTGAAAGGCTTTGGGAACAAAAGATAAATATTTTAAACATTCTCTTATCCATCAAGTCTTTCATACAGGGTAGTTTCTTCCATTACTGGATTACTGGCTTTATTTCGTGCTCCAGGAACAGAGTCAACATCTCTGAATTCCACAGTTCAGTTAGTATATTCAGACATGTACCAAAAATAAAAGCAGAAGAAAAAATGCAATTATGGGAATTACACATGGTTACAAAAAAAAATAAAAATTAACTCATATTATAGAATTAGAAATACATTTACACTTATTAATAACTTTATTTGCAAATGACTGAATAAAAATACTTATAGCTTTCTCATATTGTGGACTAGAATGGCCTATATTTACATTTTTTATGCTTACCATTTGAGTATTTTGTTTAGCATCCTGCAACGCAGTATTTTGAATAAGAGATGACCACCATATCAATACAAGAATTCACTTAAATAACTCAGCAGATAATGAACTAGAAGCCAGAAATTGAGTGGTTCTGAAATGCTGCAGAACTCAGAGGCTGAAGTATAGCTGTGCATCTAGTGGAAGTCTCTATTGCTATTTATAATATATAGAAAATACTTGCCCAATTCTCTAAGTTTTTTCCAAAGGTAAACATCCCGATGTCCCATTTCTATCCAGCAGAACAATATAACATAGTCAAACAGGTGCTGATGGCTTCTCCTACATAGCTGCATTAATGAAACAGAATACAGACACAGTAATCGAGCATAGTAGGTGTATGGTTTGTTTCCTCAGTACTGAATCCCTGTGCAGATGCTAAGAGAGGATAAGACAAGTCTAGACATGTTGGAAATTAAATTGGCATTTTAACACCTTGGAAAAGCTCTGAATGTTATTCACTTTTGGACTTTATTCTAATGAGTTCCAGTTAAGTTCAAGCCTAATATATTTGCATGCTGTGGACATAAGACTCAAAATTTACATCTCTGATGAACTACTGCCTGTAGCTGAGAAATAGCTGAAGGCAGAGACTCCTGCGAAATACAGCTTCTATCACAGAAAACAATTTCCATTTGTTGTGGTTACAAAACGCTCCCAGTCTTCTAGCTGTATTTTAATGCTTTGTTGTTTTGTTCCTTCTCCACAGTCTCTCAACTTAGCAGTCCATATACAGCAGTCCAGCATCAATCCAGGCTTTTACTTACATACCTGAAGTCAGACCAAGGTCTAAGACTTCTGTGATTTCTTTACCACGCTCAGAAAAAGAAGTATCTTCCAGTCAAGTTAGAAAGGCTTGAAGTACATGCATTGAAGCATATGGGATACCTACTCAACCTGGGACGCAGAAAAGATACAATGTGGCCAAGAGTTTTGAAGAATCTGCAGGTTTCAATATGTGCATAACTGCTCTGTCCCAGCTGTCCCCAAAGTTAGAAAAACTGGCCATGCTTCAGAAAATCCCTTTGGATTTTAGATTTAAGAGAAAACAAGTAAATGTACCATCTTTCTTATTTTGCACAAGTGCTTCTCATTCTGACTAATCGCCCAGTTTGTTTCTCCATTTTGAGGATGATGGTGGTACTGATGGAGCATCAAAAGAAGTAAATGGAGAGAAAGGAAAGATAGTTCCTATCCCACAGTCCCTCAAGAGTGGCAAAAGTCAATTCTATTGGTAATGTTTCAGTGTGATCCTTAATATTCATAAAAGGAGTAGAGTAAGTCTGTGTGGGAATAGTTTCCTCAGAACAATTCTACAGACATCCAAACTTTTGGAATGTCTTTTAAAGGAACATCTAAGTAGTCAAAATTTTTGGACTTCTTCTGAAAATTGAAGAAATAATGTTTTTTTTCTTTTCATTCATCTTTCTGTTAGTCTTTTTTCTGCTACTATTTTCTATATACTATCTTAATTTTATAAGTGCATTGGTGACTGTTTCTGGAGTTAACTATGCTTAATATCAACAGATTCTGTGAAAAGCAGCAGTGTTTCTTCCTCTAGAAGTTTAAGATTACAGAAGAAAAATCCATTGCTACACCTTACAGAAAAAAAGTGGTCACCGTTTTATTATTTGGCGACTCTTTTATGCACAGTATGTATGATATTGAATGACATATTCCTTCAGATGTAGAGGTAAGAAGCCTAAAGAAATTCTCTCTGCATGAAAAAATATGAGATACTTATCCTGATTTTTAAAGGTTTTTATGCAAAGCAAATTAATGATGTTTACTCTTCGTATTTCATATGATGGGCATTAATTACCCATGCATGCTTTGCTGATTTGCAGTTCACATGGCAATACTTATAAATAATCATCTGAAAATGCTTGTGGAGAGTCATTCATTTGACAGAATGCATCAAAAACTGCTCTCAGCTGATAACTTAGGCAAGAAGTGCATCTGGGAAAAAAAAATGTCAAAGGCTGGAGAGAAGGAAGAAATGAGCATTAAAAATGATTCACAAGCTGGAGAACTATTCTATACAGTGAAAAAGTTAAGGAAATTATTCTTTTTCGGTGATTGAAGACAAGAGAAATGTCTTGATTATAGTAAGTGGAGTATCTCTGGAGAGGCAAAATACTGAATACAGAAGCAGTCTTTAAAATGGTATAATGGTATAAAAAAAAATCCCAAAATGACCCAAGAATGAGACATTGAAGTAACAGAGATCGGGTAATTTTTTTTTTTTTTTTTTTTTTTAACATTAAGAGTGATAAACAATTGGAATAAATTGAAGTAGTGGATTTGTCATCTCCTGACGGCATCAAATAATGAAAAAAATCATTTCAGGAGTGTATTTTTTAGTGAAAAACAGCTAGGAAAGAAGCTAATAAGACATTTGGCATATTGGGATCAAGTTGGATAATTTAAGGGTCAATTATGATGTTAACATTTGAACATCTAAATTAATATCTTGATCAGTTCTGTGAGTTTCTTGAGTGTGATGGGCGATTCATCAGCATAGTCATTCCTACTCTGCAGAAGACTATGTTTATATAAAAGTCTGTTTTAGGGTTGTCTTTCATAACCATAGCTATTACATCTCAGGGCCTCCCTACTATTCAAGGTATTACATTTGCAACCCTGTCAAAAGAAATGTGGTTTAATCCCCAAAAACACTTGAGGGTAAATAAATATTGAATTGAATATTTCCAGTTGGTATCTGGGAGAGACTGGACTATTAATGATGAATGACTCCAAATATTTGCCCATTTGAGGAGGTTCCAGGGGCCTTTGCTGAGCCAAGTTTTCATCCCTCGAGGGAGGAGGTGAGTTTTTGGGTGTGTAATGACTAGTTTGCCTTCAACAGAGGGGGTGAACCTCTTGGTTCACCACTTGGAGGCCGCAATGAAGAGGCAAATCCTGCAAGGCACCATGGTGCCTCTTATCATCCTAATTGCCCTCCCCTACACAACTCAGTTGTAAAACTTCCACCCACCTGCCCCCCAGGAAAGGTCTGATGGGGCATAACTGGCTTAACTACTCTGACTGAGGGGCAGCTGTCATGTCTTAGAAGGTGTCATAAATCATTAAAGACCCCTGAAGTGTCCCCAGACTCATTTCTGAGGCCTTCCACCAGGAGACTGAAAGCTGCCCCCCAGGGGAGGTACCTGGGCATTCCCTCCAAGGCTGAGTTTATTTTAACACATCAGACTCCATGTTTCACAGGCTTTTTCCCTCATGTCCAATGGACCACCACAGATCAAGACCATCACTTGGACCAACAGACAAACTGCAACAATCAAGCCTTGTCATAGATCCATGGGTAATTGTGTATCTTTGTACTCTTATTCTTTCTCTCTTTCTCTCTTTCTTCTATGTTTTCTTAAGTGATACTTTTATTCTTTCATATTGCCATATCACTATAGATAATAACAACCAAAATGGCTACATACCCACTTTCCATTACAACCAAATTGTTCTAAAATAAACCCTACACATGTATTTTTACGAACACCGATCATTCAGTGTCGTTTCACTCTAATCTGCCCCAAGGGATCTATTAACAAGAGCCTGGGTTGCTCTCACCCTCTGGGGCAGGTCGCAACAGCATCACATCACAAGTACAGTCAGGGTTAGATTTATTTTGCCAAAGTTGTCACCTGTATCAAGATTATAACATGGATATAAATTGGTAATGCAAGTTAAGTAGTCTTTTGAAAAAGTAAATAATTTAATCTTAATACATAATTATGAAGACAAGCAAGTTAGAGAATCCGAAGAAATATTGGAAAAGACATTAATCCCACTCAAATTTAACAATCTAGAAGCTAAGCATTTTGTACATTCTCATTCGGTTCTTTCTTTAGCTGGTGCAAACAGGTAATTTTAGAGAACAGTTTGTTCCGCGTATTAATACCCTTGGATGGGACAACAGCCTCTGGAGTATACCTTTGTTTCCCTCTGTCAGCTGTGAAAACTTTCTGTTAGACTAGATACCTGATTTAAGCAGCTCAAGTTAGGCAAGATGAACAGCATCTCAGCACTTTTTACTCACTTCTTCCCTTGTATTCCAAACTGTTTTGGCAGTGCATGCTTTCAGTGTCTCTGAAAAACAGATCCTGAGGCAGAAATTTAAAGAGCCGCCCAATTACTTTTTCTCACCAGAAGCCTCAACTTCACCACACTGTTACCTCAGGCCACCTATCTACTTACTTCTCTGCGGGGCTGTTGGGATCTTTGGACCGGCATGGTGTTGGGAGGGAAGGAAAAAAAAACAAACCAAAATGATGGAATGCTTTTACCAGGAATAAACAAAGGAGGAAGCAAGGAATTTCCTTTACCCCTTCCATCCTCCCTAGGAAATATATACCATGCATTCCTGCTAATAACCACAGTGGCCAGCAGGGCTGGTAGGACCAAGCTCAGATACGCTAAGAATCACCCCATGCTCTCTGCCCTTCAGGTCCTGAAATCTGAATGGAAAGTCACTCCAACAGTACACATTGGCTACTTGTAAATTACTTCCCTCAGCAAAGATAAGTTATGCTAAAATTTATTCAGCAGATGACTTTATTGTTTCTCTTAATACTGATGCAAGTCTCATTAACAGGAGACACCTGAGTTTATATAAGTGAAGAGAGAAGTGGGGGATTACATATGTCCAAAAAAAAGTGTCATGTAAATAAAAAATAAACGTAACAGTAAAAGAAAATAATTCTACCAGTAAAATACAAAAGTGTATGTAAGAATCACATTATGTAATGAGTACACAAAAAGGAAAGTGAACTTATATGCCACTCAGTTATTGACATGAGGCAACCATATGATCAAGACAATCTTTATCCTCTTCTTCCCCACTGAAGTGTACAGAGGCAAGGTCTTTCTAAGATGTAGCAAAGCTCCTCTTTCATTAGCACTTGGTGCCAGCCAGTCACCTACTGGCTTGTGGTGCAATTTGTTTCCCATTTGGACCACAGATGTGTCTTCCCTTCCTTACATAACTTTATTTTCTAAAGGGTACCTTCTGACTGCTTGGGCAGTTCTGTACATTGTCAGTGAGAGAAGGAAGCAGGACTAAACATCCTCATTCATCATTTGATCCATAACCACTTGAAGGGATTAGCTCTCAGTGCTTAACAAAAGATCTGGTTTTCCCTTCTTCACCAAAAGAAAGACCAGTTTTCCAGATAATCCACTGGGTAGCCTTGTGATGAATAACAACATTTGTGAGAGGATATTTTAGGTAACAGCAGCCATGACTGATGTACCTGCTTTGAAGGATTTCTTGAAGGGTCCCTAGGTAATTTGTCAGTCACTATTCACACATTGTTGGGATTGAGCAGGATATCCAGGAATGCTTTTGCTCGCAATAGAATTGTGAAAAACATAGTTTAACAGACAAGCTTGCATTTTATGCAGGGCTAATCCACACAGATTGGAAGGATCACACTGATGGACTGTACTCATGCCAACTATTACAAGCCTGTAACTTCCCATGCTGACTAACATAAAGTAGCCATTGAAATTGGGTTTGCTAAAGCACTTATCACCCTGATCTGTCCATATTGATCCTCTCCAACCTCCGAAACCACTGCAGTTTATAATTTAGTCCAATGACTGAGCAGCAGCCAACTGTGGCTCCTTCTAATGTATCAACCTAAGGAACAGTGGCTGGTCAGAAACTTCTGAATGTTAACAAATCCATGTTTATAGGGAAGCTAAATCAGGGAGGAAGGGCAGGTGGTAGCCATTTCACTCGTTCACATCTAACATGCAGTTCAGTAGGAGTCAATGCAGCAAGAGATTCTACGCCATCTTAGATAAACAAAATCTGTTTTTTTAAGTCTGAGCAGTTCTTATTGTCAGAGAAAAATGGGCATTTTCAACAAGTGATTGAAATCACCCTTTGTTGCCAAGGTCAGCAATGGAAACATTTATTCACGTTTATTTATTAACAGCAATTTAGAGTACCCAATTAAATTAAACTCCCTCTCTCCTGGCTCCATCACTGTTCCTTGGTGTATGAGATTATCTCACATCTGAGGAATAGGAGGAAAAGAGACATGTACTGTCTTCACAAGCATCTTTTCCAAGCAATATTTAGGAAGAATGTCCAGAAACTACCACGTGTTTTCTTCAGAAGTACACATATAATTATTATGCAGGTTTGAAGAGAATAGTCTTACGTAACCCATTTTTAATTTTTATTTTGTTAAGTTCTACAATAAACTTGAAAGAACCTAAACCCTTTTGATGTCTTTGAGATCAGTTTATTTTTGTTCCAAGTGCTCCCCAGGTGCTTGGTATGTTTAATAGAATATGCTTTAAAAGAAACTTCACTCAAGTAGAGCAACATTGTCTTTTGGACAGCATGGAGGTGCAAGAATTAAATAAGTAGCATTATTCATTAAAGTTATATTTAATTTCTAAGTGTTTTTCATTAAAATAATATATGATCTTTGGACTGATACACATTCATAGCACTTCAGTATTATTTTTAGATTTCTTAGGTCTCTCTGAGTGAACTCTATATTACAAAAATTAATCCTTTTTTGTTCTAATTTGGTTTTGTTTTTTATTTTTTTTGATGAACTAGTGAAACCACTTACAAGACTTGGACCTTAAGTATTAATAATCAGAACAGTATGCCCTTGACTTATCCTTCTTTGAGCTAGAGTCATATTAGCTACATTCATTTGCATTTAAACTGGCTTCCCACTTATTCCTCTTATCATTATTTGTCCTGTGATATGAAATAACTTCATCTGTTTTTCCCCTTCTTGTTTTGTCATTTGAAGTTGTGCCTAGCTTTTATTAAAAAAAAAAAAAAAGAAAGAAAAAGAAAAAAAAAGCTGTGTATTTTTTCTGCTTGCCACATGTTAAACAAAGTTGCAAATGACCACACTACACTTTTGAAAGGAAGTTCCTCTATTTGAGAAACAACCTTGATGGAACAGGAGCATATAAAAGCACTTATTTTATGTAAAAGTCATTACTGAAACTAAAATGAGGAGGTTTTGAGTGTTTCCTTGTGGGTGACTGCAGCTTAAAGCATAGGTTGATAAACACAAAATTTCAGTAACAACTGACAGCCGCTCAGAAACATATGTTAAGCAAGTAACATTATTTCATTTTTGTCTTTCATCATGAAGGTTGTTAATAAATAACTGTATATTATCCACACTGAAATATTTCCTTAAAATACAAGGCTCATCTGAGATAAAACTTTGCAACTGCTTTATGTATCACAACAGTAATACAGGGTGAAAAAGCCTAAATTGTCTAACATAATGAAAAAAAAGCATTTGAGTAGGAGGTTAATAATTATCCTAATTAGATTTGCTCAGTACAATCTGCTGAGTTGTCCTTGATGATCACAAGTACTCATGACCCTAATTCTATGTACGTGTCTCACCATCACAATTAAGACAGGGATCTAAGCAGATCTGTACTTCCTTCATTTTCTATATTTTTACAGCTGTTGCATTAGATGAGACACAGCATTTCACAAATTAAGTTAGCTTCCGAGCTGGAGCTGATTCATGACTGGGCCACTCAGTGTTGGAAGACTCAGCAGAAAACTGCCTGTATCTGGGTACACAGGCATATTTAAGTAGATGAACACCCTTAGCCTGTGGCAAATATTCTCAAAATCACACACAGTCAACCAAATCATGTTTTCATTGCACATTTTCTCTGCCAGGGATCTAGAAAGCAAGGAAAATAGAGATATCATGAGAAGTCCGCATCTTCCAACACATGACACAAACTTAAATTTCCTTGAGCATGCAGCTGCAAGCAAGCATGGTAACACAGTTTAAGTTATGTAGTGCTGCCCCTGAACTTGATTTCTCAGTTTCAGAAGTAATGGTTCGGTGATCATTATAAAGAAAAAAATACAGGCATCTGCATAACAGAACTCATTCATTTCATGGGGTTGCATAAACACCCTCCTCTGACAGCCACCACTGTTGTGATCATGGGGCACTAGGAGGGTTTAACAAAATGGTGGGCCTGATTGGTTGTAATGTTCTCCAGCAGAGAATAATAGCCAGATATGAAACAGGCACCATGCTTGTCCCTGACTGCCATCCTCTGTTTTGGAAAAATACCACATTGTGAAAGGAAGGAATTCAAGAATTGCTATCTCAGCATTGTGCAGTTTTAAGGGAAAGGGTTCTTGTCATTAGTGATGACAGTGGACAGCTCTCCAGAGCACAAATGTCATGTCTTCTAAGAATAAAAATAGCTATATTAAATTGCATTTTTAAATAAGTCTTTGCTCCAGGTTCATTTCACATGAGGATCAGGGAATATGGTGTAATGTATTCATCATTACACTATATTAGCAATTCTTTTTATAATTTCAGAGAAGCAAGTTTTAGTTTGTTATTTCATAATAATAAAAGTGGGGGAGGAGCCTTTTTACCACTATTCAGAGACGTGTGTGTCATGGCTACATCAGGCTTATTAGTCCAGTAATCCCCTGAAAAAATTATTACACAATAAAAGTGAAAGATAAGTCAGAGGAGAATTAAAGAAACAAAAACAGTTGCAATGGACAAATAGGATTTGCATGGGAGTACACTAGAACACCTCAGGATAAGGAAGACATCCCTTAAAAGCAGCAGGAAGCAAATGACACCATCTGTTCAAACAAAACTGAGCCTTTTCAAAGTACCTTTAGGGCTGCACATAAACACTGTCTTAAGTGCCTTTTGCAGAATATCTATCACTGCCTAGAAATGACTCAGAAGAACTACCCACTGAGACCTATAATCTCTAGTCAAAAGCAATTATTATAAATGCATCTGAAAACGCAGCTGAGCTTTCAAAATCTCCCCACACACGTTCTACTGTATTGCAGAGGTCTTGCTCTAATGCCATGACCTACAAAGCTTTAGACAAGAGAGTTCAAATAAATTTAAGATATCTGACTACTGCTAATTACATATAAGGAACTCAATAATGCCAAGATAGATTCAATTGTGTTTTTTCAGGGTTTTTGCAAAAAATAAATTCTTCCAAGATGCAAAAGAAGAGTTGAATTATCTACATATAAATAACTTATCTGTGTACAGTGTATAGATTAAAACCAGCCTTATTTGAGTATATATGCTGTCTCAATAAAAATACACAAACAAATATGGTAGACAGTTTTTGTACCAGGTCCCAGAGGAAAATATCTGGGGGAAAAAAAAAAGCCGTATAGGAAAAAAAAAATCTATTTTTTTTATTACTTATATTTTTTCCCTTAGAAGAAGAAGCATGTCTAAAGGAGTTTTCCTTTCAGGCAGAAACACAACTATTTTGTCCTTGACCTGAATCACAAGGTCAAAATCCTCCAAGTGTGCTTGGCAGATAGTATATGGGGG
>VZTI01000181.1:213-73866 GCA_013397865.1 Struthidea cinerea | reverse complement strand
GTGTCTTCGCGGGGGGGAGTGAAGGAGTATTATATATGGAGATATATTTTATGTATATACACATACACACTAAAACAATCAATGCAATAATATTAAGATTTTTGAATCACTCCATCCTACTTCTGCTTGCCTGTTTGGCTTCATCCTTGAAATTACTAAGCATCCTGAAGTCTAGGAGTAAAGAGGTGTGACGGTAATACTGCATTGTCATGACTATTAGCAGGTCATGAGCTTTATACTGAGTTTGCACAGCCTCAGAACTGAGGCTTGCCTGCCTTGTTCTGTCTGCAGTTAACTTGACCTTCCTGCAGCTGTTTTACTTAGTTTAGCTGGGACAGAGGTTTTTAAACTGAGCCGGCAGATAATTTGTTTTGTTTATCTTTGTCTAGTATAGACATGGATTTTTACAGATAGCAGTTACAAGCAGTTTTTCTATAGAGAATGAGATATTTATGACTGTACCATAGCGATGCAGGGTAGAGAAGCTGGAATCCAGAGCGATAACAGAGGCCTTGAGAAGTGAGGACACGGGATGCAAAGTGCAGACACAGAATGATGAGGGTGGTGGCACAGGCACAGACTGGCACTGGAGACCCCACAGCGATACACGTCTCACCCACAGTCGGTTATGGTAATGCAGGGCTGGAGCTGGGGCAAACCTGTGGGCAGCAAAGAGGACAAGAGCATCTAACATACCTAAAGGCACCATGTACAGTACATTTCGAAATACTGCGGTGCTGCGTGAAGATTAATTGAGAAAATGATGTAGAAGTGTGTTAGAAAATACATGAAAAAGAACCCAGCTGGATTCCACAGTGAAGAAGGAGAAACCATTAATATGCACACCCATTCAGAGAATGACAGAATAATAGAATGGGTTAAGTTGGAAGGCGCACTCGTCATTCTCCCTGGGACAGAACTCCAGGCTTTCCATGTTCTCTGACATAAAGGGCAACTGCACCACTTTGTTTACTGGCCTAAATAAAAATGTTTTCCTAAAAAAGCATGTAGCTATTCATTACAACATTTCAGTCATGCAAACCACTGGGATTTAGAGAAAAACTTCCCTTGATGGTACATAAATTGTGATGCACTTACAACATTAAAGTCACTGAGCCTTACACCCTTTATTTCAATGAGATATTCCATACTAACAACCTCTTCTACAGAGAGGAAGGGTCCGGGTCCTTCAGTTGTTCACGTATTTCTTCCTATACCACATGAAACAACATCACTGACTGAAAAAAAACAAAAGATGATGTACTGGACTCAAGAAGGAAATGTATTATAAGAATATGTGTGAGGTCTAGCAAAGATTCAATAACATGAAGACTATATGTATGAGAATGAGTTATTATAAAGGATTTCTTTAATTAAATTCCAATAAAATGTGTAAGGTATCTGATGTTTCACCTTATCGTTTTGACTAGATTCTGCCAAATACATTGCTTATTAGATAATATTCTATTATGTTAGGTCTCCCAGATTTCAAGGACCATTTTTCCCCTCAAGAGAATTTGCAGTGGCATGCTATTTAACCTCTCACTGCAAAGATGTATTGGAACCATAACAACATATCTCTGAACCTGTTCCTGATTTTTTCCAATTAAAAATATCACAAATCTATTTCTCCTTATATTGCTTTACAGTAACTACATGTAATTTCACACAGTTTTAGGCTGTGATTTGTTTATGGAAACTGCATCTATTGTGCTATAACATCTGTTTTTCAGTCAGATCCTGCTAATATCCAGTTTTCCAGCTCAGCTGATTCAAGCACTGAAATTCAAATTCATTCAGTGGTCATCTGCATTTAACAGTCCCAAATTCAAGCTTTTTACCTTGCCTACCAATCACAAAAAGAGAGCACAATTTGCTTTTGTGTACTTCTCATAAAAATGCCAAACCAGTATCCACATGTCACAAAAAAAAAAAAAGTGAAATATATTTAGCTTAAAAAATATTTATTCCTCCTCAAAATATGTTTTGCTGACTGAAATACATAAACCTCAAAAAATTTATAGGCTTACAAGAAAAACTAATTGCAAGATTTTGCTACGCTCTTGCACATAAACAGGCTGCTGGCAGCTAATCTCTCTGATTATGCAAAGATGGAATTATGGTATGAATTACTGATGGTCTTGTAGGCTTGGATTCCACGCTTCAAAAAGACTAACTTCTTTTATGTTCTGTGGCAAATGACCTACCTGACTGTTCGGCTGTGCAGTGGAGCAAGCACAGGAGCTTGATACTGGGGAAACTTGATTGTAAAAAAGCATAATCCACTCTGAGTTCTAGCAGATTGACTCAATATAATTAATGTTATTTCCTTTGTATCAGCTTTATACTTTGTTTTCAGTCTTCACAGCCTTAGAACAGGAGAGGAATGAAGAAAAATAGGACCCTATTTCAGTCAAGTGCCTGCCAAATCATCACAAAACACACACAAAAATATTTGTTGGCACAACTATGTTCAGTGAAATTTAATGAAGTTGACAATGTCCTTCATTAGCTTCATAAACTCATATGTTTTTGAACTATATGCAAGCCTGTGTAAGAGATACATTAAAAATATTTCCTCGAGTTGATGTGTGTAGAGACCATGATTTCAAGGTCTCACAAGCCTCACAGATGTCTGTGGGGTATTAAATAAGAAGTCAGATCCATTCAATATGTAAAAGAAATGAGCAAGTACTCACAGGAGCTAAAGCACCACTTCTGCTAATGACAGAGTTGTGTTGGTGGTTTGTTTTTACACCAGCTTCCCATTTTCTTCTTTCAGAGTGGAATTAATTTCCCTCTTCTTGTTATAAAGAAATGAAAACTAAAATTTCCAAAGAACCCAAGGTTGCCATATACTCACTGAGAATTTCTTCCACTTAAACAACTATTGCAGTTGATCAAGGAGAAATTTTGAGATGGCCTCCAAGTAAAAATACAGAATATTCAACCAAAAATATTGATAATTGAAGACTAAATAAGTAGGCCATGACAGATATAAATTTACTTCTGTGATCTGAATTCTTTTTGTTTATTAACCTCTTCAAGAGCAAGGATCTGGAGAGAGGAGGAAGATGCCCAGGAAGACATTAATCTTGTTATATATATTAAATTTATCTATATACAAGAGGTGGCAAAGCTGCAATTCATAGGCTAAATCTATGTCTTCAGAGCTGTCTCTGCATCCAGACTACCTTTCTTTTGATGTAGCATTTTTGTACAGAATCTTTCTGAGTGAAAATTAACCCTACATGCAAGTTGACTTCTGCTCAGCTGTCACACCCATCATTCTATTGTTGGCAGGAGGTATGAAACACCAGCTGTCAGCACACCTCTTGAGAAGCTGGTTTATTTCTATGAGTTTTGAAGACTGTTGCCACAAAGAGCACTGGCCTTTTGTAAGTTTGAAAATATGGGATTGCCATTGATTTAACAGGCCACAGGATGTGCTAACTCTATAAGCCTCATGACTGGATATCTTAATATTTGTTTTGTCGAGGCTTGTTTTGGGGCTTTCTGGCACTTTTTTTTGTTTACTTAGCTGTAACAACCATTGTCCAGTAGCCAGGTGAATGTTATCTTTTTTGTTTTAGTTTTGCTCAGCTTTGTACAATTTTGTATGGCAGGTACAATGTCTAGTTTTACAAAAAGATTAATTTCTGTTACATTGATAAAAGGTATTTTGTGTAGAATCTATTACCCTAAAATACTGGTGGGATGCAGAGTACAGAGAGATGCAGAGGATGATAGCAGAAGCCTTGTAAGCATGTGCACATGACAGCATGAAAAGCTGCAGGTCTAAAAACAGGTAAGCAGTTGTTGGTTAATGAATATTAAAGGGGTGCAGCCTTGTGAGATGGACAGAATTTGTTTCAGGGGTTAACAGAAAGAGCAAGAAAGAGGTACTTAGATCATGTAAACCACACCATGTATAGTAAATGTGGATGTAGAGTGAAGTTACGGAGCAATGAAGAGAGAATGAGGTGTTCTCAATGTGTCAAAAGAGCTCTCAACAGTGAGGAAGAAAGCCCCACTACCAACATCTGGATCCCCACACCTGGATCTGTAACCTGGAGAAGTAGTTGGGATGTTTACTGTTCCCAATAACATCCTCAGACAAGCATTGGTTGTACAAGCAGAATCCCAGAGAAACAGAGTTATACAAAACTTTTTGTATAACAATGTTAATGGTATTTAATAATGGGGTTTTTTATTTTTTATGGATTAATTGGATAATTTAAAGTAAAACTCTTACTATCATTACGCCAGGACTGCTAATATTACCTAGTCCATCTTGAATAGATTTACTTTTTAAACAGCTTAAGAGTAAACTTCTCAGCTTCATATAAAAGATGCACTGCTTTGGCCTGCAAAGACTAGAGAAGTAGTAAAATAAATCTTCCTTTTGATTAGCTAAAAAACCTTCATGCTCCTATTGTGGCATTTCATGAACTAAGAAAAAATACTTTATGCTCTTTCTAGCTGCAAGATTTCAGCAGTCTGTTTGACCAAGAGAAGTATCAAAGATTTAAGGAAGGACTGTGACAGAAATCATTAAAATGTTGAGTAAAGCAGATATATATCGGTCATTCCAACCCAGATAATTATTTTTAATGGTTATTCTAGACTTTCAAGGAGTTTTTTTCAAAGCTTAAGTGCCATGATCCTCTGAAAATGTATCTCATATAATGGTAGTGAAACGATGTCAATTTTTGCCATGTATTAACTATCCAAAATACATCTTTGGAGTATTAGCTTGACACAGTCTGTACCTCTTTCTTTGAGTCTGTGGGACTTATGAAATTCTTGAGGAAAGGACGGAACCTCTTTAAGATGACAGGAAGAAACAATCAGCCCAAGGAATTTTAGATAATGGAATCGGTTCCTATATAGAAAATACACAGATTATTTTCTGACTGAAGAAATAGGGGTATCATAAATGAACAGCTGGAAGGAATTTTCTTGGCTCTGTACAGCAAATTTTAATTTTCTACATCACTTTTACAGATATCAACTGCATTTGCATGCATATATATATATGTATATAAAATTTTGTTTGTGAATAATGAGGTCATGCACTTTTGTCTGCTTCATTTGAATAATTGCTTCAGTGGCATGTTTTTGGCTAGCGAATTTTATGATCATTGTCCCATGTGTTATTTGTAAGTAAAAGAGATTCATATCATAATATCATAAAAAAAAAAAAAAGGCAGGGGAATGAGATATGGAAGGGCAAGGTGGTGTGCCTGAGGTATCAGGAAATGTGTTACACAGCTAGAAGTTGAATACTGATCTCTTTATCCAGTGTCTTAGTCTCAACCCCATCCAATCATATTTGTTCAAACACTCTTCTAAAAGCAGATTCTAACACAACAAATTCCTGTTATGTAAAGGGATATTTCTTTGCATATATATGCAGAGTTGCTTCTTTCTTATCTATTCATGTATTTATTCATAAACACTTTATCCCAGAAATTAAATGACTTGGTAGTTTTGGTAAAGGTATGGAAGACATATGGAAAATGCATATAAGACAGATTCAAATCCTAAGTGAAAACTCAAATAATTTCATGACCAAGCTTCACCTGATACTGGATCAAAACACGGAAATTAATTGCATGTGATTCAAAAACCTGCTATAGTCAATTACATCAAATCCTGCCCAAGGCAGGAGGCTTGGAACTAGATGATCTTAAAGGTTCCTTCCAACCCAAGCCATTCTATGATTCTTTAAAATCCATTATTAATCATCTCTACAGCTTGTTTTCTGTGAGTTTGGAGGTTTTGTTTAATTGGTTTTGGGGTTTTTTTCAGCTGGTCAAGATATATCAGCAAGTACCAAGACCTTATCCAATGTTTTGTCAAAAGTTGTATGAGGACATAATTTTTGAAAAAGTATAAGGGAATCACAAAAGCAATATGTGGGAGACTACATTGCACAGCTTGTTTTCTTATTTCCCTTGAAGAATACCAACACAGATCATAATCCCTTAAATAAACTCAGGCATATTCTGTATGTCTTCTGTCTGTACCGTGAGTATTTCACTAAGGTACCGTAAATATTAGCCATGACTCACTGACATTAAAAAAAGTATAGCACTCTCTGTGACTACCCAGTAGGTCTGTCAAGAGCCCAAGAATTCTGATATTTACTCTTCATTCAGAAATAAGACAGCATAAACTATAGAAAGTTCATTAAGCAATAGTTTTCTTTTTCTGAAAATTTGTTTTAAAAAAATTTGAAATAATTCATAGTATCACATTATTTTACAATCTGTGATGTTTGACGCTTATTAATTGAAATAACAAGATAAGCAGTAATACAGGTTCTGGTAAGGTCACATATCACCACCACTAGAATTCCCCTGTGGAAACAATGCAAGATGGAATGGTGATGGCAAGTCGAGTGATAACAGTGGGTTTAACTATGGAAAGTATATTAGAGTAAATGGTATTGATTATCTAGTACTAAGCAAGCGGTTTTACTTGTCAATTGCACATAATTCAGTTCTGCAGAAATTCAACCTAATGTTCAGCTGTCTACTTGACACCTTGTCTTTCTCAAACAGGAGCTATATTGTAATCACACATGGAAATAATGTATGACAAAGAAAAGGCTGCAAAAGCAAATATCTCTGACACTGATGATACTCTCTTGAAGGAATTCCCCCAGGAATTCTTTACTTGGGGAAGGACATAAAGTTAGCTGAGGCATTTATTTGGTTAGATAATAAATAATGTTAAGAAAGGAAATTGCAGTGAGGGGGGGATCTAAAGGAAATGCTAATCAACAGCAAAATTAGAGATGAAGTTACTCAGGTTTTCCTCAACTTTTCATAATAGCATAATCTTTGGTTTCTCCTGGAATAATATTGGCTTCTATATTCAAAGAGTAGGAATCAGAAAAACCCGTTGTTTTCAGCTATCATGAAAAGCTTACATTACTTCCAGCAAGACACAGGAGTAGCTGCTTTGGTGCTTGATTCTCTGTGTTATGACAGAAAATAATTGCAAATTATTTTATCAAACTCTGGAAGCCATAGCAGGAAAAGTTTCTCCTGTCACAAGCCTACTTACAGTTAGTCCTATTGTCTAACATTTGCAGCAAGAGAGTCCACATGCTCTGCAACAAATCCTGTTTTATTCTCATTAGCACCTACCTCCAGAAGCATGATAAAATTTTTCTGCATGGAATATGAAGAGTGCAGAGTTTCTAAGAGTCTGTAATGGGAAAGGACGACATTACATGCAACTTTCCTAGGAAGCCTGCTCCATACTCATAAACAAAAAAAAATTATTTAAAAAATTACAGACTGACTGTCCCCTCCTGAACATTTGTCAGATTTTCAGAGGAATTTGTCTGTGTTTATTATCTGGAGAAAGTGTTTGTCCATGGTTATTAATTTTGTGTGAGATCTGAGGTGGCAGTGTGGAAGGATGAAGATCTGCTCACAGCATATGGCCTATCTTGGGTTCTCTAATTCTGTGGGGCCCCTATAATTCCTTGGAAGCCCTAGGAAGCCCTAGGTATGTATAAATTACTATTACTAAATTATGTTTAATGTGTAAGAATTACTTTCAGTTAGAAAACAGTAACATTCCTTTGAATAAAATTTTATATGGTAGTTCTTTTTTTTTTCATTACTCTACCTGGAGATCCTAATCCCTTATACTCACTCAAGTTAACACTAAGAAAAATAGAATTTTTGCCTGAATAAGAAATGTAAAGTTTGGAGAGAAGATAGTATTCATAAGTAAGAGAACAGTTTCTTTGTCCTGAACTGTGAATCATGCAACAGATTGGCTGAATAGGACACATATTGCCTGCAGCTGGAGAGCTGATTATTTCCGATTATAAAGCAGATAATATTCATCTGAGGATAATTTCAGATTTTAGAGATCAAAATGTCATTAGGGGTTAAATGTAGGGGTTAAAATATAATAAATTAAGTATCCAAGCCAAGCAGTGACTGGATTCTTGTTCCAACTGCAGTAATGTCACAGACTGGAAGCATTTAGTTTTTTACACATTCTTAACCTGGTCTGGAAACCCATTATATTTGCTGTCCTCCATCGAAAAAGACAGGAAAAATGTTGCTGTTAATGCTACAAGTCACATGCATGTATAAATGGAAAAAAGGAAAATACCTGTGTTCTAGCTTCTGGAGTTTAAATAGCAATGTATTTGCAAGGGATTTGAGAGGAAAATTCTACTCACTATAAGTAAGAGAACTTGTTAAGAATATCTTTATTTTGTTTGCTTTTAAATTCACTCTGCATTCCTTGGAGCAGAACAGACTGGAAATGTATAACAACCTCGCAGTGACATTAAGAGTTTAACTGTTTTAAGAACTGGCTGTCTATCTACAAATGATCTTCTGCCTATTGCCTAGATACTGACATTAGTGCTCCTTTCTACTTTCCTATTGCTGAATTTTTGTTTCTCAAGGCTACCTGCACTTTGGTTCAGTTGCTACCACGATTCATGAAGATTGCAAATGTTTTCAAAAGAAAGAAAGAAATAAGAAAGCGAAAATTTGCAGTTCTAACAGGGTGCTCCTATTCTCACTCCATCAGGGGATAACTTTTATTGCATTTTATCCCTTGTATTTATCATTTCTCAAGGCACATCAGAATAATTTGGCATAGAAAGATAGTTTAAAATTATTATTGAAATCTGGATATTGCAAGCCATAATATTTCCTGACTAGTTTCCTATTGTCATGTCTATGCTATACCACTGCGTTGACTGAAGGCTTTGCAGCTGAGCACGTAAGCTAGTTCTTTCTCCGAGTCTGTTTGCCTGTTTTAGGCACTAGACAGCACAGTATGATTTGTGTACTTGGTTTTGCAGAATCACGTCACAGAACTGTGAAATAACCATATTTCTCAGCGATGCACTTCCTACCATCTCTCCCATTTTTGACTTTCTCCTTCATATTCAAGAATTCACACCTGCTCATGTCACTTTCTGAAATGTTGCACTGACGCATATAACATGCATAAAGCTAAATCAGGCTGCCATTTTCTGTATATTATTCTGGATAATGAACCAAATGTGACGTCTCTAAAACTTAGAATAGGAGGATAATGTCATAACTATGTCTTTAGGGCTGACCCTTTCAATACCTGATTATTTTTTTATTTTATGGTATTATTTCTTTTTTCAGAGAGGAAGTCTAAGCAGTCCACAAAAAAATCTGTCTACAAATGTGTGCTTAAGCTACTGTAGGCCATAACTCAAGCTGCTATAGACTACAGATGATGCTGAGCTAATCCATCTCTGTCTCATGCCATATGCCAGCTTCTCTACTTAGTGTTTGCTAGGGCATGGATCTATTAGAGATTAAGTCCTCAGCAAACTTTTATCGGATTATGGTGTGATGGCCACGCTACCCTGCCTTCATAGATGAAAGAGGAAAAGAAAAAAATTACTTTGTTTCTCCACTGACTACAAGGAGAGCTCAGGATGCCTAGACCAGATACGGTTATCTACATTCCATCAGATGAAATCTATTCTGGGTGCCTAAATTAGCAGCCCTGGCTTAATTGGCCACCTATAGAGAGAGATATGGCAAGATATAGATTTCATACAGGACAATAAAAACCAAAGCCTGACCAGGGTGTTCTGAACCATTTCATTCTCCGTTCGCTTTGCAGAAAGACTCATAAACTTCAGTCTTTATCTCACACATTTCAAATTGGGTGATAAAGGCAGACATTGCCTTCTTCACCCTCCCAGAAAATCAGACAGGAACAGCTAAATTAATCTGACATTGATTTAGAACAACTTTTATGAGTATAAGGACCAGAGAAATTTATGGACTATCACCAATGCTAGATCTAACCTTAATTTGTTTATCTAAATCTTAAAAACCTGCAGAGATTGAGATTCCTCAACTTGGGTTGGAAATCTGGTCTCGTGTTACACTGCAGTAGTAGTCAGTATGTTTGTTACTAGTGATCTCAAACTGATTAACAGTATTTGAAAATGAGAGGTCTGGGGTATGAATTTCTCATATAAATAGGCAAAAAAGTCCTTAGTTCAGTTGAGGCAATAACAACCACGCTGTATTTTTAGACCTCCTCTGCTTTGATGAAACAAGGTGATAATAATTATGTAGATAAGAAATACATTTATTTACAGGGTGCATGCTTCACAAAGCATTGAAATACCCTTCAAATCCTAATGCTAGTGCAAGATATTGTTCCATGTATTTCTGTTCCATTTTCAAGTATTTGAACATTTTTTGTCATTCTTGAGGAACTAATTACTCAGTTTAATAAGTCCCAACAATAGGATGTTTTCTGACCTTCAAACTATTTTTTCTGTTATTTATTTAGACCATGCTTCTGAGGCCCTGTAGATCACATTCATTGTATCTTTTGTTTCTCTTCCACAGTCTTCTCATAATATTGAATGCTGCAAGTGCTCAAATTCCAAGATAATAAGCCTGCAGTAAAACCTGATTAGACTAGATTTTTCTTAACAGTAACCAGGAGTAAAGTTTTTCATATAGTTTCACAAGAAGGGGCAATTTATTTATTTGTTTGTTTATTTTCTCAATAAAAGAACAATTGGAGTTTGGAAGAACCCATAAGCAAATGGCTAAACACTTGGGCATTTTGGCTCTAACTTATAACACTTAAACAAATTTGTCTGGGGTTTACTAAAACAAAAAAACATTTCCCAGGCATGCCATCCTAGGAAATAACACATAGAAGAGTTTTATAGCTGTGTGGACTAAGGATATATCATAAGTCAGAAGCAGCAGCTGCTCGCTTTGCTAGCCAAACCATTTAAACAGCATTTGCTCATCAGTTTAATTTTTCTTAGCATGATCCAAACACAGTGACAGAAAACAATAAGTGTCTTGGCTGACAAAATCCTGCGTTTAGATCTAATCACACTCTTCTGCCAAAATTAAACGTTTATACCAAGTTCTGGTTTTGGCTTTTCTACTCAAGAACAGTCCACAGAATACAGTTCAAAACGAAGTGCTTACAAGGGTATTATTGAAATTGAGAAAGCTGTAGATTGTACAGTTATCTTTCAAGAACTAAAGGGTTTTGTAGGTTTCTTTGACTTACTAACTGCAAAGACTAATTTTTATGAAATGGTCATTTTTACAGAGATCAGCCTAGTGGAAGTAATGGAGTTTCATAACATCTTCTGTGTCCATTTTGGTTAATGAGCCAAAAATGTTCTTAGGGGTTAATGGCCCTCTCACTGTAGTCAACAATAAATAGAATCATCGCGGGTGTTAATTGTAGTAAGACTCAGTGAGTAAAGCTTCTGGGACTAAAGACTTGTCTCAAAAAGGGAGGAAAAAGAACAAGGAAAACCTCAGTTTTTGAGTGGAAATATTCCCTGTAGTTGATGCAGCTCCCATCTCTAATCACAAAGAAGCAGTAGTATATCAAGAAAAATATCAGCAGCAGAAAAAAATGGAAAAGAACCACATGATAGAGTGAAAGAGGAACACAAGACATTAGAGTCAAACCCCAGGCAGGACATATACCCCGCTGTATAAAACGGCTTTAAGGACCCTCACTACAGGCGTTTTTTCCCCCTTCCATCTGCTGACAACATCAAAAAGTAACCTGAATGCAAAGAACAGTTAAAAAATTAATTTGGTTGTATTATTTGTTTAACTGGTTTCTTGCAAAAATTTATTATGTAATGTTTATAATATTGAAAATATTTTTATTTAAAAATAAAAAAAACCCAGAAGATAAGGCATATTTAATTATTATTTAAGACACAGCAGTCACTGTGATTAGAACTGTGAACCATTTTTTCATCCTGAATTCTTGGTCTCAGGAATTGCATCTTTTGAAACACTATATTCTTTGGACAGAGGTTACATATAGCACAACTTTGGGCAAAGACAGTTTGCCTATCTTTTTTGTCAAGCTTCATAAATGTAGCAATCAAGAAAGACCTAAGCATATCTCATCTGACCCCCAATATAACATATCATTTCCAACAGTAATTCCCAGTTTCAGTAGAGTTGCAATTGAACTGCGTCTTCTCTTTATAAAAAGTCATAACCCCTACAATTACATTTAGTAGTTGCCAAATAGAAAAATATACTTTTCCACTTAAGAAAAGAAGGGGGGGGGGGGGCAGATAATTTATTGTAATTTATCAGCTTTGTCACTGAGGGATTTAAAAACAGTACTCTGAAATTTGGAAGCAATAGATCTTTCATTAAATCCCCTAGGAAATTATGAGAAACTTACTCCAGTGTCACAGGAGTACACAATTTTTAAAATGCATGCAATACCCTAATTCCAGCTCTATTTCCCTCAGGTAAAACATAAAGCAAAGCAGTAAAGTGCTCCTTCAAGAAACACATCTGCAGAGTAAGACGTACATATAGCTAGAGAGCATAACAGTTCAAGGGAAAACTGTTTCCTAACAGTTTTGGAAATATAAAATCTAAATGCAATTTTTGTGTTGGCATCAAATTGTAGAGATAATTCTCAACTAATGAACAGGAAGTAGAAAAACCCAGCCAAAGATGAATCGTGTCTCCCTCCCCAGTACAATTGTCCAACATTAGAGGTCCTGTAACAGACTCAGCTTATTAGGCATAAACGCCTATATATCTGCATTAAAAGTATGTTGAGAGGAATTAAATCATAGCTGAAGCTCATCATTCTGTGTATTTATTGCTTGTAAGCAGCTCTTAGATATTACCATCAACTTCTACAGCTCACAGAATTGTTACCATTATTGCAGAGAGTTCAAGGACCAGTCCTTAGAAACGATGGTGTTAAAAACCTGACATAAATTGTGACTGAATAATGAACTGCAGGCTAAGTATACTGTGTAGAACAGTAGTGAACAGATGCCAGTAGCAATGTGCTAAATAAAGATCTGAATGCACAAATACCTACATTTACTCTGGTGAGTTGTACGTCATTGGGAAAATGGAGTAAGTATTTCTTCTCTATAAATTAAATGCTTTCTGAATCAGGCTATTAGTTTTGCAGTTAATGGATATCACTTCTAAAAGGCACCTAATAAAACTAGGACTGCTCAGACATATGCCACTAAATTAGCTTAGTTAACTGGCTCACCCTCTCAATTACATTGAAAGAAATCTATACTTCTAGAAAGAAAATATAGTTGCTGATTAAAATCCTATTCCACAAAGCATTGCAGCAAGTGATTAGTCTGAAACACCTGCTTAATTTCCACTGAAGTTAAGGAAACTTTTGTAATTGTTCTAGGGCTTTCATGAAGAGCTGAGAGGTGATATAATCAGAATATGTACCTCAGGCAAAAAAAGAACATGTTATATAAAAAGTCTGATTTACAAGACACTTATTCTTACATGTGCATCAGTTTAATAACAGAAGGCTGAGGGGGAAAAAACTAATCATAGGTATCCGGGACACCAGTACCAGAAAAATACTGATGTTGTTCTAAGACACTGTGTTGAGTTATAATGTATACTTTGGTAAAGTTTACAAACACTTGTTATGCACTACAGTTACACACAAAACTTTGAATTTGTCACTCCCTGCCTATACAGTGCTCAGACAGACAGATTAAACATTCTCTCACTGTCATTCCTGTCATTAATTTACTGTTATTTTGTTCTATGGGGACCATTTTCTTAGACTAACAAGCAATATCAAAGTGTTTTAAAAGTGGATAAACTGTGACTGGTATTCTAGTCACTAGAAACCATTACCAAGAAATAAAGAATCATCTATTTCAGGGCATAAATCCACATTCCATGGATGGTTAGATAAAACTATCAGAATCCAACAAAGTAAGTTACCCAGTCTTGTTCTGATCCACATACAAATCTATATGAAATACATTTTAATGGAAGTTTGGAAATGGCATCAATGTGAGTGACTTCAAAGAAGGAAAGTCATCCTTTCCTCAGCAACTCTTATGTACTTTTCTTTCCTATTTTTTTTTATTTGACTTGTTTTGTGGCATGAGTTCTGGATATGAGCAAGGATGGTAGCTCCGTGTACATTTGCCCAGACCAGACAACAATAATTAGAAGTCTTTTAAGAGCTGTTATCAGGAAAAGGAAAAGGAAACTGAGCATCTTAATGTGCAGAGCATGAAGTCATTTAACATGAAACAGATGAGACATAGATAAGATTTTTTAAGCCATTTTTGCCTCAGGCTTCTCAGTGGGGAGAGGATACAGAGCTAAAAAGATAGGTGGCTTTATTTTTAAACCCATTTAAATCACCGAAATAACTGTCCAAGTTTTTCATAAGCTATCTCATAAAAATATTGCTCTGAAAATCTGGTTCTAGTTTCCTTTCAATGAAGAGATTTTCATCTCATTGAAACCAGGGTAGCACAATATAGTGGAAACCCACATCTTAATAAAATTGCTATTTTTGATACTTGGATAATGAGTGAAAATATAGAAATATTAGAGTGTATAGAATATACACATCCTATACATAGAAAATATAGAAAGACATATTTTCTTTATAAAATAAAGGGTCTGATATTAATCTTAATCAAACATATATAGGTTGGGTCTATGAAACAAATAAAATATACCCAGATAAGTGGCAAAATACTTTCCCTTTAAATGAAAAATGAGGAAATGGGTTGTAGAGAAAGACTGCAGGAAGTAAAGGGAAGAGCAGATCAAATATTGTTATTATGGAGATGACTGTTGGAGGGAATCAGTAATTTCTTGAATGCACTAACGTCAACTAAAGTAATACAATCACATGTTAGGAATGGAAAAATCCATAAAGAACCTGTCTCTTCCATGATCACGTCATCATCATATAAAAGTTGATTATCTGGATTCTAGTGCTGTCTCCAGAAGCATTTGTTAAGAACAGATTTAGGAAACTCAGTATTACCCTGAATGGAGCACAGCTCTTCATAGGTAAGCTCTTCTTTCTCTAAGAAAAGAATAAGAAATAGCATAGAATTGATGTAGCCTTGTGTCTTAGGGTGACTTTATGATGTGTATCCCACATCACTGATCTATTGCCCACCAATCTTTTCTGTGCCTTTAAACTGAGCCTGAGAGGGAAGAGAGGAAAAACAACTGAACGAACTTTTGAAAGCAGTTATTTCAAGGACACCGACAGACACTCCTCTGCTTGTGCTTCTGCGGTACCCTTGGGCTTTTCAGCCAACTTTTTTCGGCTCTACTTTTCCCTGGTGGGCAACAGAGAGTTGAACTTCGTTTTCCTAAGATTTTGGTTTTTTATTCTTCTCTTCTGGACTGTTTCAACAACATCTTAACACATCGAGAAAAGGTTTTCCCAGAGGCTCGGGGGGGCCCTCGCCGACCCAGCTCCAAAGAGGAGAGAGACCACACCTACAGAAGGACTCTGAAATCTTCCCAGGTTTTCTCTCCACAGAGAGAGACATCTCATTATTTAGCATTATTATTCCTTTCCTGTGTGTTTGTTAAATAAATAGCTTTTATCTCTTTCACTTTCCTTCCAGGAAAATTTCTTTTTTTTCCCAGACCTGGTGGGGGAAGGGTGGTTGTAACCTGCCTTCTAGCAGAAGATATTTTCCTCCAAATTTGTCCAAACTAGGACACCTTGTAATACAGAGACAAGAATAAAGGAGGTTGGTGTAAAAATAAAAGCAAATCAGAGAAACCAGAAAAATCTAGGTAAATGTAATCCCTGAGGGAGTCGATTTGCACTACTGCTCTGTTCAGGAGAAAGACATTTTAACCCCCTCCTCAGATACAAGAGAAAAAAATTCTTTATCTTACATAATATTTTCTGACTTGTGACTTCTGAAACTACAATTTTAACTACTCCCTTTTAGAAGCTAGCTACCCTCTTAGCTAGTCTTGGTTAGAAACTAGAGGACAGATGTCTCTGTCCTATTTCTATGTGTCCGACATCAAAAACTCATTATCAAATTTATCTCATTTAAAGCATCATCTTACATTTTTCTCTCATTATCTTTCTACTGTCAGGCCTAGACTTCATCTCCAGGAAGAAGATTTAAGTGTAGTATTGAGTAAGCGAAATACAGATGGCAAATAACCTCCATGCATTCATCTGGAATTCTGTGAGTATGTTGAAACTAATGAGAAAAAGAGAGCAGGAAGCAAGTTCAAAAATTGAGCCCCTGGCAGTCCACTTGCTGTATTTGTTTAGACTGCTCCAGTTAGCACTCTCTACAACAATTCCTGAACAGAGGTCTGAAAGATTATCTTGGGCACCAGCCCAAAAACCAGAATTGATCTGCACAATTTGGCTACTTTCACTCTGAATAGTCCTTTACCACCTGGGGCTTCTCACCCCCCAGGATTTTGGCTTTTCTCTCATGTAACTTCCAGGGTTTGGATTGCTGTAAAAACACTCTGCCTGGCTGAAGTTCAGCCACCAAATTGTTTCAGACACATTCAGCTGAAAAAGCACAGAAGCTGGTAACCGTACGATAGGGCCAAGGAGTTACAGCGTCAGGCCCAGAGGGTTGAGTGTGATGCGGTGTGGATGCAGCTGCTGTGCTTACAGTAGCCAGCCCTTGGCACAAGCGGTATCAGATGGACTCCAACGGGTGTCTTCAGAGAGGAACAAACATAATCACCCCATAGTTTTCTTTAGTTACCAGTATAGTCATAGTATGTGTCTCCAGACAGAAGTGCATTTTTGGTTTATGAAATCTATCAAATGAACCAGTAACAGATTTCTAAGAATTAATGGAAAAGTGAGCAGCAGTGCAGAAATCTAAGGTCAAAGACAACTAACAATCCAGAAATATGAAATGCAGGTGATTCAGATGCCATTGCTATGCTAATTTCAGTAAGCTGAACGAGCCTGAGACAGTTCTGTGTCGCAGAGGCCAAGCAGTATGAAATTACCTACAACCTGTTCCAAAGTGTTTTGCCTCACCAGACAGGATGGTGGCATGCACACTGCTTGTTGAGAAAGCTCCTTGGCATGTGTCAACCCATCATAGATGCTGAGTAAATGTTTAGCACAGGACCAGTCTGCCAGCTTCTTGAGCAGGTTATTAAGACCCGGGTTCTAAAAAGTTCAAGAATCACCTCCTCCAATGTCAAAAATGGTTCAGCTCAGAGAGCAAGAGCTAAAACTAGAATGTACAAGGAGATGCTGACAAAACTCTAATGTAGAAATGAAGCATACAAGAGGGGGAAGCAGGGACCTTGGAGGAAAGTAGTGACACTTTGAAAACATGGAAGATTGCACATAGGAAAGACAAATCCCCCCTGGATTTTATCAGGCAAGGCATGTGAAGGGCAACAAAAAGGGCCTCTACAGATATATCAACAACAACGACAAAAAAAAGTAGGTTAGGAGTTAGGGTGGCAAAAGATATGGAAATACATGAGGTAGTTTGTAGGTGCTAAAAAGCTAGAATCAGAGAAATTCTTCAGCCTTTTCTCAATATTCTGTGAGAAGACTGTCTTTCCTATGTAAACTATTTTAAACAAGGTCACAGTTTCATAAACTTCTTGCACTCGCAAGTTGTTTTGCAAGTTTGTTATGGCTTCGACTTTGAAAATATTATGAAATAGGTCTCTTAAGACTTGGCCAGTCCTCTCAAGGAGTGGATGGCCGAGGAACCAATTACCTATTGCCACTCAACACACTTTTTGCGATCTATCCTATATAGTAGTCAGAAAATTATTAAAGAAAAGCTTCAGCTTCCACTGTTCATGAGCCTGGACTCTGTGTCGTTTTCTTTATGCGCCTCGGACGTAACAGCGACAGTAGTTGATACTATCCTTATAACAGTCTTTAGTGGTATTGACCAGCCTTCCTGAATCTCAGGCCCCTGTGGCACTGGAAAATTCCTTGATGGAGGAGGATCAGATTAGGGTGTGTTTGAGCAATCAGACATGAAAAAGTCCATTATGAAACATTATTACAAAGGAATGTTTCTGCTCCTTGCTCCTTTAAGAGTATCTCTTCAAGGACATTTTCACTGTACATGAAAGGGATAATAAGAAAAGGAGGAAGCCATAAACAACAATACAGGGACACCTAACTGACAAATTATAGGGGAGGCAGTGATAACAACTAAACCTAATCAGTCATGGTAATTGATGAGGGCATGTGGGAGTGTGAGAATGTTTATTCCGGTAAGGTTATCTGCTTGATGATCTTGTCTATTGGAAAACTAAGGGAAAATAGAGAAAGAAGAAACAAAATATACCAAAGATGTGGCAAAACACACATGGAGACAATGAAAAGAGACAAACTTCACCAGTCACACTCACTGATGACCTATCCAGATATTACAGGCACTACTTCCAGAAAGATCAACCTGGATTTTGCAACTGATAAGGCTGTAAACCACGGGACACCCAGGCTGGGTGGGTTGTGGGCATCAGTAGAATTGTACAGACACATGCTGTGATGTGTAGGGAAAAGACGATCAGAGAGGAACTAAAGAGAGGTACACAGACAGTGGTATGAAAGGGGCTGGTTGTGTGTAAACTGAGCCTTATGCTTGGTCACCCCAGTCTCTCTGGTTTCACTAAATCCTTTCTTCACAATCTCTCTGTGTAATCTGTGGTTTTCAAGGCTGTATCTCATAGCATTGAAACCGAATGATGTATGGATAGTGAGGTATACTGACAACCTGCTCTTGTGCTACAACCGATAGATTATGGTCATCACTGTGAAGTCCTCTAGAGAGTACAATATTCCAAGGGTTGACACTGACTCCAATAACATCACCAAATTTGCAGATGATGTAGAACTGGGAGGGGTGTTTGGCAGCCGTAGGGTTGTACTGGAGAACTGGGGAGAAAAGATAATGCAGTTTAACAAAGGCAAATATGGAACCTGGGGATGAATAACCCCACACCAGCACTTGGTGGGAATGACCAGCTGCAAAGTGGCTCTGCAGAAATGGTCCTGGGAGTCAAGGTGGACAAAATGTCAATGACACAGTGGTGCACCTTGCTGTAAAGAAGGCCAACAGCATTCCAGGCTACCTTAGGAGAAATGTTCCTAGCAGGTTGAGACAGGTGATGCTTCCTCTCTGCTCAGCACTGGTGAGACAAATCTGGAGTATTATGTCCAGTTCTAAAGTCCTCAGTATGAGAAAGATGCAAAACTACTGGGACAAATTAAGCAAAGGGACACAAAAATGGGCCACAAAGATTCTCTAATGGGCTGGACTATCTGACACAGAAGAGAGGCTGAGGGAGCTAAGGTTGTTCAGTTTTGAAAAGAGCAGATTCAAGAGGTTCTTATCAAAGTGTACAAACATCTGATGAGGGCAGGGAATAAAGAAGATGAAGACTCCTCTTTAAGGTATGAAGTGACAAGAGAAGAGGAAATGGATACAAATTAAAATACAAGTAATTCCACTTGAACGTTATCTTTTTTTTCTTTTTTTTTTTCTGACAGTGGTCAAACACTGGAAGAGACCACGCAGAGAAATTATGGAGTGTCTTTCTAAAGGATGTTAAAAATATGATTGGACATGGCACTGACAAGCTTACTCCAGCTGCCCTTGCTCTGAGAAGGGGATAGGACTAGATGACCTCAAGAGGCACTTTTCAAGCTCAGCTGTTCCATGATTCTGAAATGCCATGATTCTGTGACTATTTGCAAACATTTCTTGAGTTACTAGAATAGATAAAGCCAGTATGAATGGCTATTCACAGTAGTTGACTGCCTCTACATTAAAAGTCAATCTGCTTTTCCAAATAGCTAAAAAGTTATATTTTTTTTTAATTATGAAATTACTCACTAATGAAGATTAATCACTCTGTTGTGATTTGTTATGAATTAAATTGATAATGCATGAAGACAGTCATTACCAAAAATAATCAATTCATCATATGTAGTTCATGATTTCTTTTTTAATCTTAATCTAGCAAATACGAAAGAAAACGTGAAATCAACACCAAATGATCCTATCCCAATAATCCTTGTATTTTACAGCTTTTCTTGCTTTTAAATTGACTTCAGATTTTTCATATGTATTTTTCAATATGTACTCGGAATTATTCTGAAAGTTATTCCTGTTCCACTTAGTTTATGCAAAAAATACACAGCATGTTTTAGGAATAATAGCTTCCAGCCTTCTGCTCAGGAAATAAGCTCAGGAAACAAGAAAAAAAAAGAAAGGGAAAGAAAAAGACATTTATACTTTGAAGGGTAGAATATAGATTTAAATTGTTTGTGGAATGTTCTAAAAATCAAATGAACATTTTAGTTTTCAATATGGGCAACAATATTGAATTTAGTATCATAGAGAAGATGAGAGTAGAAAATTAAAAGATTCATATCTGAAATGACAGTAAAATCAAGCAACTTAATGCAGTCAAGGATGAAACATTGTCTCCTGAAGAAAACTGCAAATGAAATTGCAGTTGTAACGGCAATATTTTTCAATAAATGCATAAAGTTAGAGGTATATTTCTAGGTAATCAAGGAACAGTGGGCACAGCTAATAAAATGATGGACAGTTACTGGACAGTAAAAAAGCAGGCCCTAAAGGTATGCAAAGCTTTAGAAGGTATTTGGAAGGAAAGAATAATTAGAGACAGGAAGGAAAATGCTAAAAGGGGTAGATGGTACAAGGCATAGATTGTGAGCTATAAATCCTTCTTTGACACCTACTTTTCAGAGTAGTGAAATGTAGTAGATGAAACATGTCTGGATTTCAGTGAAGCAGATGACATGTTGCCACAGGAGAAATTACTCATTGAACTTGAGAAGACAGCAATTCATAGGTAGAATTGGAAGTTGGAAAATTAGAGTTACTATAGCAAAAACCTCATGGAACTCTTTGAAATTTTTTTTTTTTTTATTCTTTTAGTATCTCTTTAATGATATTTATTCAAGAAATCACAACCCTGAANATAAAATTTCAGTCATGCATATTAAAGGGAGGAGAAACAATTGACTGATTGGGAAAAAGCAGTGCAAACACAAAAATGCCAAATATGATCTAACAAGTATTAATGTGAGGACAGATATGAAAAAAGACTCTCATTAATCTCTGTGTAGAATATCCCATAGAGTTTTGGTCATCTGTGCTTAAGAAAGATTAGCTCAGATTTCATGACTGTAAAAGATTTTTTATCAAGAAGATTTGGGAATAGTAATACATCTTACTACCATACGATTAGAAGACAGAAGAGAATGACTTGCTTATTACAGAAAAATGAAGATGAAAAGGAGATATGATTGCTCTGTAAATCTGTTAGGGAAAATATCAGCTAAGGGAAGGATTCACATAAGGTTTTCAGAACTCCAAGAACACATTTCTTTCAGTGTTGAAAAAACTGAAAAAATCTTTCATGTACTGGAATTGAAATTCAAAACCAGTTTTCAAATTAGAAGCAGATTTTCAGCTTCTTTTAAGCAATCTTATAAACTTGGTGAAAGGGATTGGATTAAATGGTTGCTTGAGAAGAAGTTCACTGGATTCAAAAATGCTGGAGGTAACTTCGAACTCTACATTTCTGTGAGAGATAAGAGACTGAAACTTTCAAGCTGAGCATCTTAAGGCATTATACACCTGATTATATCATCAGTGCTCCATTCTTCAGCCCTTTTCAACACCACCAAATCTTCAGAGACCAGAAGAAAGATTAAGACTTTCTAAGCATCAGGGACAGAATAAAGAGTTTACTGCACCTGTTTTACTGTTGTGCAAACTGACAGAGTTTAAGACCATGTTGACATCTTAATGCATCGAAGGCAACTCTGCTAATTGTGTGGGTGGGAGGAAACAGTCTAATATTGAATTTCTAAGATGACATTGGCTCAATTCAAAAAGGCAAAAAAACCTAGAAGGAAACAAGCTAGTACCCATCCATCAGAGAGGATTTTTGCTGGGGGAAAAAAAACAAACCAAGCTCTCAACTGCTGTCTTCCATGCCATCTAACTTTTTTTGTTTGTTTGTTTTTTGTTTTTTGGTTTTTTGGTGGAGTGGGGGGGAGTTGTTGTTTTGTTTTGGTTTTTTTTTATTTGGAGCATGAGAATCTATTAATTGTTGTAGTGTCTCATGATCCATAACCATTTCCAGTAAGAGAAACCACGTAACTGAAATCTCCACTGTTCCTTGTGAAAGATTAATGTCAGTAAGCAAATGCTATAGTTTTAAGTAGCTCAGCATCTTACCTATTCACTAAGTGGAAAGCAGCATGACTGCTATAAATTGAGGACGAATAAACTTGTAAACACTGGCTTGGCAGATATACTAGCACATACTCATCTAGCAATTGTTCAGATTGGGGCATGTCTCGTCAACCTTTGCAACTAGGGCATGGATTGGGAGAAGTCAGCAAAACCCCACCGCTTTTTGTGATTGAAGGCGAAAAATAGACAGTGCAACCTTGATGTCACCAGTTCAGTGGGAGGGGGTTTATGCCTTTAAACTAGAGGCTGTTCATTTTTCAAGAAGGTTAGAAACTCCTCTGGCTGAGGTCATGAAGCAACTGCCTTCCATACTCACAATGACAATTATAATCACTAAATTGTTGAGCAAAGAGTGTTTCAAATTTTTAGTCAAATTTGACTACTGAAGAAGAATCCCTGTTAGCATTTCGAAAGAAAAGCTGACAAAAGAGCTTAAAGAATATTGATGTTGAAAGGATAGAGGAACATGTATGAAGTCCATTGCTTTCACATTCTTTGTCATTTTATAATGATCATGCTGATTCCACCAACATGATTAATGTGAATAAATTTTAGAAGACTACTTTCATAATAGTAAAGTTTTATAGCCATTACACTACAGTTAATATTTTGAGTGACTGATACTTCTTAGAGATGCCTGAAACATATCAAATGAGTCGTGACACACAACTGCCTACTCTGTAAACTTAGAGGGCACACCTGAAGTGCACAAACAGAGCATCATAGAGTAATTTGGATTGGAAGGGGCCTGTGTGGGTTATCTGGTTCAACACAGTTCAGATTGCTCAGTTTGAGTGGAATTTGGAATATCTCCACATATGGAGATTCCAGAACTGCTCTGGACAACTATTTCCAGAGTTTGACTGTCCTCATGCTGAACATTATTTTTCTAATATAGAATCAAAACTTCCCTCGGTAAATTGTACTTGGGTCTTTCATCTATCACTGTGCACATCCCAAAAGAATCTGGCTACATATTGTTCACATCTTCCCATAAGGTAGTTGAAGGCAGCAGTAAGATACCCTCTGTCTTCTAGAATAAAGACACTACTCAATGAGTTCTGAGTCCCAACCATCTTGGTGGCCTTCCACTGGATTTACTCCAACATATCGGTGTTTTTGCTTTAGGATGCTGAAGGCATATGCGGAACAGACATATGGGAAAAGGTACCTATAGGGGCAGGCTTGTGCCTAAGTGTGAAATCCTAAGTAGCAAAAAATGACACATGACCTGATTAAGCAAGTGAATTGCACCACAAAAGTTAAATGTAATTAATTTCTGTGCTGGAAACTCATTTCTGCCCCAGTTTGTTCATTTGATCATTTCCTGGGCTCTTAATGAGACTTTTTTTCCCAGATTACTTTCTGCACACCATTTCACCAAGTCAGGCAATTCCAACTTCTCAAAAGTACAAGTTTCTCTTTTAACAAGGTAGTCAATGCTGTGGTCCATAAATCTTCTGTATGAAAGTCAAACACAAAATATTCAAATGAACTACATTTCATTTGTACACAGCATAAATCATTATTCATTCAACATAGTCTAATTAACCTCTCATCCAGATATTCAAATTCTCTAATATAAAAAGTATGTCACTAGGAGAAAGGCCAAAGCTCTTTTCCTGTACAGGAGGTTATTGACTTTTTCTTAAAGATAAGATATCAACTGGGTGATGAAGTCCACTATCTAATAACCTGAATTGTTTCAGTGATGATACAGATTGCTTTCAGCTAAGTAATAAAGACCACCAAAATAAACAAGTAAGAAACAGAACAAAATGGAAGTGCACAAGTTTACATTTCCAAGTAAAACTTCTGCTATTTTGCTCATGTTTTAGTAATCTTAAGGCCAATACCAAGGTTTTTCACTCAGATAATACTGCCAGGGACTTCAGATTCAAATTATTACTTAGATTTCTCTTCCATCCCTTTCAATACTCTCTGTTTGCTCATTCCCAGTGTTGGCACAAGTAGTTCCACCAAATAAATCCTTTGGATAGAAAACCTTGCAGTAATGCAGCACACCTTTCTTTAATAAATGGGGTTCTACAGAAGCTAAGTGGATTATAAAGAAAGTATTTTATAATTCATATAATCAGAAATCAGAAATGTGCTTTACCAATTACTCCTGCATTTTGTAATCATGCTTGTTGTAAGGCATTTTTCCAAATCTAGAGGTCTAGCTACAGGGTTTTCTCTCTGGCAGTTTAGAGAAATTCTGTAACTGTAATTATTTTCCTCAATAAACATGTTTTAATATATTATTTCAGATTCTAGAAGCATCTACCAAGATGCCTTGGAAAACAGTGCTGAAACAGCTATTATGGTATTAAATACTTATGAGTCAATAGTGACTGAGTCCAAATTGGTTTAACATAACGAAACTGCATCTGAAAAGAATCTTATCTGGTTCTTAAGGTATCTAAAAATGCATCCAATTGTAAGATATGGTTATTACAGTAATGTACCCGTCTCTGTGCAAAAATGTGCTGGGAATTGGTGATGAGATAGTCTATCACTATTTCCTTCTTCTTATTTAATTTTAAAAGTGTCAACAATTTTTAAATTTCCCTTCTCTGTTGATTTGATCTTAAGCAAAAACTGAGATAGGGCTAAAGGTAAAAGGTACTTAAATGAGGAAAGCAAATGAATTTGCTGTGTCTGTTAAATTTCTTTCCTTGTTCTCAATTATTTAATCAAAATGTACAGTAAGCAAAATCATGTATCTGGGGATAGGATTATCTGGCATAAAGTAAAAGAATGACAGGATTTGCAGACTTTGTAAATTAAATTGTGTGATTCATGGCTTTTCTAAGGGTCTGAATTACTTTCAAATGATGCAGCCACTTCATGCTTTCTAATCCTTCTTATGAAATAAATAAGAAAAATATGCCGATGTAACTTTTTCTAACAATATATTCACACAAGTGCCTTTCAAAAACATGCACCAATCACTTTATTTCTTAATTTTTTATTGCAGGACTTCTAATAGATTTGGGGGTTGCTGGTTTTGGGTTTCATTTGTGTTTTTTTTTTCACTTAATCAGAAACTTCTGAATGGATTTTAAATAACTTCTCTTCTTCTGTGTGGTACTAGACCTTAAAGACTTGAAACAATCCTCAGCTATTCACACTAAGAGGTTTTCATACACCAAAATAAATGTTATTAATGGAGTGTTTATATGGTAAGGATGATCTTACAGGAACTGGAAGGAGGCACTGAAGTTAATATTTATGATTTAATTAATTGAAATGTATTTATAGTAGATTAATGTATTTGCATTTGTTAGCTTTTGTTCTAATGTATGAGAAATGAACCTTAACTGAGAGAGAGTGCACAAATGGGCTTGAAGTATTTAGTTGGAAGCATGTACTCATGGACATTTTTCAAGTATAAAGGAGTCAGGGAGGTTGTATGGTTACGTGAGCAAAATACTGTCCTTTACCTTCAGTCTCTATCTGTGAGTGCTATGAGACCAACAGCCAGGCTCTAAAAGGCTGGTGCTCAAGTCACACAATCACATCAGCCAGATCAGCTCAGAACAAGGATACTTTGCTATGTTTTCTTTCACCTATCATCAAAATGTCCTTCCAGCAGGGTAAAGCACTGTCAGGATGATCTGAGGTGAAGAAAACCAGAAATAGAATGTTTGCATTCTAACTCTGAGAAAAGTAAATTGTTAGTAGCTGCAAGGAATGAAGTGTTTTCTTTCCAAACAGCATATATTTTCTATTATACAAACACGCAGGGGGAGTAGGGGGAGAAAAACACTAAAACAGAAGACAGAGTCTCTTACAAGGAAAGTAAGAAAAAGATAACACGTAAGTGCACGTTACATAAGATCAGAGTCACACTGTAAGAACTCAGAACTTCTTGCTTTCCTGTTCCTTTCCTTCCCAGTTTTTTCCATCCCAAGCCATCTGTACAGATCAGGGTCAGGTTCTGCAAACTCAGGATCAGATTCTTTCAAAATTTTTCATCAAACTCTACACAGCTTGATCAAAGACAAGTTTTTATGTAGGATTTATATGGACAGAAAGACAGTGAACAAACATATGACAATAATCCATTGATTCTTATTAAGAAGAATATTTTTTGTGCCTGGAAAAATGTTATGATTAATGTTTTTCTTGTAATATTTTTCAATTTTTTTTCTTGTAATATGTTTCTGAGTTCAAATTTTAAAGCCACTCAAGAATAAACCCCAGACTGCTTTATTGTATTGACTATATAAAGCAGGGTGTAATTGCTGAAACTCCGGAAATAAATGAAGCATTATGAAAAATATAAAACCCATTATTGAAAAGAAGGGTTAACCTTCACCAAATGCAAAGCAAATATTATTCCCCTTTAAAGAAACAAATGCATGATCTTTTACATAAATAAATGTCTGCAATATATTTCAAACCTGAGTGTTTATGTATGGTATGCTTCAACATACTTCAATATGCTACCTCAGTTACAGACATGCTGGTTTTATTTTTCTTCCTTTGACCTTGCAATGAGATACTGACAAGAAGAAAATCATTTTTCCTATTTACCCAGTTTTAGCTGAGAAATAGACCCATTTAAGAAGGCAACTTGCTGTGACTGTGATGCATCATCAACTTACTGTAACCTTAGGCATGCTTCTTGCGTCCTCAAGCTCACCTTCCTTAAACTGAGTGTATGGGGATAGAATAAAAGGTCTTTAGGAGACCAGAGTTGCAGAAAAATAACTGCAAAGGATTAACACTTTTCATTTCTTTAGACAATTGCATAGATCTGAAAATCCCACTGCTCTTTGTTCTGCATCTTTGAACACAAGATAAAAGTATGAATTATTTTGCCTGCCTTCTTATTTCAGTTTAAAACCATACTGTTAACATGGGTTTTTTTGTTTTTAAGTCATAAGATGTCAAGAATTCCTGTTTTCCTGAGGTTCAGCAGCCAAAGATTAGTTTTCACTAAAATTTGGAATACTATTTCACTAAAGTTTTAAAACTAAATTAAGTTTATATATTGATTCTATAATGAAGCAAAGAAAGAAAATAGTTTTGATGATAAAATTATTTGTTTATTCTAGGAAAGCCCTTTGTTTAGTCTTAGAACAAAGCCAGTTCTTTGGGTTTTTTTAACAGGTTTATCAAGTTTAACAGAAGGGTTTTCCTATGTTTATTTTTAAAGTTAATTTTTAAAATTTCCTTTAAAAAAAGATTTTCCTCTATTCTATTCCTATACAAATAAACCTAAATGTGGGAGGTCCATCCTCAGTAATAGCAGCCATCAATCACTCGGACTCCACCTCAGAGGCAGGGGACTCCTCCCTGGAGGAGGATTCTGAAGGCGGGACTGTGGTTTAGGACCTACCCACCCTTCTGGAAAGTTCTGTTGAATTCGACACCCCATTGGTCGTTGGCTGTTCTACCCTCTCCTCAGACGTTTTATTGGAGCCTGGATCCCTGTACCCTCCCCTTGTCTGTTACCCCATTGGCTGTGCCCCTTGACCCCTCCCAGTTCTCGCCTCCCTTAAAACCGTGTGCACAACCCCAGCTCCTTGGAGTTCTTCCTCTGACCCTCTCTGTTCTGTGCCCCTGTGCCTTACCCTGAATAGACGGAGACCATGGGGGAGACCCCTCCCACAGCCCTTTGCTTCCTGTGCCTTCTTTCACTGCGCCTTGCCTGCCTCTTACCTGGAGCCGCCTCGCCTCCACGCGAACCACCCACGCCTCGCCCTGACAGCAGCAGCACTTGCTGCGGGCTCTCAGGCCCCGAGAGCCGGCGTCCTTGGCTGAGGGCAGCCTGAGAAACGCCAGGCAACACCTAAATGTAGTAGAAAAACATTTAACTACAGTGAGGTCATTTTGAGAGTTAACCTTGAAAAAAGAGACTAGGTATCCTATATGCCTTCTTTGTTACAGAGAATGGAGAAAAACATAAGAAACAGCAGTTAAAACCACTTCAGCTTCCATTCAAAGCAACACTGTTTACAGGACCATCTATCTCTACAATTTTAGGTTTTATATTTTTGTCTGTTTGTTGGCAGTTAATAGGAGGGTTCATGCTTTTACCCAAGAGGTTTCATTTCTCCGGAAATGATAATAAAAAAGACTCCAACAGACCTTGAAAGAAAGAGATTTGCATGTTCTTTTTTCAATCAGGATTTCATACACAGCAAAAGTGGAATCAAATACAGCTATGTAGAAAAGTAAGAAAATTGACATTTAGTCCCATGGATATCCAGAAAAGAATTCATGGAACACTTACTACATCTTTTTCGTTCTGGTAACTGTGGAAGGTTAGCAACAGAGCTTTAGAGAGTAACTGTGCGCCCATGACTTCAACACAAAATGCTACAATTAGACCCTAGCATCACAATAAAATTACAGTGTTTCAGGAAGTAGGGGAGAACAGGCAGTCTAGAGAGTTTTTCTGGATATACTCATAAGATTTATTTAATCTGACTCATCTAGGAGTTCTGTTCATGTATGAGGGTGATCAGCCTAAGGGTCCTTTATAGCAAAGGAAAGGAACTAAGGATCTTCAGATGATAAAAAACAGCACCTACTTCCCTGATACCAGTTCTTCTCCTAGGCACCAAACTAGTCCTGAAAACTTTGCATTTCTTTCTCAATTTTGAAAAGCATAGTTTTCAGCTTTCAGTCACAGTCCAACTCTGTTTTCTTCTTGAACTAGTAACTTAAACAACCATGATTAGTTTCTAAGATAGAAAACTGAAAATTTTACTTGAGTTCCATCCTCAGCCATTGCAGTGGTAACCTACACTAACCCTCTCTCAAGGTCTCCTCAGCTTGCACAGTCTGGAGAAAAAACAGCTAAGATATCTGTAATAGTTAGCTCTGTACATAGCTGAGAACATACTGTACATATTTGTGGTTTATTCACCCATCATGCAAAAACACAGCTAACATGGCATTTACTTAAATTGTATCTCCTGAGAAAAACAGAGTAACATGAAGAGATACACATAGCCCGTGAGGATCTCATCAGTGTCAAAGCCCGTCCTGAAGACTAGTTAGACAAAATCCACAGCTCTTTAGAGATGTCCAGCTTGCTTATGTATTTCCTGACCTGGACAAAGGAATGTTCCCCTGGTCTCTGGGACTTCAGATTCCTGAAGGCCAGTCTGGTTAGTAAAAATTTTGGCAAAGACAGTATTCAAAAACTCAGCCTGTTCCATGCCCTGGACCTGTGAAACCACATCCCCCATCTCCTCGAGCAATGGACCCACATTTTCCACAGACTTTTTATTTTTCTTTTATGTCATCCATGTACTTACAGAAGTCCTCCTTGTTGCCTTTGGCATCCCTGGACAGAAGCTATTCCATTTCGGCTTCAGCTTTCCTAACTTCAACACTGGATGCTCATTCAGTGTTTCTGTACTTCTCCCAGGTTACCCATCCTTGCTTCCACCCTCTGTATGTTTCCATTTTGTGTTTGAATTTGGCCAGAAGTCATTTTTTTGCCTGATGTCTTATTCATTTTGAATGAACTCTCTTTGCTTTGTAGGAGGTGATATTTGAATATTAACCAGCTTTCTTGAGTCCCCACTTCGTTCCAGGGCCTTATCACAGGGAATCTTCTGATGTATGAAAGGCATGCTTAAAGAAAGATGCAGCATTTTCATTGCTAGAGAAAGCAGCTTCTGTTCTTGTTCTATTTCTGAGCTTGACTCATGTATTAGTAAATATTTGACCAAGGGAAAATTATCACAGAAATGTTCTTCTAGCTTCTGTGAAATAAAAGATTCTCTCTTTGCTATGTTCTTCTGAGACATCATCTTTGACTGAGTTCACATGCCACAGAATCTAGAATGTGTTAGACTCAAGAGCATTGCCAAAACTGTATGTTGGACTACTGTAGCAGTCACCTGTGAAACAGAGTTCGGGAGCTGTCAAAAAAGAGAGCTGCTCGTAAAAGGCAATCTTACGTCAGCGAGATAAATTTAGAAGTCTGAAAAAAAATTGGGAATTACTAAGACCAAAATTCTCCTACAAATGTGTTATAAAACACTTTCTCAAGCTCAGGTGAGAAACAAGTGAAAATACATTTAATCAGTGTAATTGACTGCAAATTAAAGGAAAGGCTGCCAATGTGGAGCAAGCAGCTGCAGCAAAACCATGAAAAGGAAGTGAAAAGATACAGGTTACTGCATGATTCATAAAAGTTATTTATAACTTCTATTTTTCATTAAAGAAAAACAACAGCAGAAAAAAATAGCCTGAACAAACCCTATAATAAATTCAGGTAAAAATGGCTGTGCCAAAAAATCCCCACCAGGTTTATTGAGCACATTGACCCTATTTTTAGAGGCTGTAGGGATGTAGGATTATAATTATTGTGCTCTATGCTTTAATAAAATTAGCAAATAAGACACATATTTACAGTATATCAGTAATTTTGGAAGTTAAAAGGCTGTAAGCCATACCTGAATATTGTTAATGTATCATAAATAGTGATAGTAATATAAGGTTTTATCTTTCAAAATTAGCTGGCAGAGGCAAGTAATTTAGGAACTTTTGCCAACACTGGTTATCTAAGTTTTAGTCACTGAAAATTTCCTCCTACCCAGAAGAGACAATACACCCTGCATCACAAATCGTAATACATATTCCCTGAAACTATCCAGAAGCTCTTATCTAAGGTACCTTGTTGAACCCTAGGATTAGTTTTATATTACAGTTACATATTATTCTTCAGTATACAAAACATAAAAAGTAAATACAAAACATAAAAAGTAAATACAAAACAGAAAGGAAGATACGAAAAGGAAAAGACAAGAGAAAAATTCTCCCTTCAACATAACAATTATGTTCTCTTCATTCTAAATTAAAATCAGTGAGAAAACTAGTCATTCCCTGTGTCACATACATTACTAGAACCTACCTCATATAATACAACGTGAATCTTGTTGTTTGATCTCGTTGTTGTTTGTTTCCATGTACACTTGAGATGGAAGGTTAAATTTAAAAGAGGATTTCTTTATGTAAAATTGTATGCAGTTCCTTAAATTAATTTTGAGACACTGTCCTCTTGAGACACATGTGGGAGCCTAGGCTCTATAACCAGTATCTGGAAAGAGTTAAGGTCTCACCGGAGGCCAGAATATACCAGGACATTGTGGGAAGGCTGACCCAAACTCAGTGAACTCTGCGTGAATTTAACTGAGAGAGCTTCCCTAAATGAAGCACTGAGGAGAAAGCCTCACCTGAAATCTTGGCTCTTGTTTACCATAGCCAAAGAGTCTGTGTGACCTCGATTTGGTCAGGGCTGAGAAAACACTGTGCTTTCTTCCACAGGACATTTTTTCACTTTGCCTTTTCCAGGTCTTCCCGCACCATAGGGTTGAGGTGATGGATCCTTGTGACTGTATGCTCTTACAAGAAGTAAGGAATACAAGCTTAGTCTTTTCTGCTGCCTTTAAGGAATCATAGAATGCTTTAGGTTGGAAGAGACGTTAAAGATCATCGAGTTTCAACCCCAAGCTCAAATCTTGTTTTCTGCTTTCCAGCAGAGAACCTTAATTACCAAACTGCAGCACAGTGTGTGCAAGGAGGTTCTCAAACTGTTATACCACAGCCTTGGCCATGAGCAGAAAGCAACCCAAGCCACAGTGGGCCATGAAGAGAGCAGAAGGAAGAATTATCCTACCAGTACCTCCTGAGTGAGGAGGCTTCCCTACCTGGAAAAGAAATTTTGAAGTGCATGCTGTTAAGAAATCTCAGTAGCACATATCATATCATTCTGATACACAGAGATTACAGAGACCACAGCTCAGTTAGGAGGTGCTTCTGCCAAACTTCCAGCATGTCCTGAGCAAAGAGGGCAAGGGACTTGCTGTAGAGTTTGGGCTGACGGCTGTGACAGTACAGATAACTGGTATATTGGGGTGAAAACCTGCAACATCCCTGCGTGGAGACTGTCAAGACTGTCAAGCAAGCATTTTTTATCTCCCTGAGGTTGCTCTTTCCTGTGCAAAGGGCTACAGAGATTTCTACTGTGAGGACAGCAAGAGCAGTGGTCTCAGTCTGTACAGCAATAGCTTCTTTCCACAGTCTAGGAGAGCCTTTATCTTTCTGTGTACTTGTTCCTTGAGAGGAAAACAGATGTTTCCCTGCAGCTCTGAGTCACAGCACTGATTTTCTGGAAGACCTTTATGCACGATACTTCTTGGTTGTTTCTTCATTTTCAACCAGTCAAGCAAAAACGTTTTGCTTCTTCTCATGGTAAACATAAGTCAGAATTCTCCCTGATTATTTTTCATAGTAAAATATATTCCAGTTAATGTGAATACACTCAGACAGGGAGGGATAATATACTTGGACTTCTCACAAGATCCAATTTAATCTAATGGTAATGATTATTGTTTAATTGAGATAAGATTAGTGTAAATTCCACCCAATAGTGTTACAGTCAGCTGGTGCCAAAGGACTGCATGGTGCTAAATTAAGTGTTTAATCAAAACAGATTTCCTATATTATGTCAATTAATAAAAACTAAGTGCAGCCTATTAATAATAAATTAATAACCAGAAAAGTATAGCATTTATGGCAAAAAGTATTCCAAAATACAGAATGAATACTGTATCATTTGTAAGGCAGAAGTTACCATCACAAATTATAGGAAGAGGAACACAGGTCAAATAAAATCAAGAATCTGCTAATACACACTGCAGTGATGAGAGTGTGAAGATGGAAATGCACAAGAGTTTTGTTTATCAGAGAAAAGTATCCTTCACGCAACATGGGCTCTGCGAAGGAGCAAGGTTGGCATAAAGCCAAAAAATGGTTTGGGTTGCAAGGGACCCTTAAAGGCCATCTACTTCAACCCCTGTCTAATGTAGAGGGACACCTTCCACTATATCAGACTGCTCAGAGCCCCATCCAACATGACCTTGAATGTTTCCAGGGATGGGACATCTACTGCCTTTCTGGGCAACCTGTTCCAGTGTTTCTCCACCTTCAACATAAAAAATTTCTTCCTTATATCTAGCCTGAATATACCCTGTTTTAGTTTCTGCCTCTTGTCCTATCACACGTACCCATTAGAAAGGTTTCTCTCCATCTTTCTTATAAGCCCCCTTTAAGTATTGAAAGGTCACAGTAAGGTCTCCCTGAAGTCTTCTCTTCTTCAGGCTGAAGAACTCCCACTGTTGTCTCCCCCTTTCCCAGAGAGTAACAGTCAGAGACTTCACAGCCTCACTGTGCATCCATAAGAGGACAGAAGGAAGAGGAGGGTATAAGGTAACTGGTCTTGTAGATTTCTCTGCTTTTAAAAATTGTCTTATACAAGAGCTACCCAGATGCAGGTGTACCCACATCTAGGGGAATGAAGCCAGATGTATGTCCCTTAATGCCTCTTTTCTTTGGGCACAGACCCTGACTGGAGTGCCATAGAACACGTAACAAGCAGTTTCTGGTACTTCAGAAAAAACAGTTCAGCTCCCTCCTGCCATCAAAAGTGGAGATGTAGAGGGGAGGACAGAGATGAATGAACATATCAATGTATTCAGGAGAATGTGACTTGCTGCTTCTGCTACTTCAGTCAGGACCAGCCTGACCTTACAGGATTTCAGTATAAGAAAACCACAATCAACACAAACACAGCTCTTAGATTGCTCCGCTATTCAGCTTTTCCACAGAGCAATTTTATTTTTGCTGTGCCTAAAGACAATTTAGTCTAGGCAGTTGGCAAAACTGGAGAAGTTGAAAAATGGGATTTATTCCTCTTCCACATCAGTGCAGGCTGGCCTGAGGCTGTCTTCAAAGGTATTATGCACATTTCCTTTGTGTGGTAATGTTGTTAGCTTTCAGAAAATGAGAATCACACTGTACACTGCACCTTTCTACGACATAACACAGTTGCATGACAGGACATAATCAGTGATTTCTGTGACAAGGACCTCTGATGCGAAACAACTGGCCCAAGTATCAAGTAGTTTTAACAGTATGTTGTAACAAGTGTCTGCAAGGTATTCAAAAACAACATTTCAGCTAAAGCTGAAATCTTCATTTTTATTTCAGACCACTATCAATGCTGCTGCAAGTATAAATTCATCCTGCTCTGTAGACATCTATACTAGTTTCTTCACTGCAGTGAGTTTGCTCCATCAAAAGCTTTAATAACATACTTCTAGACTTTTCTCTCCTTTCTTTGTCTCTTTTTCCTTGAAAAGATCACTTGTTATCAAATTGAGGTAAAAACACTTGTCATCAAATTTTTCAAGGACCTACATATTATTTAAAATCCATCCTGACACAGAATCAGCTTATACTTCCGGATTTGAGATGGGTGGCAGGAGGGGGTGGGAAGAAAAGGAAAACAAAACAAAACAAAACAAGCAAACAAAAAAATCCAAACAGGCCACTAATTAGTGAAGTATAATGAGAAAAATTCAGGTTTCTGAAGATTCACAAAAAATGACAGTAGGTCTAATATTCTGAATGCATTGATTTTCTGGGTTTTGTTTTAGTTTTAGATTTAAACAGTGAACTCCACTGCAGCTAATACATAATAAATCAATGTCATCTATAATGACATATGTAGGCTGGCAAACAGGAATACAGCCTCGCAAGCTCTTTTACTCCTACCCTTTCTAGTAAAGCACTCTATGTAATTCTTTTGCAGCAGTGAGATGCATTTTTTATTTTCAGAGATTGCTAGCTCTTCACTTTGTGATTATTTTAACAAGCTTGATTGATTGTAAGGAAATGTAAGCATTACTTTCTGAAGGAATCTTGTAAAACCCTTCTAGTGATGCAAAAATCAGCTCTTGTTAATGGTTTTATTAGTAATTTCTGTCAAATCAAATACTTTCTGCTATGGAAAAACAATGCCCTTTAAAGATGTAGAAATAATTTAATGTTTTCAGTTTTCATTATTGCAGGGAATTTTCCAGCAGAATTAATTCAAAACTGATCTAAATGCATTTTACTAACTTGTTAGATTATGACCTTATTGATTTGCATAACATTAAAGCTTGTTCTTCAGCCTTTTTCCAGGAAAAAAAATCCCCAAACAAAACCAATCTCAACAACTGTTATCCTTGACAAAATTCATACTTGGAACTATGGAGAGATTATGATCCTATTAGCAAGGGTTACACGTCAGAGTAAAATTCTATTAAAAACCCCTTCAGCGTAGACTGCTGAGGAGTGCTCATCATCATAGCTTCTGAGAAATGTGTTGTTAAATGATAAACAACTCCAATGTATTTGTTCTCTTATACTCTTCTTGTGCTGGAGAATTGTACGCAGTGAAACACTTGTTTTAGAGCTCTTAAATCCTGTAAACCATACCTTGCTAATTGCTTGTTTTAGACAGTGAAGCTAGAAAGGTGTTTAAAGTAGGAGGTGTGCAACACTGGCCCTCCTCACCATCATAAAATGGTTTGGATTGGAAGGGAGCCTAAAAATCATCTAGTTCCAAGTGTCCTGCCACGGGCAGGAACACCTTCCACTAGATCAGGTTTCTCGACGCCCCATCTAATCTGGCCTTGACCACGTACACAGACAAGGTGTCAAACATTTCTGCCAAATCCCAGGAATGAAACAGGGACCTTTTGGTATTCAGTCTAACACTCTCCCAGCTCATCTTGTTCAGGTCTTAAAATGCTTCTCATTATCCTGAGGTGGATGCTGAGTACAGTCTCTGGACAGACAAGGAAAACTGCTTCGTATTAGAAAATCACCACTGCAATTAATCTTTTGAATAGAGCATTTCTTAATCCTTTAGTTACTTTTGTGCACTGCTTTGAGTTTCTAGCAAGCCTTCTACTAAGGAAGGAGAACTGGTTTTAGTCTGATGCGTAAGAGAGAGAGAGGGAAGATAGGAAGACTTTTCTGATACAATAGCCATTGTTACTGAGGAGGTGTACTGCAGTCCTTCCCAAATGCTAAGAGTTTCACGGCGAGATATACTATACAGTTATATAGCTTGAAAGGTGACAAACCATGAATAACTGAGACTAGCTATGATAGGACAAAGACCTCTAGCTAGCCAGAAATGACAGGAAGCATCACTCACAGATACTCACAGATCACTCACAAGCGCCATGTCAGTGGCGACTCTAGCTTTGCTTGTCTGTTAGAAAAGTAGACTGGATGAGAATGTGCACCTTCCATGTAACAATGCTGCACCAGTGGTAAAAACTTCAGTTTTTTCTCAGCCCTACCAATAGACCTCTTGTGTCGCTCAGACATGAGTTCTGAAAAACTGTTCTGTATCTTTGAGCTGCCTATTGCCTGTCTGCAGTGTAATAAATTAATGTAGTGCAGCGTCGGAAGAAATTGTCTAGTACTTGTGAGTCTAGATGCTAGTTACAGGCACTGGCAAACCAGGCAATTGACTGTGCTGGCTACTGCTGGGAGTAGTAGCTTTGTTTAGGATCTTTCCAGGTTCTCATGACTACTTTGGCTTTGACAGAAATAATGGAAATCAGCTGAAGTACTGGTGCTGAATAAATAAATCTATCATGCAACTTCGCAGTCTGACTTTCACTGCTTCTTCCTCTAGGGGGAGAGGCAACATGTACAACAGTCGCTACTACGCTGGCCTGGAAAGGGTAATGTGGATGGTAAATAAGATTGGAAAGAGAACTGACCTTGATGGGATATGAAGAAAAGTGTTCAAAAGTCTTAAGAGCAGTTTTTTTCTCACTTTAGGGAAGGTTTGAATGATTTTGGTGGTAATTTTTCTGGATCTCTGTCATCTCCCCCAAATACAATAGTATTATATCATAAGCAGCAGTATTAGAAGACCCAGAAGGATAAGAGTGTTCGACTGACTCTACCTATTTAGTGGATGTTACTTAGCAGTGTCATTAATATGATCTCCATCCTCTACTGTGCTGCATGTAATACATTTACTTCAGAATTTGCGAATTGATTAAGTGCTTTTATAGCTCATTTGGCATGGTCAGTGTCAGCTCATGTACAATGCATCCCAAGCAAGTTTTTTTATTGCATGGTTCTGACAAGAGCCTTGTTCCTGGTGGGCTGTTAAAATTTAAAGGGAAATGCACAGTGGAATAAGCAAACCTATGTGTCACCCATTGCAGCTGATGACCAAACTTCAAAATAAACTCACCTTTCTGTCTACATTTTTCACCTCTGGATCCACTATTGTTGTGGTGCGCTTTCTCCCTCATTTTTGGTTTGTTTCAGTTTATTATGTTATCAATTGGTTTGTTATCCCCTTTCCCATTTAAGTATTGTATATGCCCTGCTTTAGTTGTCAATCTTAGTTGTACACCACCCTTTTCTCCTCCCCTTTCTGGAAAGTTCCTTTTCCCTCGGTATCTCATTGGTTCCTTTGACTTTCTCCCCGCCTTAGGTTTCTCTTATTGGTTGTTTGTATGTAACCCTGCCTGTAACTCCTCCCCTTATCCTTCCGTATTGGCCCTGAGATTGTCACCTCCCCTTGTCCAACCCTCCTTTATAAGGCTGAGAAATCCCTTTCCTGGGCTCTCGGTCCCTGGTACCCCTGAGGAGAATAAACTTTCTTGGACACCATACCGAGGCCCCTCCTTCCTCCTTGCCTCCGCTGTCGCACGCAGACCATCTTGCGGCTAGAGAGCTCCTCCCCGCACGGCAGGAACTACCCTGTCTTGCAGCCTGCAGGAGCTTTGCCTGCCACGGCAGGACCTGGTGCGCCTGGGTCTCGGGACGGCCGCTAACCCGTCGCTGTGGGCGAACGGGCCACCTAGCAGCGACACACTATCACTCTCTCAATTTTCATCCTTCCTTTTCTTGTAAAAAAAAAAAAACTACCAGGCTTTTGCAACACAGTTTCTTGATATTACCTCCTTTTGTACCCAACCACCTCGGTTTACAGAACACATTTGAACAAACTAAGACTGTATACTTAAGCAGCCTCCAATGAATTTCTAGTTTACATATTGTGATGATAAATTAAGAGCTTATCTCTTGTCCTCCAATATCCAGGATAAGGTTAGTTAAATGTTTAAATTGTGCTGTGAATACATCAAAGGGGTTTTTTTTTTGTTTACTTTTGAAGTGTTTATGGAATGAAATAGCCTCACTCATTTTATGGTTTGGTTTAGTTCTGGCTTTTTTTCCAGACAAAAGAGACTTGGCCTTGTGGTTTTTTTCTTTTTTGTTTTTTTTCCTTTTCTCTTGGTACCTTCAAGAGAAGGAAATGGCAGCTGTACCTGCTCCCAGGCTTCACTTTTTATTTACGAGCACAACTAGGTTTCTTGCTTATGTCACAGCCCTCAGCAGACCAAGAAAGGCCACTTACCAAGGATCCTGTCCCAGGTTACTTTCCTTTCTTTTACCAAGAGAATACAAGTGGGAAGTAAGTCTGTTGTTAGGACTTGCTTTCCACAACATGGGGAATCCATATTTTCTACAGAGACATGATTTAGAGCAGTGTTCACAATATATGGTATGTAAGGCCCCGATTGCCTTGGTAACTCACTAGTAAATTTTCTCCAGTTTCTCCACATCCCTCTTCAAATGGAGACTGGGGGATCTGAAACCAGACACAATCTGCAGTCTCACTAGTGCCAATTACAGAGGAATGATACTTTTCCTACCTACTCTACACAGTGCACTCTTTTGAAAAGAGTGTGATGTTGGTTCACATTTGACTAGACATCCACCATACTCCCCAGTACTTGTCAGGTTCCTATCTGGGAGCCCCTTCCTAGCCTCCATTAGTGTGTAAGGTTCTTACATCTGAAAGGCAGATGTCTGCCCTTTTCCTCACTGGAATTTGTGAGGTCTCTGTTGGTTGAATCTTCAAGCTTATCAGTTTCACTCTGAACAGAAGCTCTACCAATCCTTGTGTCAGTCACTCTCCCTATCTTAGTCTGATCCACAGATTCACCACGGATGTATGTTGTGTCCTCATCCAGAAGTGTGGACGAAGATGCTGAAAAGTACAGGTCCAATATATAGAGAGAGCAATGTATAGTGTTATAAACCAACAGCTGGACAAAAAATTAGGCATCACTCAATTCTTCCCAAGAATATGGGAATCTTCTTCTGAAACCAATCACTAAACAACAGTTTACTAAAGAAGTTTCCACTGTGGTGAGAGCATCCATGCGGGCACTGCAGTTTCATAGAATTGCAGAATAGTTGGGCCTGGAGGGCACTTCTGGAGATCATCAAATTCAGCCTTCCTGCTCAAAGAAAGGAGGGTTGCCAAGCATTAGAACAGACTGACCGTGGAAGTGGTAGAGTTACCATTCCTGAGAGTGTTCAAGAAATGGCTGGACATAGCACTTAAGTTGATGGTTTTGTTTGGTCAAAGGTTGAACTTGATTACCTTGGAGGTCTTTTCCAACTTTAATGATTTTATGATTCTGTGAAATTGCTCGTGGCTTTGTCTGGCTGGGTTTTGAGTACCTGAAAGGATGGAGACTGCACATTCTTCAGTATTCAAACACCTCCAGAGTTTTAAAAAATTGGGAGTTTTGGGGTATTTTTATGTTTAAATCTAATTTCCTGTATTTTAACTTGTGCCAATTGCCTACTATGTTTTCACTGGGCACTGGTGAGAAGAGCCTACCTCCACTTACTTTAGACCCCACCTCAGCAGACATTTTTACACATTGATATGACCCTCCTGAGCCTTCTCTTCTCTGAGATGAACAGTCCAGTCTCTCTGCCAGCATCTCCTCTTAGGACAGATGCTCCAAAACTTGGTTCTCCAATGAGGCTTTATGCCAGTAATTCCAAGTCTCTCCTGTACTGATGATCCCAGAACTGGAACCAGCACTCCAGATTTGTCTTATCAGCACTGAACAGAGAGGAAGGATCCAACCCCTTAACGTGTTGTAACATCTTCTTAATCATTCTTAATGCAGCCAGGAAGCTGTTGGACTTATTTACCTCGATATCATATTGCTGTTTCATGGTCAATTTTTTGTCCATCAAGGCCTTCAGTTCCTTTTCTGCCAGGAAACAAAAAGGGAGTTAAAGCCTCTAATTTGTCAAGATAATAAGACAGCAATATTTTCAGAAATGCTTTCTTTCGAATTTTTTATTTTTGAGTGATAACTTGTCATATCAAATACTTGATTACCTTCAATTACATAGGCCACACTGAGAGTGTATATTTCCTCTGTTTACTCCTAAACTCTATCCAAGCCATCTGAAAACCTCTTTTCAACAGCAGACTTCTTCCCCTGCCACTCTTACAAGGAAAAGCACTGGGGTTTTTTTGCTGTGTCTGCAAAATACGTCTGCCTGTTCCCATCTGCAGTGTCCTACCGTGACAGTGCTACATAAAGGAGCCTCAAAAATGCTTCCTTCCCTTACTTTTAGGAAAAAATCCTCCTTTCTCCTAGGAAACTGTGTCCACTTCCCTCTGGCCTCAGCCAAGCACTAAGTTGTGAAGTAGCTGCAGTCCAACAGAAGCACTATGAAGCCTTTACACTGATGCAGGTCTGCTTTGCTGAGCCTCCAAAGCACAGTTTCTTTTAAGATACTCCATGACTGTTGGGGAACTCATTTCAAGGAGCTTGACACCTCCTCAGAAGATATAGAACAGGTGCCTACATGTGTTCATAGCTGCTGCCTCAGGGCAAAAAAAATACCAAGAGATCCCAGAATCTGTGGAAAATATGTCATTTCAGATCATGCCCTGGAACCTGTAGAAGAGACCACATTGTCCATCTGTAGACCTCCAAGCCTCCTCATGGACAGCCTCAGTGTGCAGGCAAAATGAAATCTGCATCTGCTTGGAGACAAAGTGCTATGGACAGTTGGCTAAAATTGATTTACTCTCCTCAGCCCAAAGATAATTTTTTAGTTTCTCATGGGGATGATTGCATTGGATTATTTTTCCTGCAAGCTCAAATCTTGTTCCAGGATGACTGCTAATAAAATAGTAAAATAGCTCTGGGCAGAAAACTATCTACCGGCACAGAAGTTTGTCCAAGTCTAGAAAAAATAAGAGGACTCTAAGACCATCTTAAGCATTGGCAGTAAACTTGTGTTTGTTTAACACAGTCTGATTTTTAGTGGGCAGGAAAAGCTGCTCGAAGCTTCTGCTATGTCCAGCACAGAGCCAATCGCTGAAGGTTCCGACAATGGGCAGGTTGCTAGCCCAATTAGAGAAGCTGATAACGCATCTATGATGACGTATTTAAGAAAGGAAAAACCGCGGGATGCTCTCTTTCTTCTTCCCCTCTGAGGGGTGGCGAGGGGGCCGCTGGGCCTTTCCCAGTGCAGCGGCTGGAGCCCTGCTGCCGGGGTGGGCCATCCTGGCGCCATGAGCAGCCACGCAGCTGAGACCATGCAGCCACGAACAGCACCGGAGCGCCCATGGAGCCAAGGCAACACGGCCACTGCCTTCTCAGCATGGCTCACAATGAACTTTATTTTCTTAGCCACTTTTAACCAGCCATGCTGCAGACAGAAGAGTAGGGGCAGCAGCAACTTTTCCTTTTCGGCGCCCCGCATGAGGAGAGGCGCTGAGTGGAGCCGGCGGCCGGTGCAGCCCATGCGGTGCCAGTGGGGACCACATGGCCAGCGGCGAGGGGCATGGCAAGCAATTCCCCGATACAGAGCCCAGACGGGATCAACCTTTCAGTGTTGTAGAACTCTGTAAAAACTTTTCAATTGATAGAACTTCAGACCAAACAAAACCGATGGACACCAACTTTCTCCCGAGTCAGAGAAAAGGGAAAAGTGAGGACACATGAAAAGAACCAACATGGTGACACCGAGGTCAGTGAAAAGGAAAGAGAGGAAGTGCTCTGGGCATCAGAGCTGAGATTCTTCTGCAAGCCATGGTGAGGTCTATAATACAACAAATTGTTTCCCTGTATTTCATAAAGGGCATGGGGGGATGCAGAGATCTACATGCAGCCCTTGAAGAAAAGTGCTCAAGCTGGAGTGAGTGGGTGCTGAAAATCTAGTGGGGAACTCAAACAAAGGCACATGACCCTTACTTCCAGAGATAGAGAACCCTTGCTTCCAAACTAGGACAGCTTATCTTTAAAAGACTAAACCCCATGAACTAAAATGACCCACATTGACCAGTTTTGGGAAGACTCCACAGTTCGTGGGAGGGACTCACGTTGCTGCAGGTTGGGCGGGACTGCTATTCATGAAAGTTAAAACCACACTGGAAAAGTTTGTAGAGAACTATCTCCCGTGGGAAGGATCCCAGGGTACAGCAGAAGAAAGAAACTCTTTTTCCTTAAGCGTACTAAAGAAAGATTTTTAAGAAGTGAAAGACTGACCAAAACCCCATGTTTTGTCTCTTTGTGCGGTTGATGGGAAGAAGGAGGGACTGGGAAAGAAAGGTGTTCTAAAGGTTTATTTTAGTTCTTATTACCCTTTTTACTTTTAATTCTGTTAATAATAAATTTTCCTTATACTGTTTACGTTTTGAGCCTGTTTTGCCCTTAAAATGTTTTTCCCCTAATCTTTATCTCAACTCATGAAGTTTTCATTTTAATTTCCCCTCCTCTGCTTAGCTATAGCAGAGGAAAATGATTGAATAGTTTTTTTGTGGGTGCCTGGCAATTAGCCAGCATCAAAACCGTGACAAAACTATAGGCTATAATCAGCAGAAATAAAAGAAGGAGGGGAGAAGGGCAGGCTAGTAAGTTCAGTAAAAAAATTTAAGTCATCTTGCTGAAGACTGACTACCTGTAGCTGCATAGTCCCACGTGTAATCTTTAACTTCTTAGTGTACAGTTAAGAAACATGTGTTGAAATCTAGGTGTAGTATTTAAATTTTTTCTACTATTTTCTGATTCAAGATGAAAAATTCATCCAGAATTTGCAGCTGCCTTCTTCGCCAGTGCCAACCCAGGACCCATGTGCTGGACCTCAGCCCAGTGCCTGGAGACCATGGGTCAGGCTGAAGGATTCAGATGCTGCTTTCCCATTTTTAGGTTCAGGAGTGAAGCTGAGCACATATCCCAAACACATACATAGAGCAGGGATCACACACAGGACACTGACACAGCTGCAGACAAGGTGCTGCCCCACCATCCCCCACATTCAGGACTCACATGAGACACAGGCACAAAGAGACACATCCTCTCCTCCTCTTGGGCTGGCAGAGACAGAGGGTCATAAGTGCAGCATACACACCACTCTCCGCAGGTTCACAAGCACATGGACATTCACAGGTTCCTCAAGTACCAGCACAGCCCCTCTGCCAACCTGGCACCCCTGGCAGGATTACAATCCTCTTAACTCACCCCATGCATCCCTGAGTCACCAACTGGTCCATCTGGGTGCTCACTGCACACACACTGCAATCACACACTCATCCCATAGACACCACTCAACCCCAGGTCTCCCCAAATACCAGCACAGACCCTTCACCTGCCTGATAGCCCTGCCTGAACCTGGGGCTGATCCAGCCTGGAGTTTTGTAACAGACCCATATGCACACCCTGTGCACAGCTGGCTGGGAAGATACAGATACTTGCTCCCATCAGCTGACGCTCATGCCCTCTGCTCACCCTCCAGTAGCTGTCACTGAACTCTTGCAGCACTGGCACACACAGAGTAGAGTGCAAGATCATGCCGAGAGATTGTTAAGAAATTATTTATTAAAGCAAGACAGACTGGAGTGAACAGGAGCAGGGCTCAGCCAGACAAACCTACCAACTGGCCCCATTTTACGTGTCAGCCCCTTTCTATCCCTTTCTGCCTATCTCTTTTTTGTTCCTCCCTGCTCCCCTTTCCTCTGCACATGGCCTCATCAGTTGGCATAGTCCCACTGAACCCCTTCCAATGTTCTGGACACTCAGATTTGCATCACTATCCATTGCAAAGTCCTGGTTTGCCTCGCAGTTTTTTGATACCCCATCAATTAGTGTGACAGACAAGGTTTGTTTCTGGTTGTGGTCTTTGTTAGTGCTAATTGATCATGTTTTAAAAATGTGGGTTTTTCCCTCCTTTTCCTTATCTTCCCAACTGAGAAAATAAACATCCTCACACTCCACGTATCCTTATTAATCAGTGTATCTGACCAGGGTTGTTCTTATCAAGATCTCCCTTACCACGTTTGTCCCTGTATGATCTTATTCATGCCTTCTCTGAACAGATACCATTAAAAGAGCAGATGTTCTCCTTCCACATACCTTTACAGGCTTCTTTCCATCCTTGATGGATGAAGAAGGCACCTGTAGAAGATGATTCTTCTGTTCCTCAAGTAGAAGTTTCAGGGACTGATTGCTGGTCTTTGGGGGTGTTTGTCTCTTTCCATTTCCTTTTAAAAGATGAGGATGATTGGATCACATGCAACATATAAAGGGAATCCCTCTCCCAGAAAAGGAAGGTTAATTGGGAAAGGCTACTGAAAATGGCAAATGATAAGAAAAGTGAATAATTTGAGAATAATTACAGTCTTGTATGTGTTAGTGTAGAGGTTTCTTTATCTTTTATCATTGGATGTAAAAACAAGTAAAGAGCAAGGTATTTGTAAAATACTGAAATCCCTATCATATGGAACCTTAGTTACTTCTCATGGTGTACTGGGAAAAAGGTTCCATTTTCATTTTTTTGTGAACTGTATTGCAAAATGTTGTTGTATTTTTATTGACTGAATTATTGTGTTTGAGGATTTTATTAGTATGCTGTCTGGCTCATTACATCTAGACATATTTTTGTTTTCGTAATTTCCAACTTCATGACTATTTCTTTGTTTGCTTAGCTGGAAGGATCAAAATCATAAAATTCATTACTTGACTGATTTCTGTTTATGGAGATTCATATACTGTAGAAACTAAAGGTGTTTGGGGATTTTCATTCTTGTGCTTATTCTACTGGTCTGTGCTCTTAGGGATGACTAATGAACTACAAACAGACAATGTCCTTTAAAGGTAGTATTTTGAAAACAATATTAAAGCAGTTAAAAAAAAAACCCCACAACACCAAAAAACTCCCATAGAATCAAGCCGTAATTAAATATTATAGCAAATAAAACTGTCAGTTCCTCATAAAAGCACTTTCAGTACACGTACTTGGAATTTGCGAAGTCCTCATATTAACGGTGGGTGAGACATTATGGTTCAAATAAAATATACACCCAGAAATTGATATGGAATCACTTGGAGAAGTTCTATGACCTGCTTTGTATTCAGAAAGTTCATGCAAATTTTAAAAGTACCTTTTGGACTTAAAGATGAAATGGAGATGCCCAAGATGTAGTGAGGTTAAAATCTCCTAACAGTTACTCTCCAGAGTTTTCATATATTTCCTGATTTATATCATATTACTTCTAGTCAGAAAATTTTGCAAGTGTGCTCTAAGTCTTCAATCTGCAGCTTAGTTTTACTGTATTTGTATTGCCAGGCAAGAGACTTGATACTGGCACAGAACTTCATTACAGGTAAAGTGATGCATCTCTACTGACTTCATTGAGTTTAATATCTACAGCTGTAGCATGATTAAATAACTTTCCACCAAACTTTACTGGTTTTATTTTTAACTCTCTTCTGTTAGTTGGCCTGCCTTTATTTCCCTTTTCCTTATCCAAGTCTTTGGTATAGGTACAATTGTGTCACAAACAATAGCATGATCAGATTTCTTGCTTGTTGGGATGCCCTCAGATAGACCCTGTAACCAGTGTAGCTGCAGACTAAATATAACTAAAATTTTGATTGTCTAAAATGGTAAACTGGGGGTATTAGACCTCTAGCTGTGCAATGAGAAACTCCTAAAAGATAAAATTTTACTCTGTCCTTTCCCTGCTTCATTTTAGAGATACTGCATGGATGATGTAAAATTTCACGCTGTGTGACTGTTTATCTCAGGGTGTTTCAGTGCTTTATCTCACTTGCTTTTCACATTTTTTTGGTCTCTGCTTGAGAAAAGAAAAGTGGCCACAGGACTACGACATGACTATCTATAAACAATAACATCATTTTTACCGTGAGCTTTGGTAATTTTTTAAAATCATATTGGCAAAGATTCTACATGGTACAAGTATGAAAACACCTGGGCTTGAATGTGGGCCCTTCAATTTCACTGCAAGAGTTGAAGCAGGAAAACTCACCTTCTTCAATTAATGTGATGAGAAAGAAACAATGTTTAAGGTCATAGTCTTGATGTTTTACTGCTGCAAGCTTCTGCACTGAGGAAGTTTGTTGATAAACTCCTCATGTATTTTGTGTAATGGACAACTGTAGTGCCATAACATTTAGAAGAAAAATACATGAAAAGAAAGGAAAGAAAGGATTAAATAAACTTCTTTTTTATGAATATTTTTACTTTCAATGATGTATGGTACTGATTAGGCAAACAAAATAAATCAAGCATATTCTTAAGACTTTAAATGAAGTATTTGAGATACCTCTGGCAGCTATCAGGAGCATACTCTGATGTCAAATGGCTTCACACACAATCAGTTGGATGTATTATAGATTTCTTCATGCCTCTTCAAAATATTTTAAAGAAGATATTCTATCAGAGATATTATTTTGATCTGATGGTCTCATTATTGCAGCCAACAGACAAACTTTAGAAGTTTGCTCCACATTGAAGTGTAAATTATGAAAGGTTGCTCACGTGGCAACAAATGGAGTCCATTTGTGCTCAAAATCAATTTGCAGCAGTACAGAAAAATAAATTAATTTCTAGATAAAATGAAAACCTGCATCAGTAATTTATATTTAGATCAAGGCTAGCAAACTTTGAAAGGTATTTTGTTATTAACTCCTGTACAAAAAATGAATAATTTCATTTGTTTATCAACAAATGTATTTTTTTATATGTGTACATAAAGATAGATGCATTAAAGTGCACACGAATACAAATGGCACAAGATGTCAGTATGTATATGTGGGCATTTACATAAGTGCATTTTTATTTCTATGGACTATATCTATAGGTACATTATTTTATATATTACCAAAACACATGGACTTTCAGCCACAGGGAAAAAAAAGGAAAAAACAAAGGGAAAAAAAAAAAAAAAAAAAANATCAGGAAAAAAAAAGAAAAAAAAAAAGGGAAAAAAAAAAAAAAAACAAAGGAAAGTTTTTTCAAAGTACTAACATCAAAACAGAATATTTTAAGCCAGGAGCTGTAACCTTCTAAATTAACAAGGTACCTGCCATCTGCCTGACTATATGCAAATAGTGTCCAGAATTTTGAATTTCTGGCAAGGTACCAGTGTTTAAAGTTTAGAATCTCTGCTGAAAACAGCGGTGAACATCTGGGGAAAAGAACTATTCATGTATGTCCTCCAGCATGCAGCGATGCAACTGAGAATAAGTAGGTTGCCAGCCTCATAAGATAGCTAAGTTACATCCAAATCAAAGCCAAAATACCAACCAGCCTGCCTTGCAAGACACCGTGGAACAATTAGTATTCAGCTAGCCTTCTACCCGAGACATCAAGTTTCCAGACAGCAAAGGTTAAACGCACAAACTTATCTCAGCCTTCCAGGCTTGTGTATCTTCTATAAACTGATTTACCTAGAGATAGCTATAATTAAATAACTGAAATTCCCATATCCCAGATGCTCTACATAACATGCTTAAACTATTGCTGTGCCTCTTCATTCACAGCTCCTTAGAATAACTCAATTTCCAGTGTGCTGGTCATCATATTCTGACCCTTTTGAACACTGTAAAATGAGGAATTATCCAGACTGGACATGTGATTGTTTTTGCAGGTGAATCCCTAAAGTTTAATGCATCCATAACTTCTACATTTGCAAAATCTAATTTAGGATATTGGAAAAGTTATGAACCTAAATCCATAACTGAAAAAAAAAATTAAACAAACAAGCTACTTCCAAATCATAGCATAACTTTTCAGAAACACTTCAAAATAGCCAAAGTAGCCAAAGTTGTATTTTTGTTTGATAAATATAGCTTAAAGTTCGGGTCTGCTGAGATTCTGTGTGATTCTGCTTCTTTCTAGTCACTGGTCTAGGGATGCTGCTTTAAGGTTTTGTTCAATACTCTTATTAAATGAGCAGCTGTCAAGGAAGAAGGAAATACAAATTAGGCTTCAGCCTACTGGTTTTCTTTCCACCAGATTGCATTACTTTTGAAGAGAAGGCGCATTATAGTCACTCAAAAAATTGTCCTCATCAGTTATTTGATGGGAGGGATCACAGTCAGGAAAAGCTGCAGTGTAAACTCTTCCTTAAATTCATTTAAATTAATGGATGTATTTCCATTGATGTGTTTTGGCTTGGGTTGGCTTTGTTTAGAGGCTTTGGTTGCCTGTAAACAATCCAGACCTTTCGACAGCCAAGACAAGTACAGGCATTTGAGAAGACCTTGTCAGTCCTTCCTCACCTTTAAAGCGAAAATGTGGTCCTGTTGCCTTTGAAGTTAATAAGACAGAACAGATACTTTTCCAACAATGTGATGCATCCAAAGCCAAAAAGCCATGACTTTTCTTCTTAGTAGGCTAAAAATAAAGATAACCACAGGAGTTTCCAAAAATACTTCTCAAAACATGTTGCCAACTGGACAAAGAAGAGAATACAGACAAAGCAGCAGCACTAGCTTCTTTTTAAAAATATAGGTTACTTATCTTTAATTTTGCTTATACAGACTCCTTATATATAATGGATGCTTTTAGGGAAAATCAAATGCTATATTTTATGCTTAAAAGCTTTGTGCAGTCTCTAAATTGTTATTTAATTTGCCTCTTAAGCACCATTAAAAGCACACTTCAAAATATCCTCCTTTTGAGTTGATAGAGTGAAACCTTCAAATAGCACTGCTTAATTGACATCTGCAGTCATTTGCCTCCATTACTTGTTTATTTAAATTGTTTTGGTGAATTTTAGCACATGTAGCTTTCAAATCTATTTTAATTAACAGTAAATTAAGTTCATTTTCCCTGGATCAAGTCTGTTTTGCCCATGAATGTAGTCAGTGTGAGTCATGTCCATGTCTTTAGATTGACCTGTGAGCTCTTCATCTTATTTTCTCCCCCTGCCTTGTTGAGGAGGTGGAGAGGGAGAATGGCTGGGGTCTGGCAGCCAGCTAAGGTCACTACACCACAGAATACAAAAGCATTAAACATTTCAAGTTCGAAAACTACAAAATATACAAAATTCTACAGGAGTCAAAGGGAAAAAAAGAAGTATCTTTCAAGCTAAACTGAGGAAAACTATCAAAGTCTCCACCGTCATGATATTTTATTATTTCCTTGTAGAGTGACAGCAATAGGGAAAATGAGAACTGGTAGTCAAATTTGTTGGGAGAAAAACCCACTAAAAATCTGTTTAATAAAAAATCAGAAAATCACTGCAAATTGCTTAAAATTATGGTTTTTTCCATGCTTCAGAAGAGAAAGGCTGAATTGTAGAAGTGTTAATTAGAATTTATATATATATATATTCATGTATGTGATTTAGGGAACTATCAAATGCAAACTAGCATATTCCTCAAGAAAGTTTAATACTTAATTTATTCTCTGTTCACTGGGATCTGTCTTCTCTGCAGTATTTTTTTCCGTACATCCCTCTTACTTGTATCCCTTCGCTCAGAACTAACATTTGTAGGAATCAAAACCCAGAGATGCTGTCTTCAGAAAACAATTTATTCCTTAGTAGAGAAGAATGTATGAGTGTTTATAACAAAGCTAACTGCACACACAAACAAAAAGGCAATATTAGGTGTGTAGGTGGATCTGAAAGTAGATGAGCTGTTAGATTATTTACTGCTTTATAGGCTATGTACATTCAAAACTTGAATGCCTTCGGAATGTTTTAGCAAATAATCCCCAAGTAAGTGAAAATAAATCCCCTGCTTAAAATTAAGCCATTGTGTGTTAATGAAATCCAACAGGGGGAAAAAAAAGAAAATAACTAGTCTCTGCTCAGTTGGGTGTCTTGTCAGAAGATTACTTCAAGAAATACTATTCAGTCTTTTCCTGTCAGGTACTACTCTATAAATATGAATAATATTCAAAAAACTATGTTACCAATTAAATAAAATTTCAGATTTAAAACAAGTGTATGTGGTGATGGATGTATCTTTAATTCCAGTCTTCTTACTTAGATTTGAGCCTGCTGGTCACTGAACAGTAGAAGGTTGGCATTTTTTGGGGAAGGTGTAAAAATTAAACTCTCTAAAATCTCTAATGTGGCTGTATAAGCACATAAAATTAATAAGATTTTCATCCATACTAGAAACATTTATATTGATTATTAACACCTTTATGTGGCTGGTGTTTTTCTCATTTTAATCAATTCAGTAGTTTGATCCTTATTACATAGGATATCATACATATTATATATGATACACAATTTTAGGAATAAGAGTAATAAACAGTATCATGAGTATCTTAAATGTGTTGACTGAAATGAAAAAAAAAAATACAGCATCAAAAGTTTCATGTCTGAACTCTTGTCTCTTTTCCCTAAGACAACCATCAGTGTTACTTCAAGAATATAAGTAAGAAGTAGAAATAACAACCCATGCAAGATCTGTGTCTAGCTTTAAAATTAACTCAGTAAGGAAGACAAATCTTTTTACATACCAACCAAAGGAGAATAAAACCTGCCTAACTACACAGCATCAATATTTTCTTTTACCAGCCATACTCCAGGGCCTACCCAAAGCATGATTGAAAGCTACAAGCTAGTTTCTTGGACTTTGCAAAGTTTGATTGAAGTGTGAAGGCAAGTGAGAATGTAAAATTCACTCACCCACCTCCCTTCCTACTTCAGAAGACAGTAACATAATAGCCCAGAAATAAATCAAACATCCCAGCAGACAATGAGCTTCAAGAATTACTGACACACCTTAATTCATCCCTGAAAAACACACCGAGAAAGGACAGTTGGATTGTAACAACCTCACATGCATGTTTCTGATCACAAATATTCCTTCCCACAACCAGAGGTGAGAAAATAGGCACCTGCTCTCAGCATCTAGTAAATGTTTGGTTGTTTGACAGAAAGTCTGTCTTAAATATACAAATCCTATTTAATCACTTTCAGCAGTAATGGTCCACAAATAGTGGGAAAACCCCAAGATAGAAGATTGGAATGCTGATGATTCAACACCTCTTGAACATTTAATATTGGGCAGATTTATACTGCCTGCATTTCTCCTGGGATTAAAGGTCTTATGCATGCACTGCAGTAAAGCTGAGAATGTCCATGAGTCTTACTGGAAGCAGCACATCACCACAGGATGTATCTGCACACTTAACTGCGCTTGTGCCGTAGGTGTCCATTGTACCTGCAGTTTAGATAATAACGTCTTGACAGGTAGTTGTATAAACTTAGCTGTCTAAAATAGTAAACTGAATCCAGCCCTCTGGATTCGTGTTAGCTGCCTAAACATAGGTGCCCAGTGCCATTGGGTCATCTCTGATCTACCAAGGCATCTGAAACATTTTCATAGCAATGGCACACAGGACACAGGAACTACTACAGGAACCCACACTATTCTGGAATGGTGGATGGCAGATGGGTGGGAATGCCTTACATCTAAGGGAGCACTGCACGTTCACATTTAAGGAACTGAGGTTCTATTGTTGCTCGATATCAGATGCAATGTCCCAACCCTCAGTTATTCCCTGACTTAACCTGATTAATCACTTTCTAAAGGATAGTGTAGCACCTCTCTTTTTTCCAAGGCTTTCTACTTCAGTTCTTCTTTTCAGAGCAGTATAAGTAATTTTGAGGAAGCAAGTACAAGAAATACACTCCTGAGTTACATTTACCCAGATGGAACTGTCCTTTCCCCTTCCTTTCCCAGTCCCAGCTCCATTGCTGACAACAGTGCCAGCAGCCTGTGTAATGAAAAGTAGGTTCTCCATTTTTCTGCTACCCATCTGGGAAGACCAGTTTGTGGACTGTGCAAGGCTAAGTGTTGTTATCAGGCTTACATAGTCAGTCTGTTAATGATCTCCATTTTGTCCTAAGTTGAAGCACACTCAGCTGAAACCCTCCTGGGGGCTTGGGTAAAATCTCCACGAAATCTCCACTGCAAGTGCATGACCCACAGTAGGGGGGAGCATGAGGAAAACCATAAGGCCCACTAGTACCCTGTCTTCTCCAAATGTTCTGCCTTCTCTGCAAACAGAACTCTGCCAAAAGCAAATATCCAAAGGCCTGTGAGAGTTAATGATAGTGTCCAAGATCCTCCCATAGTGATGTGCCTTGAATGCATTAAATAATTACAAAGACACAAGAGTATTAAATTAGCAACTTCCACTTGAGCATATGGAGGATTTTTTATGAAAACATCATCTTAATGCTTAACACGGACAAAAGGGTTAATAGAACACAAAATAGAGAACAAAACAGTGTTATGTCCCTGTATTAACCTAGTATGCTCTTGTTTCTTGAATAATATGTGCATTCCTGATGCTGGCCCATCTCAAGCAAGGTAGGTCAGATTTAAAAAGTGTCAAAAAGAGGAACAAGTAAAATCAAAGGGCTTGAATCACTTCTGTACAAAGAAATGTTAGTGAGGTTTAAATACCCTGAAGATAAACACTTTCCTCAATGGTACAGCAAAAGCGACGAAGAAGCTAATATTTTCTGATTTTCATAGTATGAAGATCAGGGGGCACACTGCTGAAATTTCAGACAGAAGTTTTAAATCCAAAAATGTCATGCTTCTTACATGAATGATGTAATATAAAGTTAAATTGTAGAAGTTTTGCTACAAAATCTGTGGATTCTCATAGTTAATGTGACATTTCAAAGTGACTAGAATATTTCTGAAGGAAGGTGATAGCCATTATCTCTAGTTGAGGAATTCTCTGAACAGAAGACTGCCAGAATTTATAAAATTGCCTTATTCTTGTCCTCCCTCCTAAATATCAAACAGTCATTGTCAGATGCAGGATTTAAGGCTAGAGGAGCCCAACACAACCATTTTTACATACTTGTGTAAATAATAGTAAAAGTTGGTGAAAGGAAAATGTGGCAAAACACAGATTGACAAAGAAAATACTATTTTTATGTGTTTTCATCACTTTGTTATTTTTCTCAAAAGAAGGAAAATCAAAAGCTATCTTCAATAAGCACTCAGGTGTGTCTCTTCGGTACAAAAAAAATGGAAATTACTAAGCCTCAGTGAGAAAATAATAAAGATTTGTGCTATTGAAAGAGAAGGTCTTTAATAGCAGAGTGTGAGGGTACCTCACTAAAAATTAAATCATGAATTTTAGGCAAGATTATCTGCTAGCACACTTACTTCCATAAAAGAAAACACTGGTTTGCTTTACTCGTCTGCAGAAGGTTTGGAAGGAATCGTGAGTGTAATTTCATCCCTGTAGTTTTAGCCCTCTCGTGAACCAAGTGACTTTCTTGTTTGGTTAGTTTTTTGCTGTTTTAGTTTGTGCTTTGAATTTATCACCAAGTTCAGGCTATTTTTCCATTAGGTGGATAAGCCTCCACCAGGGCAAATGATATGAGGTAGTTTACATTTTGGATGTAGGCCAACCAGTTGAGATTTTTTATATATAAATATAAAAAACATCAAACCCCTGGTAATCACACAGGTCCAAGATTCTGTACAGAATTCTGTATGTATTGTGATATTTTCCCTAAACAGTAACCATCAACACAGCTAGTGATTACAAATTCAGTACTTTCAGCGAATATAAAACATTCTTTAAAAGCATGCATTTAAAAAAAAAAGTCAGATAAACAAGTTTTAAAATAAATTAGTGTATGATTTCCTTTAAAACACTTGATTTCCAGGGAACTGCTTTTTGTATGTCTTTCAAAAAGCCTTGAAAGCCTTGCTATATTTTGATGCAATTTAAAGAATTAAGTGCATGTCTTGCAATTTGAAAAAAAAAAGATTCTTACATTTTTCCTGAAATGCGACAAAAATTTATGTTGGTGATATATCATAGAAAAGCATCTTTTCTATTTGTAGCAAATCTCCTGTTTGCTTCTTTACATCCCTGAAAGTAATGGCTAAATTAAAAAACTATTTAAGATTAGAAGGAAATATTTCTCTTTTGTTTTCACATGCTATAAGCTCATAAATGAAACTCTGGCAGTTTGGCTCAAATTTTAGGCTTTTTTCCAATGTATTTGTGAAACTGCAAATTCTTAAGGAATATACATTTGCAGTCTGCATGTTCTTGTGGCAATTAAAATAGGTATGTCACTGAATAGGCACAGACATCATGGTATAGGACGCATACTCTAGGTTTCAAAGTCAATGTACTTCCTCTGACATAGATATATGACATGGAATATATCTATATTGTGGAACATAGGTACAACAGTTTACAAAGAAAAGGTAGAAGTGCATACAGATCGTCACTCTTTATTTGTGTACTGAACAACATAGACTCCTTCTGGCAATGTGCATAGTGACTATGCTGTGAAGTCCTTTGGACTCTATCACTGACCTCGTCAAGAAGTCTATGAACCTAAGTGTATCACAGAATCATTCAGGTTGGAAAAGACCCTTGTGACCATCAAGTCCAACCTATGACCCAGCACCACCTCGTCAAATACACCATGGCACTAAGTGCCCCATCCAGTCTTTTCTTAAACACCTTCAGGGACGAGTCCACCTTATACATACTTATACATATATTGCACACATACCTTTACACACTCTCCATATATTACATGTCACTACAAAACTAAAGTAGTAAGGTGGCTGTTGTTCAGCACTGCCTAAAATTCGGCAACGCTTTCAGCCAAAGAGTACATTTCTATGGTCTGGGAAAAAAGTAATTACTGCAGAATGACAAGAGGATTTTCAACAGCCAGCTTGCCTATAGGAATAAAATACCCATCAGCATCCAGCTCTTCTGAGTAATTTATTTAATCAACTATTTGAAGAGGCATGAGGCAGACAAAGACGGATATTTGATCCTATAGTTTACGGTTCATAATTCTTTGCTCTTCCCTGGTGTCCTTTGCACAATACCTCATGCTTAGAGCCATGGTTCTTCAAGATATTGCTCAGGGCATTACAAAATTTGAATATCAAGTCAGGACTTCTGTTAAAATTTACTTCTGTAGTTGTTATGAATGAAAGCAAATAACTACAGTTAAATGTACCAGTGCAGGCAATATGCTACTTAATTTGTTTTTGAAAAATCCTATCTGTCTATTAAGATGAACGTATCACTCTGTAATTTAAAGGACAACATTGAGAATACCAAATAGGATTTTAAGGTTTGTGTGTCATTTGTATTTGTGGTTTTATGTATTTCTGCATTAAAAGGAAACTGGTATTTCTAAGGTATTCTAAGGCATTTCTAATTAGAAAAAAAGGATAATTATTGAGGAAAAAAAAGCCAAACAAAAAACAAAACTGTAGCTTCAACAAAAACAAGGGAAAAAACCATGGGAAACAAAAACATGGGAAAAAAAGTAAAGGGCAAAAGTGAATGAAGTGTGACAATCTGCAAAATCATCATATAAATTGAGTGTACCACAGTGCTTTATCTGTGACCCGTGTAGTTCTACTATCTCTTGAAGGTACAGACTCCTACCTCAGACTGTGATAACTCAAGTGTTGGTTGTGCTTCATATAAATAATGTAGATGTCATGGCTGTATACAAAGAGCTGTGTGGCCTAGGCTCCTCTTAAAGTAAACGTAAAGTCGCAAATGAAGTTTGTATCTTCAAATTGTGATGTCTAAAATAAGTCAAATGATTCAAACCAGAAGAAATGTGGGATATTTGTCTTGTGTTTTTCAAGATGAAGTTCCAGTATTGTGTTGCAGAAATTTTTGCAACTTCTCTGGGCAACCTGTTCCAGGGCCTCGCCATCCTCAGAGTAAAGAATTTCTTCCATTTTATGGCTTGTTTAGGTTTTTTCTTAATTTAAATCAGCAGAAGACATGCACACATACCCAGTCCAAAAAGCATGAGAAATGTTAGAGTTCTGGCTCTCCCATCCCCCAAGAAAGGATTTTAAGGAATTAGCTGGGGAAATCAGTATCAGCATGGATGAAAATCAGTTGCTGTTGACTCAGAATTAGTTATTAATATATCATACTGCTGAGTAATGTTTCAACAAAGGGAAATTGGTTTGGATTTGCATAAAAACGTTGTGGAAAACAGCAGAAGGAAAGGAGAAGAAGCTTTTGTAATCATTCAAGGTTTGGAAACACCTGATTCAAACGACAGAAGGCTTTTGCATTGTCATCTAATTCTTATTAAAGGCAGATGAATGAGCCCATGTTTTTAGAAGGAGAAAGAAAAATTACAGCTTTGCTTCTTTACAGAAAATTAAGATGCCTACACAGCAACAAAAGCTATGCTAGGTGCAGTTATTTATATTTTCTGAAGAGAAAAATACAAAATCAGCACAATACAGGTGGAACCCAAGGTGAAGAAAAAGATTCTTTATTTGGAGCATAGAAAGAAAATTATAAATAATGCTTTACATTTTGTCCCTTTCTCCTTGGCCTTTTCTTCTGTCATGTCCAGGACACACTTAAAAGCACTGGATGTTTTTTATTTTAAAGATTGTTTCCAAAGTCCAAATGTATTTTTTGTTCTGGTGTTCCACCATGCCTTGAAAATCTTTTTTTTTTCATATTTGTCCCAGAAGTGAATATCTTTAATAGTACTTTGGAAGTCAGTTCTCCAGAATGCTTGAGGTGGAAGTACCTTGCCAAATAAGATATACATTTTATATATATGTATATTAAATGAGCAGATGTCAAGGAAGAAGGAAATACAAATTAGGCTTCAGCCTACTGGTTTTCTTTCCACCAGACTGCATTACTTTTGAAGAGAAGGCACATTATAGACACTCAAAAAATTGTCCTCATCAGTTATTTGATGGGAGGGATCACAGTCAGGAAAAGCTGCAGTGTAAACTCTTCCTTAAATTCATTTAAATTAATGGATGTATTTCCATTGATGTGTTTTGGCTTGGGTTGGCTTTGTAGCTGCCTGTAAACAATCCAGACCTTTCGACAGCCAGGACAAGTACAGGCACTTGAGAAGACCTTGTCAGTCCTTCCTCACCTTTAAAGTGAAAATGTGGTCCTGTTGCCTTTGAAGCTAATAAGACAGAACAGATACTTTTCCAACAATGTGATGAATTCAAAACCAAAAAGCCATGACTTTTCTTCTTAGTAGGCTAAAAATAAAGATAGCGGTAGGAGTTTCCAAAAATACTTCTCAAAACATGTTGCCAACTGGACAAGAAGAGAATACAGATAAAAAAAATTTAAACATATTATTGCTTTAATTAATTATAAAGAAATTAAAGAAAAATACACAGTTTTGGACATTCTTTCAAAACATTAGGTATTTCATTCTGGCTCAGCCCTTCTCTGGAATCCCTTTAGAACCTTTTTATGCTCTGCCCTTCTCTGCTTTATTACGCCCCTGGGACAAATAGCTTTCCTTCATCCTTAGCTGCTGAAGAAGACTAAAGCAGATCAAACAACTTACTTGCTTTCTTTTTTTATAACTTTTTAGCTGCTCTGCCTGGTGAATCCCTGATCAGCCTTACAAGCTGTTCTCTGATCCTTTCCAAATGACTTTATTGCCAAGGTGACAAAACAATTCTCCTCCATGGGATTTAACTTATTGTCAGAACAATTACGTTTAAGTGATACATTTTAAGCCAGTAATACTTGTGTTAGCCCTGGATCAGAACCCTTTATGAATTTCAGTTAAGGTTCAGGCTAAACTAGTGCACGAAAGCAATGATTGTCTTTGCAGTAAAAATAAAGTTTGCAATTTGTCAGACAGAAGCAGAACTCTCAGTCTCAAAAATGAAATCCGCACACTCTGCAGATAATGCCCTCAAACTGTGGCACTAAATGAGTAAAAGCATATTATTAAGGTGAGAGGTTTATTTTCAGTCATTGTTTCAGTGCAAGGTCTTGGGCAAATACTGTGTTGGAGAAGAAAATCAAGGGAAGATTGAGGCCACCGGCTGAGAAGGGAGCAATACAAGAAATATGGGATTGATACTTTCTGATGGAAACAGTTCCTGTTTCAGTAGACACTCATTCCTTTTGCTAAAGCAAGAATGATTCTATAGCAACTACAGAATGAAGAAACAGGGAAAAGCTGATAAAGTGCTGCTAATAAGCTCAGAAACATGATGTGATACGATTATCACTAATTTTCACTATTCATTTTGGTCTAGTAACGGGATAATGAATGAGATCCCAGGGCTTGGGAGACCTCTTCTCCCACTAACAGAGTGCACAGGGAGTACTTTGGGAAAGAAGCCCAGGGAACTTCAGGGGAAGTTTCCAAAACATCTTTTGATAAGGAAGCATGGGCTGCATTCTCAGCCATATTTCAGTTTCAGTATAAAATATCCTGGAGGGCACTCATTGAATTTGGGCCACATTTCTTATGCAAAAATCATACTCTCAATTTTTCTTTTTTTTCTTTTTTTTTTTTTCCTTTTTTTTTTTTTTTGGCAATAAACCTTTCACTGGTCTCCTAGAAAAAAACAGCAGCAGCTCCAGCTTCATGCCTGAGTAATAAACATAAAAACACTTTAGATTCAGTTCTACCCTTTTGATTGTGATTTAATCCCAGCTGGCAACTAAGCCACACAGAACCACATGCTCACTTACCCATCTTGGGGATGGGTTAGAGAATCAGAAGGGTAAAAGTGGAAAACTCATGGGTTGAGATAAAGACAGTTTAAAACAAAATCTGTACACACAAGCAGAGCAAAACAAAGAATTCATTCTCCACTTCCCATTGGCAGAAAGGTGCTTAGCCATCTCCAGGAAAACAGGGCTCAATCATGTAGAATGGTGATTTGGAAAGACAAATGCTGTCACTCTGAATTTTCCCCCATTTCTTCCTTCGTCCCACATTTATATGCTGAGCATGATGCTGTTTGGAATATCTCTGTGGTCAGCTGGGGACAGCAGTCCCAGCTGTGTTCCCTCCAGCTTCCTTGCAATGGAACAAGAGGCAGAAAAGACCTTGACTCTTCGTACAAACAGCTCAACACTAGGAGAAACATGCCCATATTGTCAACACTGTTTTCCGCATAAATCTAAATCACAGCTCCATACCAGCTACCATGAAGAAAATTAACACTATTCTATCCAAAAACAGCATACTTTTGAACACTCAGTAGTTTTTTGTCTCTCACAAAAAATCATTTTTGTCTTTTTCTGTGAGGCAGTCATTTCACATTTTAGTGAAAATATGCCTTCAATCTCTGATTTTTATTTGTTTATAGACAGTGCTTCATTTTACCCTGTTTGGGTTTTTTTCCCACTATCTGGCTGTAGCAGACATCAGTCTTCTTACCACTCAGGTTTTTGGAGGTAAATGTCTCTTATGTATTTATGTGGTATCTAAAAAAAAAGGTCTTATTCATGGCTGAGTCCATTGGCACTTCAGTAATTCAAATAATCATTATAGTGCATGTAAAGGCAGAAGAGAAATTTAGATAATCTTTCTTGAATTCAAAAAGCAAGTAAAACCATAAGTGCTGCTATCATTCTTCCCCATGTGTGCATGGGGAAGTTTCATTAGGTCATGTCCTAAAGGCATAAATTGGTATTAAAGGGAAATGTTACATCTCTGGGTTTATGTTACATTATCTGGCCAAATAAACCTTTCATTGTTTCTGAGAGTGCTAAAACAAATGTAAAACTGTGTTAGTTACCATGCTGTTTATGAGAGCTCTCTTACGGCTGCTTTTCTATTCTATTTCCATTCATTGTCTTAACAAAAACACTATTTTAACATGTGGGGAAAAGGAAGTAAAAAAACCATGTAAGATTAAAGTTATATCTTTGTAGGAACTAGTAATCCCTTGTTCATTTAATTGAAGATTATTTCACAGATCATCTAATGAATACAAAGTCAATTCATTTTTCTGTGATGAGTGATATGCATTCATTTTTGAAATGCAACCTAGGCCCTTTTCCCTTTCCATTTCAAGGACATTTTAGACCTCTGTAGGACTCAACCTTTTATCATAATTTCATGCTGGGAAGGTACAAAGATTTGTCTGAGTCAATAAAAGACTATTCAGGATAACAGACAAAACTTTAATAACTCAGTGATGAAAAATTATTTTAAAAGGCAGAGATGATTTGACCTGAGCGTGCTAACTCTTTAGCATGATGTGTGATTTAGTTAATATGCTCCATAGGAACTAGTGATCTCCTCCCCACGCAACAATCTTCTTTTATAAACCTTCAGTAAGATATACTTGAGAGGACTGCAATTTTCTCAGCACTCTGTAAAGACTTCTGGAAAAGAATTGCACTGTCTCACTGTCCAGCTCCTTCCCAAATGGAAGATATCTAAAATGGATGAGCAGTACCTTATAAATTAAACATATGAGTGTAGCAGAAGCAGTACCCACAAAAGCTTACCAGCCTGATTTCCATCTGAAAACTACACAGTGGTATATTAAATCCCACAGATTAGATACTAATAGTTCGAAGCATCTTTCATTGCAGAAGAAATATTCTGCAGTTGTCAGAATGTATGATTTTACATCTTCATCTGAATCAGCTCAGTGGTGCTACACTTAGAGCCATTATAGTTTTTTAGAAGAATTATTGGTCTCCTCAAAAGAGCCTGTTCTTGTGTTAAGGTGTTAAATAGTCACATGTATTTTCTAAATAGTCAAGAATCTATTAATAATAAGTAAGAGTCTATTAATTTACAGAAGTAGAAAATTACTCGGACACATAGAGCAGCACAAGATGAGAGGACACAATAAATGCATACCATTGCCATGTATGTGCTAAGCTAGTGATTTACAGCACTGCAGAAAGGAGAGTGAATTTACTACTCTTCTGTCTATTGACTGCTGTTGGCATCTGCACAGAGCTGCAATAGCTGGCATCAGTCTGAAAAGCAGTTGTAAAGTTAATTCCGTGTGCATCCATAGGCCCAAAGGAAGGGCTGATGGTCTGTGTTATTTTCAGGACACTACCAGTAAAATACCTATCTGATTGCATGAACTCCACTTTGCTCCTAAAAGCTGGAGACAGTTGAGTTTAAGTTTTGTCAGAGCTTTCAAGTTATGTATTTAGCGGTACTGTGGGGTTTTATTTCCTCCAGAAGCAAGGAGTAATTTATTTGCAATCACAACAAAATATCTTTTATAATTGAGAGTGATTACAAGCCCCGAAGATTTGGCTGTATTCTATTAGATGATACAGAGAAGAAGACAAGATTTTAAAAAGTTGTGACACCAATACGTTTGTGATCTATTATTTTATCTAACGTAATCTAAGATTTGCATAGTATTCAGGAAGTAATCAAAAGAGATGAATGGGGATGCAATGGATAAGAAAATAAGATGACAAAGCCAACAGAGCTCTGCAGAAAAATGCAAGGCACTAGCCAATGCCTAGAAAAGCAGTGAGCAGCAGCAGAAATTTCGTCAATGACTAACGAAGGTCAATCACCCAAGTCACCCTGTAATGCTTTCTCTCTCTGATTTTAAAGTTTAAGTAGCAAATCCAGTGCTTTTGAGGCATACTGCTGTCACATTGAGAAAAACTAATGGACTGTAAATACTGACTGAGCACATACCCAACTTTTCCACTTCAAATTTAATTGCATTTCCTTTACACTTTATGCATTATTGTGATGATTTATATGTCAAATACCTAAGCACATTTAGTGTAGTCAGTTTCTCTAGTACCAAAATTCTGCTTTAGTTACATTTCTGCACGTCTTTTGCACATTCACCTCAACTGGTCTATGTATATTTTTAATGTGTGATGATGGTAACTTCCAAAAGACGTAGAGAGTTAAAAGTTCACTGGCAGGAGTAATCTTCGTAACCAGGACCCAACTCATTTACTGCACAACTTTGCAGAGCTTCCATAAAGTAGTGATAACACCTTCACAGGGTCTTCATAAGCTTCACAGGAACCCTTGGTGTTTCTTACAGTGAAGAGTTTTGTAGGGCACCTGAGCTTTCACTACATAGAAACGCCGTCATTTCCCTTCAAACATCCTACGGGGGAAAATACAATCAAATAAATTTCAGTTGTGAAGCACACTGGGCTGAACCACCCAAAACCCCAGGAAAAACATGACCTCACGGAGTCACTGCACATCAATTTAACAATATTTCAAATATGTTTAGGACAAGTTTTAGTGTCTTTAGTGTGACTAGGCACTCCTCTAACGTAGTCAAGCAAATAGATGCATATATCTTCTTTATTACTTTCTCGCCACTCTGAAAGGGTGTTTCAACTTCAGCCAGTTTGAGGAAGCCTTCAGATTATTAACTGTAAAAAAAATGTTTTAAAAATTTTGTTAAACTAGAAAAAGTTGTTCAATGTTCAACTTTGTTTGTAGTTTTGTTCAACTAAGAAAAGTTTTTATTTTAAATAACTGAACATTTTCATTAGTTTGATTGTAGACATGATCAAAAATAAATTTTCTTGAATTTTATATTCCATCCAATAGTATTTCCTTGAAAATAGATTTCAAGAGAAAAGAAGTGTGATCTGAATGCTGTATGAAAAATAATTATTAACCAACTACTAACTTATAAATCATATTCCTTAATATCCCCACACTGAATATCTATACTTCTGTCATTTTGCCACAGGTTGTACTATACTTAATTATCTGCAAAGAAGACAGATGGCCTGTGTTTTATGAGCTCTCAGCTTTCTTCCCCCTTGATTGACCATGCATGCCAATATTCACAAATTACAAAACTTACACTCTCATTTTCCTTAATTAGCCTCAAGCAAAAATAAATCATGGCTTTGGATCCTTTCTTTTTTTTTTTTTTTTTCATCTCATACAACATCAAATTGCTTAAAAAAAATTTAGAAATCTCAAGCAGACTTCAATATTTATAAGAAGTCCCTGGAAAGTCTGCTATTTCTATAGTATCAAGTATTATAAGAGGTAATAGTTTTGTTGCCAATGCACTTCATGTGCTGCTCTTTTACTGCATTAGCTAGTCATATTTACTGTACTCAGGGAAGCCATCAGTGCTCAAGGAACTTCTGCTAGTTCCCTTTAGAAAATACTCTTTTATACCTACTCTTTATTCTGCTTCCATGACTATCAAAATAGATTTTCCATTGGACATGCTCCATCATGCCGCACCGAATGTAGGGTCTTGCATCATGAAAACGCAGATGAATGCAAACATCTCTAACTTCAATATGATCTGCTTGCAGTAAACAAAATTAAGGTTAAAAAGATGTCAGTGTAACATATTTTAAGATAAATCACTGCTGTCTAATCATGTCTTGTATAAGTTGTCCCCTTAAATCTTAAAATTCTGTATCTTAACTTTTAATACTGTATGGCTTTTGTTTTCTACTTTTCTGTGAGAAGTGCAGCTGTTTGCTATATTGGCCTACAGGAGGAATGGTAAACAGAGAGCAAAGATACAAGATATGAATGTTGGGGAGTTTTTCACTGTATCATGTATAGAAAAATAATGGCTGTCATGTTCATTCTTTTGCTATACTTATGACAACTAACAAGCAAAAATGTTATGATTGTTATGAATAAGTGCAGGATGTACATGTGATTGTAAATGAAGGACCTTCAGGTTTTCAAATCTGTCAATATAACTTACACATAAAATAAATAATTTACTAAAATAAACTCTCTGCATTTTGAGATAGTTTAAACAAGCTACCCTCTTGACTGTGTGTCCATTCTTCCTCATGTTCAGTGGAGACTATGGCTACCCATGACTCTTTCTCAGGCTTCTGCTATTCTTGGCCTCTGTTTCTGCTCTGTCTTCACGCCATGGTGGTGCTTGGGAGATTTGTGTTACAAAAATGAGAACCAAAGCCTTTCATAGGTAGAGAAGATTCTTTCTCCTATACAACATCAAATTGCCTCTTAAAGTAATTTTTTCTCCTACTGGTCTGAATAAATCACTGTTTGTTAATGTAAGTCAGAGGAATCCCAACACACCTGAGATGCTTTCTCATTCTCTCCAGTCTTTTTATACATGTAGTAACCACATTGAATGGGATTTTGACCTGAGTCAAATCTTCAATGTCGCCTGAATACCTTCATCCAAGCTGGGAAAGCCTTTACACTCATCTTCAATCTATTCTGCTATTTTTTGGATAAACAGAAAATAAAAACTGTAATTGAGAATACTTTGGTAATAGGAAACCCATTATGTTTGCTCCACTGCAATCCTAACTATTCCAAGTGATCTTTAATCTGCAATTCTTTGCCATGATAGCCTAGTCTGATTCCATAGGAGTCATCTGCTTTGTCTTACGGATATGTACCTGGGGAGTCTTTAATCCACAGATCATTGACACAGTAAACTCCAGCTCATTCTGTACTTTGAGCTATTGCTATCTATTTGGTCAATAGCTGATGTATTTGAAAAAAATACAAGCTATAATCCCTTTAATCTATATATAAGTATATGCACAGCAGGTATGTATATTCAAAATTGCTTTAAAAAACAGCTAGCATATATCTGTATTTTTTTTTCTTTAAGCCAAATGGACTATTTCCTTTTATTCAGACAATTCAGTACTAATCCAAGTTACAGACTATTTCTATCTGCAGACTGCTTTAGAGATTTTTTAATCAAAAAAAGTGCATAAAACAACCGAAGTAATTTTTTAACTGGAGTAATTATAATTAGCACTGGTACATGCAAATGACTGAAATCATAAGGATATGTTTCATGACACATAAAGTGAAAGTAGCCTCTGCTCAAGTCTAACTTGATTGCAAAAATACCTAGTGACACACACTTTTTTAGTATTAAAAAAGAAATATAATGTTTCACCTTAGCTGACTCTTCATGGTTTTTCTCCAGTTTTTGGAGAAAAATATGTGTTCTGTGGCTACCTGACTCTTGTGTGCTTCCTTCAAAAAGTACATGATTTTATTACACCCAGAATCAATGTATTTAAAAAGTAAAAAGAATCACCATTTTTTTCCAAATATCTTTGTTTCTAGTAGATCTATTAGTTACATAGTTCTTTAGCTCAACTTTTCCCCAGCCCTTTCAAGGTTACCCTATAAAAAGGTAGTCCCAAATTTCCCAAGCACCTGATGTCTAAATTCCCATGAATTAAACATAGGTTAAGACTATTAATTTCAGTTACTGACTTAATGATTATATCATCTCCTTAATAAAGAATTACAGTCCCTTTCCCTGACACAGTGAAACACATAGACAAAATGGTTATTGCAAAGCATTGTTAGACCCAGTCCTGTAGCTGGGAAGCTGCATTTAAGTGAATCTGTGATTGGCATGTCACAAGCAACCAAGAGAGCTCCAGGAAGCCACGCTTGGAAGAGGATTTCTTAATACCTTACTCCTCTGATTAGCGCAGGCGGAAGTGAGGATTTTTACACTTTTGAAAGGGAGAAGGCACAAAATGCATGTAATATTAGTTTGCATGTTGGGATAAGGGGAAGAAATTACACCCATTGGTTTTGGTAATGTAAGTCATACTGAACAGGACAGAGTAGCTGAAAATAGCGGAAAGTTAGCATATCTGTAAGAAATGGGTATGGATGCTTTGAGCAGAGGTTAAAAAGTCCCCTGCCCTTCTATCATGGAGAAAGGACAAACCAATGGCAGCACTCTTGCAGTGAAGCAGACATAAAGATGTAACTGGAGAAAAAGGTTATCACCTTCAAAATTCATTCAGTATAGTAATTGTTTAACAACACTGGGCAAGAACAGCATGGGTCTTTGGATGGCTTCAGCTTCATTAGACTGCCAGGAGCTGTAGATAATCACTGAAATGGCAGGAACTCCTCACCCTCTACGCATTCACTCCTTCTAGCTGAGTGTCAACAGTCATTGACTGCTGACACATTCCTCTATCAGGCAGGAACCAACCAAATTAAAAAGCACTGATCATGTGCATACCTGCTCCACAACTCAACACTTTATAAGGCTAGTTTCCTGCTCATATGTCCACCTTTCCTGCAAGCCCTGGTTTTCACACAGAGAAACCTGAATTCATAGGCCAGATGAATGTCAGGTCCAACACAGAAGAATGATTTCCTCTGAGGAGATCACAACACACACCAAGTTCTTTTGTCTGCAGGTCACCTTAGACAGTTTGAGGGACAGGAAGGAAAATGCTGGGGTTTTTTTTCCCAACAAGAAAAGAAAATTAGAGCATGAAAGCCAAAACTATTCTGCCTTCATGTTATGGACTCTTTCTTTCCAGGTATTTATTGGCTGTGTAATAGTTCTGCAGTACTACTGTACCTTTTTCCTTCTCAAGTAAGGGATTTAAAGATTATATCAGGCAGATCATGTGCACATTACATAAGAAAGCAAAAGTTTCTTTCCAATGTACCTATTATATTTTTAGTTTTATTCTGTTCCTGCTGTCTAAGAGTTTCAATTCTTGTGTTAGAGGTCCAATGCTGCTAGATATTTCAGAATTAGTAGTGAAACTCCTTTAGAGGGAAAAAAAAAATTTAATATTTTCTTTGCATTTTAACTGTAAAGCATTTGTGATGAAATAGATTAGTGTTCTTTTGTGTCTGCTTTTCCAGCTGAAATCTCTCAAGGTGTTTCCATGTCAAGTGTAATCTTTTGTAATGCATGACCTTTCCCAGCTTAACCTCATATCACTTTCCTTGTAGCTACTAAAAATGCAATTTGAGGGGTTTTTTGAGGCAAATTTAAACTTAAATTTTCACCCTAGAAGACAGGAGTGAAATCTGTTTTCTAAGGACAGTGCTTAATTTCTCATTAGACAAAGACTGATTAAGTTCTAGCATCTGCTGATTTAAAGCGTGAAAACTAAAACCTGGGTGGCTTTTTTCTTCTCAGACTAAATAGAATTATTGTTGACTGGATAATTAACTATGGCTATTGTGTCTGAAACTACAATATCTGCCTGCAGCTGCAGCTGAAAACATTATCTCTAAAATAGATTGATTCCAGGGTTAATTATCTTGGATTCCAAACAAAACTAAATTAAATCTGTGCCTGCAGTATTTTTAAATATGTAAAATACCATTTTTAAAAATTTCCATAGTACGCAGGCTCTGCATCAAGTATTTCAAGAGGGACAGGTGTAATCCTTCTTCGATCAAGTGTCAGGGTGGCCATTTAAAGTGACACAATGACAGAATTTTATGGTTCCTGTTCAGCGTCTTAGACATAATAGCAATTACAAGAATTTCTTAAACAGAGTTACTCAAACAGAAGGTAGGCTTCATATCACTGCGCTGTGACTTTCTAGTCCTTGTCAGAGCTGGTACCTGTGAACCACATTCTGCTTCATGATGAGGTGGACTGTAGATGATGTACCAGTCTCAATCTCATAAAAACATGTTGCTGAACAGCTGCATTGTGAAGAAAGGAATTGCTACCATGAATTGCAGCTTAGAAAGACTGTCCTGGGGAAAACAGTATTTAAAAAAGGGTTAGAGCCACTGTTGTTATATGGTGCGCTGCTAAATGAAAGACAGGCACGAAGTCCAACACTAACTGGCACACATCTACACTGCTTACGGCTAGTTTCCTTTAAGGCAGATTTCATCTGGAGGTGGCTAGGGGAAGCAGACCAAAATCGGTATGTGAAGTGGGCTAACTCGTAGGCAGACAGACCAAACCAGAGTCCTGTGTCAGACCCTGCCCTTGGACATCAGTTTAGCAGTATAGAGGTATGTCTACTACTGCCTGTGGACTTAAATTCAAAGAGGACAAAACCATAAAGTTTGACCTAATATGAGCAAAAGATAGTTGAGGAATTACCAAAATGATTATCTATTGGACATGCAGTAAGAAACAATGCATACCATTTTATGCTTCCTTCAGCTTTGCTCCTTACATAGAGCATCACAAGGAGACCCATGGTTCCCCTACGTTGAACTAGACTAATTGTACCTAAAGGATCTTGGGAAACTTAATAACTAGGGTGAAAGAAGCCAGAGAGACTTAATATGTATTCATTTAGAGTTAGCATTCAGATATATCCAAATACATTTCTATGGAAGAGACATCTTGGCTTTATTCTGCAGATGAAGAAATTACAAGTAATGTTGTAGCAGGAAAGAGTTAAATAAACACAATTCTAGAGAAACACTGTGTATTGGATGGAAATCATGTTAAAAGAGGCTAGCACAGTATTTTATTAGCTAATTTAAAAAATAACAGTAGTGACTGTTCTCTTGGTTCTGACAACCATTTTTATTATAGACATTTTTAGACTTCCTTTTTGATAGAATTCAGATCACAAAGACACCTCTGCTTAGGAATCTACATACAGGGTTTTACCTGAAAATTAAGTGTAAAAATACTCATTATAAGCAGCGTACATCTGGAATTTTTATCAAGGATCTAAAACAACACTTCCATTACCAGTGAAAAGCCACCCCATCTGGCCTCTAGCTCCTATTCCCTAAGGCTAAGAGTCTCTGCTCCTCTTTTCACATTCACCAGTTTAATACAAATGCTTAGGATGTCTCTTAAGTGAAATTAAGGTCTCAATTACATTATCTCAATGCAGCGTGAAGTGTCACTTGATATGCGTTTGTGTGACTTGAATCGTCCTGGTGACAACTGAAGCCATACCTTGTAGAGAAGTATCGGGAGCTCTGGAGATGCATCTTAGGGCATCTCCTAACACAGGTCACCTGTGATCAGGCAAGTAAGTCCCACCTCTAAATCCTCTACGTGTAGGCAACTAAATCAAGCTGATGGAGCCTGCATGGAACTGCCTGCACATAGGCATCTAGTGCTGTTTAACATGCCCCAAGGTATCCCCACTGTCCACACAGTCTTTGTATGCCCCAAGGTACGTCTGCAGCTGTAAGATGATGCCTCAGAATCTCTATGACGTCCCAGATGACACCAGACCCCTATGTTTAGTCGAGTGAATAGAGCCCCAAAGAGCTATTACTCTCACCCTAAAACAGATGTCTGGTGAGTGGACAGCTGAGCCATTACCTAGGATGCATTAATTGAACTGGACGTGGTTGAGCTTCAATTGCCAAGAAAAGAGTCACCTTGTACTAGCTGCAATACCCAGCAGTACCCATGACATATGCATGGGACTGGCCTGTTTGACCCAGCTAAACATACAGATATTTGCATGTGGACAGCTCTATCTAGGTGTCTCAAGCTGCAAGCTCTATCCTGCTCTGTATAATACTTAATATTGAACATTTTTTAGTATATAAAATATAAAATTGAGTATTTTGAATCACAATATTAATGAATTTGAATTATAAGCAAATGTTTATCTTGTCTTCCATTACACAAACTGGTGGGGAAATCTTAATGTAATTAGAACTGCTCCAGATCTCAATTAAATCTTAAATCACTTTTTTTTTCGTAAGAGACCTTTTTTTTTGCTTTTTTTTCCTCTGTACACAGCTGCACTTTATGACTGCAATCAATTACAATCTTTCTAAAGTAATTTCTAAATCACTATTGGATGAACTTCAAAAATCAGCCTTGCAATGGCACACAGCGTGAATGAGCAGTTATTCAAGTGAAACTGTGCTTAAAAGACTAAGACTTTTAAAATAGGTGTGCAAAATAACAAAGTGACAGTATTCATTCGGCTCTGAATTGTTGTATTGCAATATGCTGACATCATGCATGCAGTATTGTGAAACAAATACACTAGATAGTAAAATGAATCTGTATTTAAGTTTTTCTCATTTCAAAAATTGTCTGTACAATTTACACCTCGGTGATTCAAAGTTTTTTTACTTTTTATCATTCAGTGGGTAGGATTAAAGTCACATTATAAAGCTGGAATTTGCTGTCTGAGAAAAAGGAAAAATTTTTTTTAAAACCCACATATTTTACACTCCAGTAGTTGCATAATACATGAACAATAAATTTAAAAAAAGGATTTAATTTCAGCAAGGAATTTTTTCCCATGGCTTTATAGATATCAACATAAATAAATCACTTTGCGTGAGCTTCTTCTCACATTTCAGAAAACCCATTAACAATGTTAGCATATCTTTGCTGCATTAAATCTCCAAAGAGACACCAGTGAGGATGAGCATTCAGTACAAAACTCTATGTGTTTGAAATAATACTAAAGATCCTTAATAGGCATTAGATAATTTTACAGAAAAACAGCATGGTTTTAGTAACAAACTTCATTAGTATGAAGGTGGATGCCTACACTTGATTTCCCTGAGTGCATTCCTACCACTCTTGTGTTTGAAGTCTAGATAAATATAAAAAATTAAAATTAATTTTTTTCTCTGACATTTTGAAAACTGTGACAAAACATTTCTTCACCTCTTCTTGTTATCAAAGCTGCTAAAGAAATAAAAACCATGAATTTTCAACAACATACACGCAACTAAACATTCTTCAAAATATTTCAATACATGTTGCAAGGAAATGTCAGTTTTCTTTGCCGGGCATAGCAATCTTCCTTCAGAACCAGAGTTACAGGGTAAATTAACTTCTCGCAAGACTGTGCAAGCAGTACTTTCACTGTGTTTTAACATGATTTACTCTTGCTGCTCTGAACAGAACTTTTACATAATTCCAAAACATGATTATTAATAGGTTTGATCCAAACATGCTGTAGTATGATTCAGGTGATGCATATGATACATGATTCTCCTGACAAGGTGAATTGACTGAAGATTCAGATTGCAATTCTCAGTGCTGACCCTAGTTCTGGTATTTAAGGACGTTTCCTAAGAATCATTTCCTTTAACAATCTTCATTTCTTCAAGGAGAATATCAAAGTGTTTCTGTAAAATTCAGGAGCTTCATTTTTATTAACCCACATTTCTTAGATTTCTGTCAGATCTGGTAAGAATCTGATTATCATTTTCCTAAAACTTCTTTCCCTGGCATCATTAATTATATTATCAGTTTTATATTTTCGACAGTAAGATACAGAGTACATGCCATTTTTTCATTTATAAGAAGGCGACTTTATGCCATTTCTTTAATGTAAAGTAACGTAAAGAAGAGTGTAAATTCACCGAAGTCTTAGAATGCAAATGAGATGCCAAAATAATGTGCTTAACATTTTCTAAGTTTTTTTCTGACCTTTCACTAATCATTCTCTATAATTTGTTAGATTTCATTAGATTTAGCATCAGATACAAAAGGTTTTATTAATGACACATCTAGGTGCTAGTCTTGATTTGAGATATTCAAGCAATTTTTATAGGTTGAGTATTCAGCAAAGTATGCAGTGCACAAGAGCTTTGAATTCACAAGGAAGTTGCTGAAATTCATATGCAGAGAACCACGCACCTTGTTTCTACAGCAGCAGGAAAGCCATTTCTTTTTCCATTATACTTCCTGATAATTCTCAGTAATTGTTATTGTGTTTGTCCTTTTATCCACCACTGAATTTCCAAGGAAAGGCTCCCTCACCATCTGGCATTATTTCCCCATATCTGTGAGCAGAAAGGCTATGTTTGCAGTCTCTCATCTTCTGATTTTCCCTCCCTAATCAGCAACCATTTCTTGGTATGAAATAATAGTGTTTCTGGGGGAGATGAAATGGAACAGGAACACCAGATGAGGAATGGCTAATGAATATGACTCAGAAAATGTCTTAGAAACAAAATAAATGATCTGGGAGGCAGAAAAATTAGGCTCCCTTTTGCTTTTTTTTTTTTTTTCTTGGTTTCTTTGATTTTTTATTTTAAATCTTCTTCTAGGAAAGATCATTCTCTGCTTCTGATTTATAACTCCCTGCTTTCATTGGAACATTTCTCTGGCAGAATTAGAATAGTGTGAAAGATCCTTGTAAATTAAAAATCCTGAGTTCAACATACTGATAAATACTGCAATAAAGTTAATGTTTGTTCCATTTCTGGTTCTACTGTAGAAAAGTATAATTACCTCTATTTGCCTTAACATTTCTGGTGTTCATCATCCAACTTACTTTGTTTACATCAAAAAACAGAACTAGCTTTTTTATCAGAAAAGGAGCTTGAAAGTATTTGCATTTGCATAAAAAACAGTTGGGTCTTCCAGTATCAAAAATTGAGGATTACAGAACAACGTATCACCCAGTTATTTAGCTTCTGCTAAATTACGGACCCTTACAATCATTAATCACTTTGATATGAAAACAGGAAACCCTCAATAAAGAAAGACATTTCACACCTCTCAGGGTGATTGTTTCAAGATTACATTAATGCACCTCATACTTTTATGAGCATGAAAAATATGATAAAAAAGATGGGCATTTCATTTCCAAATGAGCCTTCCTAATGTACCACATTCCTCAAAAAGAAGAGAGAGTTCAAAGTGGTGTATGAAAGGCAAAAGAGTGTGACTGGAAAAATCACTCAGGTAGGATTTAATGACCTGAGTAGAAAAGGAGAGAATGAAAGGCATAATATGGAGGAAACATCTAGAATAAAATCTGATAAAAGCAAAAATGGCAGTCAGTGCCAGCTCCAGCAGCAGTAAGAATTCTTCAGCTTAGCATCTAATTAGAGTAAATCTAAACGGTACAATGAATGTTGTGCCATGAAGACGTACCTGAGCTGACAAATTGGTTTGTTTAGTGGAAGCAATACAGTTGAATTACCTTCACTCAAGCTAATAAACCTCATTACTCCATAGAATTTATTTGTCCCAGGGGAAAACTACAGAAATGCAGTTAGATATAAGGCAGTGCAAACGCTTCTGTCAAAGCAGGTAGGGCAACAGGACAAGACAAAAGGCATGAATGAGGCGACCTAGAGGCCAAGGCACTGTTATTTCTTTCGATAGAATTAACAGTTTAAGATGGTTTTGGACCATACAGTCCCAGTATTAACCAGTGCAGAGGATAAGAGGCGTTTTAGCACCGCAAGGTGCACTAGAGAGTGCCTCATTTTACTGGGTAGTAGCAGTCATGTTCAAAACTTTATTTCCTTAACTGTTCTCTCACACTGAATTCACAGTTTAGTGGGAGTTTTCCAGCACTCCTAGTTGACCTAATGTTATTTCTCTTACTAAAGGCAGCTTTGGCATGGAATTTCTTTATCTCAGCCATTTCGAAGTCATTAGTAATTTAATTCTCCATCTCATTTATTAATGGACCTACTTTAGAGTGGTACTGATTTTTTCCTGATACATTTACACAAGCATATCTCATTGTCCTGCCACAACCTCATTAAGGATGAGATAGTGCAGTTTGATTACAGAGAGTAATAAGGAGTATTTTTAAGCTTACGGCCACTTTGTAAGTTAAGTTTATACCATCAGTCAAGCACAGGTCTGTTCAAATTCAGACATGTCATTGTTCGTGACTGAGAGCTAACTCAGTCTCAGGCTTAGTCCATGTTCAAGAACACCCCAAAGGGAAATTTTCAGACATCTCATGGTATACTCAACCACCATGCTTTTCCTTCAATTTTGTGGACATGGTGAGAATGGAGGAGCCCAGTTCAGCAACTGGTATTTCCAAAGAATGGTGTCAGATAGTGCTTTAATCTAGTTAGCATCTATAATACTCCTATACAGGTAGCTTTTTTTTCACAGGCCGGTGAATTTCAGACAGCTGGTATTTGCAAGGAGGCAAGAAGATAACCCTGATTTCCTTGAGATACAAGGGCTGGAATCTTGTCAGAGTCTATAAAAGTCTCCTTCTCTCTGCTGCTGTTTAAATACATAAACCTCTATCTTAACACCTTTTCCTTTAGGAACATATTTATTACTACAGGAATGATCTGACCTCCACAGCTTTTGACAGTTCCT
>VZTI01000180.1:228606-271520 GCA_013397865.1 Struthidea cinerea | reverse complement strand
AAACTATGCTAAACCATGACACAAAGCAAGGTAGTTTTTTAGGCCGAGGTATTTTTTGTTTGGTTTTGATATGGGGAGGGCATACAGTATTTCAGCTAGAGTCTTTGCAGGTGTCTGATGTTGCTACAGTGCAGAGTTCTAAGCTGTGCACTCAGTCTCTGTAGTTCTTCCTTCACACTCTGTTTCTGGTTAATAAGTGAGGCACAGCATCATTTCCATTTTGCACTGGATAGACCCTGGGCCTCTCCCTGTAGCCGATGTAGAAGCAGTAGGGAGCTGGAGAAGGCATAGGGGCCATCAGCTGCAGAAACACCTGTCAGTAAAGGGGAACACATCAACCTTTCTGCTGGGATGCCAACAGGTTTCATGGCTACATCCTGAGTCCTCAAGAACCATCCCCAGGGTGGAGCTGTAGGGACCTCTCTGCCAGGCGCCATTCTGGCTCTGCTCAGATGGACACCCTTTCCAATACACACATCATTTCCTCAAAAGCTGGGAAAAGAAAGGTGACAGAGGGAAATTTTTAAGAGGGCCAGCTGTTGTCTCTTTTGGTGTATAAGAGAAATGATGAAGATGTTTTGTTAGCATATATCAGAAAGGGGAGAATGAGATATATTTGAGAGGACCGTAAGGAAGAGTTTACGCATGTGATACCTCACCAGTTTGGAAGACTTCCAGGGATGGATATTGCCTCTTGACTAGCTGCTGATCTTTCCCTTCTCCCATCCAAATGCCTTCACAGTTTTGGCCTCCATAAATCCTTGGAACAGTTGAGTTCTGCAGTTGAATTTTGAGTCATGCTAACGTCGGTTAAAATTTGTTGCCAGATACTTTTACCACACAACCAAGTTTGAACCTTTCCCATACCATTTGTGGTTTTCTACCATTTCCTTTCTACCACTTCTTTCTTTCACCACATTTCAGCCCCAAAATCATCCCTGCTGCCCTTCTCTGCATCTTTGCTGTCTGAAGATGTGCAGGGCTGCATGCCATATCCAGGAAATGTCACACTGTGAATTTTTCCAGGGACTCAAGGAGAGAACACTCTCCCTGTGTCTTCCCTAATAATTCTAAATGCTTCACTTGCCTTTTTGACTGCTGCAGGCATTGAACTGACATGTTAAAAAAAAGTTTGTCCTCAACGACTTTAAGATCTCTTTCCTGAGTATATAAAACAAAAGAAGTTTTAACAGTAGACAAAAGAACACAGCAATAATTTATTAAAAATACCACAACAGTGAGTGACCAGTAAAAGTATGCAAAGAAGCTAAATGCAGTTTCCAAAAGCATTTCCATCTGCAGCTACTTGCAGTTTTGCCACAGAATATCTCCTGATAATTTTGTTTGTTTATTTGTTTTGAGTGTTTTTTTCCCCTTTGGCTTTTTACTACCCTTGGTGAACAGCTTGTTCCCACTGGCTGATGAAACCATTGGAAGAAGTCTGTCTCATGCCTTTTGTCCAGTCTGGTTGCTCCTTACCTGGGCAATACCAAGAGCTGTCACGCACCCTGCCACTGAAATCCCATCTCTCTGTGGGTAAAGGAGGGTGGCAGAGGGGACAGCCACTGTAGCAGTTGACTTCCTTCCTTCCTTCCTTCCTTCCTTCCTTCCTTCCTTCCTTCCTTCCTTCCTTCCTTCCTTCCTTCCTNCACTGTTATATTTTCAGTCTCTCACTCAGATGACTTCCTTCCTTCCTTCCTTCCTTCCTTCCTTCCTTCCTTCCTTTTAAAGGCACAATCTGCCACCAAACTGCCTTTTTTAAATTACTCCTCTTCTGAGACTTCCAGCTCCTGCATCTCATCCGTGAGGAGCAGCTCTGTTCTCTGGTGAAATGTGAGTGTCACTTTGCCTGGGTTCCCTCACCCAGTGTCACCAGTACCTGGTGTCTTCAGCCTTCTCATCTGCATACAATGTCTGTGCCTCTTGCAAAGCTTAGCTGGCATCAAAGCCATGTGCCTCTCTAAGCTGGTTTCACTCTTACTCCAGTATGAAGACCAAAGATCCTCATGCAGAGGTGTTACAGCAGGAATTAGCTCCTTTTCCCTTCTGCCCCAGACTGTCCCATCTTACAGGAAGTAAAAGTGGCTGATGAATAAACCTTAAATTCATTGACTGTGTCTGGGTCTAAGCATGCATCACCCAGCATGCTCGAAGCTCTGGGCTCCAAAGACCCAGATTGAGGATCTGTTGGATAACACCTGTGCATTGAAATCAGGATGTGGGAAACAATCAGTAAGGAAGAAAAGTCTGGTTCATACCCAGGTCTTACCCGAATATGAAGATGCTCCTATCAAGTCCTGTTTCATTGTCTACCAATAGTATGTCATGGTTTGACTTCCTTATGTGTATCATCAAAGTTTTTTAAAGGATTGTAACTAAAGCAGCCATGCATCAGCATTCGTAGAGCCATCTGTGCAAATGGAGCAGTTCCCACCTGTCCTCTGGTTCCTCAGGCAGCAGAAGTGCTTTCCCCCATGAGCTTCAGCATCAATATGTTGCCGTAAAAGGAACTTAGGAATAATTGCCATAATTAATAATAGTGTTTCAACTGACTTTGCAAACATGCACTGACACACAGTTCTCCACAGGTGGACGAAGGGAGAGAAACACATAAGCTTCTTTGTAATAAATACCTGGGTATCTAACACAACTATAAGCCCCGGTACTGTTAGCAGCACTTGGCATTTTTGGGTTTGGAATTTTGTTTTGACAACTGCATTATTAGATAATGCCTCAACATAGATTGAAGGTGGCTAACATAAGAGGCACACAGTTCAATCCTGCTGGATAGACTCATACACAGTTTTTCTGTGACATGTAGGGAATCCCCACCCCAAAAAACATCATAACCTTGATTCTGGCTAAGCAATTCCTGCAAGGTGAGGAACAGATTCACAGTCCTCTGCAAAATGTGGGTACACAGGGAAGGTGACATACACTGCATTGTGTCCCTGAGAACAGTCTGTTGTCAGAAATGCTGGGCTTTGATTTACTGGCATAAATATGGACTTTGTGTGCTGAAACCAAACAAAGTACTTTGTGAGGCACTTGACACACCAAAACCTGCTGTTTCTGCTGGCTTGGATGATGCTACTTAAAGCTGAAACACTTGGCCTTCCTCTCGCCTTCTCCCTTCTCTTAGTGCTACCACTTAAGTGAAGATGCTGCCTGCTGGGTCTGAAACTGATTTATGCTCTCACAGAAGAGGAAGCGTACTGCAGTGCACAGAGAAAAAACTCAAAAAAGTAGTCTGAAAGTAAAGGTTGATTTTTGATTAAGCATAACATCTTCGTCATGAGTGCTATTAGAGACAAACATGTCCATCTTCCTAGATATTAGACACAGGCATAGGACACTGCTCAATAACTCAGCAGTTTGGCTTCATTTAGATGAATACCTCCCGCTGAAACCAGTGGGAATAAGTTTTATAAATATCACTGAAGATCAGGGCCATTGAGGCAAGGCAATCTTAAGAAATAATCCAGTGAATCTTTAAAACCATTTTCTATTAGAGTTAAGCTGTAACTAATGCTCCATTACAATTGCATACTGGAGTCCTTGGAGACTTCTTAAGTACCCACTTCAGGGAAGAGATGCTTAATTTCAGTATGCAGTGAGTATTTGGGCAGTCCTTGCCTTTGTCCCTGGAATCTCGAGTGAGTCTTACTGTCTCTGTTCCCACCTAAAAAGTGGGAAAAAGTGCCGTAGAATAAGGCACTTGGGAGTGCTCAGACACTGTGATGATTATGACAATGAGGAAGGGACATTTTATGCATCTGCATAAATCAGAGCTAGATGCTAAAGGAGGGCAAGCACGATATTTGAGCCAGGTGCTTTTTGCATAGCAGCTCTTTCCATTTACCACTCCTTCAGGCTGAAACTTTAGTTCAGAAATTTTTGTTGCCTCCTATTGACATTCTTTCCAAGTTTAGTGCCCTGTTTCAGAGGAAATAAATTAGACTGTGGTATAAAAATTTTAACTCAAGGCCACTCAATGTATTGACAGATTTCTTTATGCTGCGTACAAATTAACACCTCTTTCCAAAACACCTTATATTTCCAGTTACTGCTGGGAACTCCTGTTCAGTTTATTAATTTCTGAGATTCATTCCAGGTTGGGGGCAGAGACAGAGAGAGGGAGCATATAGATTTTTTTACTGAACTACCTTGTCTTTTAATCTGGGATGTCTGCTTACAACGTTAGCTATTCTGTGCAGAACTGGGAGAAATACTCTCCCAGGTCTGATCGTACTTGCAGGCATATTAGGAATGTTCAAGTTTCACACCCCAGAGCACAACTTGCTCAGTTGATTCCCACTTCTTCCAATGCACAAGCTGATGTGTGAGCATCATGCCTTGAGCAGAAAGACCATTACAAGCTTTGTGTATGTACCATGTGCCTGAATTCTCCCACTCTCCCACTGCTCCACTGGATTTCAGTTTGACCATCTCTTCTAGACAATACCTCTGTCCTCAGTGCTCCTTGCCTGATCTCATCTGGTATCTACCTGAGGTTTGCAAAACATGGGCACGGGGAGCCAAGCTGAAGGTTTCATGCTGTCTCTGCTTATGCACCAAGGCCTTTTCTGAAGTGTGCTCTTGTGTTAAAACAGGAATTCAAAACAAGTGTTGCGAGCCATATTCCAGCCTGCAAGCCTGGGCCTGCTGATACAGGCTGCTATTTGGCTAGGAGCGCTCATCAATCAGGCTTCAAGAGTGGACAAGAAAGCATTTACAGCCAGCAGTCTGAGCCACAAAATCTAAAACTCAGCAAGAGCTGCTTATAAATAGTATGAAACAAAGTAGTGAAAATTAATCTTGTGTATCTGCAGGGGTTTTTAGGTTAGATCTTTTTTTAAGATGGAAAACAAAGGTCTGTTTCTGCAGCAGTCATGAGGGTTTTTTACTTTGAATTATCAAAGTGATTTCAGAGAAAAAAAGATTAAAGGTTAAAAAGAAAAAAAAGAAAAAAAATCACTCCTGCCTTCTCTTCTTTCTCCTTGCTATGGCCTCGGTTCAATCATGGCAGCACAAAGAGTTGATGTGACATTTGGCACAACCGAGGTGATGAGGAATCCTAAAGAATTGTAGACTCATAGAATGGCTTGCGTTGGAAGGAACATTAAAGATCATCTAGTTCCTGCCCCCTGCCATGGGCAGGGACACTTTCCATTAGACTGGGTTTCTCAGAGCCCCGTCCAACCTGGCCTTGAACACTTCCAGGGGTGAGGCAGCAACAACTTCTCTGGGCAACCTGTTCTAGTGCCTCACCACCCTCACAGTAAAGATTTTATTCTTAATATCTAATCTAAACCTACTCTCCTTCACCTGAAAACCATTCTCCCTTGTCCTATCCACTCCATGCCCTTGTGAAAAGTCCAGCTCTCTTGGAGTCCTTTTAGGTACTGGAAAAAGCTATAAAGCCTCCTGGAGCCTTCTCTTTTCTAGGCTGAACAGCCCCAGCAACAGCAAATGAGCACTGAGGTAGTGGTGGGTGTATGAGCTGCATCCTAAAGAAGATCAGTCACTGATAAAGCAAATTTTTCTTCTGATAGCAGCTGATCCAGTTTGGTGCTCCTGCCAATTCCTCCTCCATCCTCCACCTCTGTGCTGGATGCCAACGAGCTGTTTGTGTAGCTGACATCCAGTCATGCCAGTGGAAACCTGGATGGAGCGCAGGACAAGGATCTGACAACAGTGTGGAAAGAGGAGCATCTTAAACCCAGAAAAGTGAGTCACCCCCTTGGTCATGAAAATGTTGCTGGACAGTTTGCTTCCCATGCAGCAGCACCACTTCTTATTACTGGGAGGGAGCAGCTGATGCAACTGGCCTTGCTTGCATGAGCAGGGAGTAACATCAAGACCTATGATACATCCACAGGGTGTTTTACAGCCTTTCCATAGCATGTTCAAAAGTATGGAGACAGGGACGTCAGCTGTGTAGGAATCTGGCCAGATAGCAGACAGACTGGTGATAACAGTGCTCAGGAAATAGAGCTCAGCATGGCAGCACTTGTCTGAGGACCCTCCAGGAATCTCAGCAGGATGGGTCTTTTAGGGAGTGTCAGCAAAAGGAAGATTATGTCCCTCAAAAATAATTGGTGTTTTTCTGATATCTTCGAAGTGAATTTCAGATACAGCTCTATGCTATTATTAAACATGAGATAGGTGCTAATGCAAAGGAAGGAGGAAGCAGCTGTATGCACAGGTACTCTGCCAGCATTTTCTAACCTTTTGAAATCTTTTAGAGTCGATGTCTAATGCTGGCAGTGTCCAGTAGAGAAAGGGAAGGCGAGTGCGGAGAAAATAATGGCTGAAATGTGTATATTACTCTAAAAAGAAACAGCAATCAAAGAGTAAAAGGGCATATTTGAAAGAAAATAAACTTAGCTAGCAGTTCCAACCCCCTTCCTGTCCTTGGAGGATTTTGATTAGGCTGCTGCCTGACAAGCCTGAAGGAAGGACCTCAGTTGTTCATCTCAGCCTTATGGATTTGTGCCAGGTTTCTGGTCACATTTATACAGACTTGTCCCCAGCAGGATAGAAAAATGTCCTATTTTTAGCAAACTGAAAGATCTAGCATATGGCCTGCAGTCTATCATCCTGAGCCCTGGATGCCACGTTGCATAAAAGGAGCAGGGTTATTTGGGATCACTGCCTGGATGGGAAGACCTCCAAGGACAATCTCAGTGGTGTCGGTGTTTCAGGAGGTGATATTCTTTCTTCTGAGTCCATGAGTCATCTTGCTTAATGTCACTAAATTCTTTCATGTGAAGTAAAAGTCATGAACCTCACTACTTTTGGCCAAGTTTCAAGTTTTACAACATCTACAATAATTTTTCAGAAGGGTGCCTCTGCCTCCTGAAATAATGGTACATTATGACTATCCCTCCTAAAAAGCTGTCTATGCATTTTGTGGATTTCTTTTGAAAATCTAGTCTCTTACTTTGTGTTTTGTTGTGAATTCTTTGGCCAGTCTGACACTGAAGGATATGAGATGTTGTAGGAAAAACAGTGATGTGGACCACAGAATGATCTGTGTTTATAAATGCTTTAGCAAGACCTACCCTGGTATCTTTGCCATTCTCTCCTTTCTTGAATTTGTTACCCAGAAAACAAGGGCACTGAAAATCCATTGGTTATTACCACCAAAAAATGGGAACATTATGATGCAAAAGCAAGGGAAAAATGTATTTTGACCTAATTGCTCATCTGTGTGGATCTAACCGAGCACATCCATGATGTGGATATTAAGGAATGCCTGTAGATGGCATTGCTGTGGCCTGTTCAAGCCCTAACTAAAGGGTGGTGCATGGATGGACTGAAGGGTTCCGCTCTAATCTAGATGCCTTCTCCTTCAACCTGAAAGTTTTTGTCTGAGTAGACCAAGAAGTCCAAGATTCATCAGCTCACAATGGTTGGATGTGACACAAGGCCAGCAATTTCACCTAATCCATAATCTGTAGACTTTCTGGATGGCATCTATTTGTTCAGGATAATGTCTGCCATGTAGATGCAGCTGCAAGTTTAGTTATTTGAGGCCTCTTTCTTTAGATGTAGATGAGATGCTGACTCATCTTGGGTCATCTTGTCCTAAAATTCACCTATTCCTAGAACAGCCATTATATGAATTTTTCTCTGGGAGTGACCACTGATTATGAAGATAGTCTGTCATGACTAGTTTGGATTAAAATCTCTTCTGCAAAGGTCTTGATGTTTTCAGTGAAAATTACAAGATTAGATGAGGTAAATATAATTTTTTTTTTCTGTATAAATCTTGCAAACTCTGATCTTGGAGGCATCTTGAGGTATTTATGAGCAAAATCTTCCCAAGCATTACCTAATTTGGAGAGAATGATTACGATAAATTGATATTGTTAAATATTTATTGAGTTTCTTCTTTCTTAAGAGGAAGGTAAGTGAAGCAGAGTAGATTTTTTTTCTCTTTCCTTTCTTGTAAGGGAAAGAAGCATCCCTGTTTATTCCCAATAAGTGTCTTAACAAAATTCTTTCAGCTGCATACTATGATATTCCCTAAATACTGGGTGGGGACAAATCACCGTAATAAAAATAGCATAAAAGTTCACTTTTTCTAGAAGCTGCATAATGGCAGTTCTTTCACCTTTTGTTTGGTTTCTCCTGCATAGAAACTTTAGTTTCCAAAAAATGCTAGGGTTTTTTGGTGGGGTTTTTTTGGTTGGTTGTTTGGTTGGGTTTGTTTTGTTTTGTTTATGTTTGTTTGTTTTCATGAGAAGGCTTTTTTTATTTCTTTGTGGGTTCTGGGAAGTTTTATATGTTGCTTCTTTGTTTGGTTCACAGACAGGTGCAAACCTGTTCCGTCTACAATTTTCCTGCTCACACAAACTCACACAAATAACTTGACCTGTTCAGTCTCTGAACCAGGTTTATTTCCACCCATTCTGAAAGGTTTCTACCTCACCTGTGGCAGTACTCTGACGAGTAAAACATCTAGCACTACATGTCAAAATAACCCTAATCCAATTTTTATCATCCTTAATGTGCTGAGTTAGAATTTTATGGTGATGCAGGAGCTGTTAAAGCAGCTGTGTCACACCTGCAACACAGATCAAGGGAAAGTATGGAGGTTGGAAACTTAGAGCTCTCTTATCCTCACTTTTAAGCCAGAGCTCCAGGGTTATGCATTGCCTGTGTTTGCACTGATAGTGAGACACTGGCCTAAATCTGCTACCTGTGTTTACAGTATGTACTGTGCACCCTGTTTGTGCTACAAATGCACAGCTTCAGTTGACCCCAGAAGCTGTCCAGATCCATCTGGGAAGTTCTGCTGAGGCCTGTCTGTGCCTACGCTATGTTCAGAACATCCTTGAAAACTGTGGGCTGTGGTCAGTTGCCATCACCAAACATCAGCCCTGCCTCTCCTGCTCCTGATTTTCTTCCCTTTTGCACCTGGCATCATGTCCCTATTGCCCACTCTTAGAGACAAGCCCAGAAGATACAAAGACCACTTCTGAGAAGGACCTAGCACAACAGAGATTATTGCAATCAAAATATGTTATGAATGAGGGAAGAGTGAGTTATCAGTTTGATCTGGGTGAGGACAATTCTCAAATTTGATCTGAAACAGGTAGACCAATAGATCAATAAACCTCCCTGTAAGACAATCTACATAGGCTTTCAAACCTTAACCTTTCTATCAGAGAAGCCTCACGCTCTACTTAACATCAGGGGTGTATACTGAGAATTTGTAATCAGAAGGATATAGAGTGTCTTAGAGATGGAGACACTCCTAGACACCTGAGTTAGCCTCAAGTGAGATGTGCCAAAATACAAAAAGAGATCCAGTCAAAGCACCTCGCGGTGACCATGTCTGCTCTGAGCTCCGTTGTTAAGGTCTCCCTGTAATCTGGAGCATTTTCAAACTTCTGCCTTGCAAACTCTACCCCCTCTCAGTTCCCCTATTGCTCTGATGCTTCCTTTCAGCAACAGCAAATGCCATTTTCTTCCTTCTTTTGTCTGGGTCTTCAGCAAACTCTCATTATCCCTCCTTGCTTTTCCAAAAACTTTGAAAGGCAACTGGATGGTGAGCAGTTATTGTAGATGCCTGTCATGGGGTCCATGGATTCTGCCAGCTATTCCTGCACCCCTTTGATGTTGCTGAGGTCTAATTCCTCATGCGAGGGGGGTCCACTCTCAGAGCACATTGTGCATCCCAGAGAGAACAAGCTCTGATTGTGCTGCCAGTCAAAGCACAGCAGAGATGCTGCTGGGGCTGATAATGGGAGACACAAAGGTGGCTGAGATCACACGCTAAGGAGGGGAGCGACAGAAAGACAGACAAACCGCATTGGAGTTCAGTGGCTGAGAAGAGTAGCCAGGCTCAATTGGAAGATGGTGAAATAGAAAAGGAATTTCCACAGAGGTGGTGGAAAAGAAAAGGGATGGCATTTTATCAGTTCAGTAAAGGGCTGCGATTTTTCTTTGAGCATTGACAGACCTTCTGTTTTTTGAGCTGGTTCTTTGGCTTCTAGCCCAACATTTGCGCTTCAAGGCAAGCTACTACTTGCAGTGCTTTTGAGGCAGAGAGAGCATGTTAAAAATACTGGCTTTTTAGAATTCCCAGATTATTTCAGTATGGGTAAAATATTAAGAATTTTTCTCTTTCATTTTTCTTTCTTCCTTTACCTTCCTTCTCCTCCCTCCCTTTCTAAGATAACCAGCTAAAAATCAAACAACTTCTTTTTCCTATTTTAGAAAATGTTTCCAGCTGAGGAAAGTCCTTTGAACTGGGGCAAGGCCACCAGCCATTATAGGGACAGAGTGGAATAAGGATTATGAAAAGGCTACTGGTGAACAGAGGGACTTATATTTAGAAACAAAATGGGAAGAAAAATTCCTTGAAAATGAGATTTTTAAAAATAAATTTATCAGACTTTTCCTAGCTTTTTGTTGTAATTTATTCCATGCTGTGTATCCATTACATAATGTATTTTTCTGTAATTTTTTGCCACTAGCCAGGTGTGCTGTGAATAGCTATGGTGACTTTCAGGTCCATTGAATTTATCCAACAGTAAGGATATGGCAGCATACATTGTATTCTGCAATTAATAGGAATCTGAGCTGTAAAACCAGATTTCAGATTTAAAGCTCTGCTTTTTGGAGGTGACAGGTTTTGAGATTCTCTTCTTGTTGGCATTCAATAGGACTGAGAATGAGACAATTAATTGCAATCAAGCACATATAAAGAGGATCAGAAAAATTGATGGTAGGCCCTCTTCAATGTGACAAACTTGTTTCACTACAGTGATAAAATGAAGCAGAGTTTAAAAGGAAGATGATAAAAATTTGGAGACAACAACAACACTCAGACAAAAATTAAGTTTCTTATTCTCAATTCTTTCCTTAGCTGCTGTCAGGATGTTCTAAAGATCACCCCACAAGTCTGAACTCTCTGGGTCCTTGGGATAACATCCTTAGTCTGCCTTCCTGCCCCTTAGGTCTGAACACAAGCAGGGGAGGTATCAATGTCAATAGGCATCTCTAATAATGACATACAGTATAGAGTTTAATACAATGAATAATTGTTTTCCGGTTCTTGGTTTATATTATATGTTATATCCCTTTGCCTCCCTTCACAGGCTTTTCTTTGTAATATGATGGTGCCCTTGTTCTCAGACTCATTTCAACTCAGTGTTTGGAAATCACCTACCACAGTTAAAGGAATGGGGCAATATGAATAATAAATTCTGTAGATATGAAAGGATATGCTGAATAAATGCATGTACATTTTCTCTCTTTGCATATACTTTCTTGACACTATGTGCCTCAGACTGATCAAATATTATAAGAGAAATAATTGGATAACTTATTCCGTAAAAAGAGAAGATATTAATATATGGAATATTATTCCTTTATCATATCCATTCACTTTTTAAACTACATTTGAATGACACTATGAATTTTGGCATTGAATTTTCTGGCATTTGCCAGATGGCTAATTAGGTCAAAATCTCTGTATTGCAACAAACTTGTGCTGGAATGATCTGTAATACCATGGCAGAAGTGGCTTGTGACATAAGTACATATATCTTAGTTTGCATAAAACCATTTCAGTTTTGCCATTTGGCACCTCCTTGAATAGAAAGTTAACTCCCCTTATTCCTGTAAGTACTGACCTGTGGCCTGTTCAATATTAAATAAATTTGCAGTTAGACTTCTTGAGACCATACCTTTGTCTAAAATAAGCAAAATTCATCTTCTTTGAAACAATTCCTTTGGGATCTCTGCCATCTCCTTGTTGCCTCCAAGAGTGCTTTCTTTATGATCTGGTTGTTACGAGATATTATGGTTTTAACCACAGATATATTGGATGAGAAATGGCAGTCCCATTTTAAACAAAAAAAAACCAGCCAAAGAATGTATGAAAGTATGTATATGTAAAAAAGTCACCAATTTTGATAACGCCCTTTTAGTTTTGCTATTGTACTTTCAGTGTAGTGCTTCAATTTGTACCTGCACAGTGTCTGCTCTGACAGGTCAGCCCCTATGAGTTATGCTGAACCAAATCTGAGATCAGTATCCAGTCACTTAATTCTGTGACTGCCAATAAATGTTACCCATTAGCTACAGATGAATTAGGGGCCCTATGGAACTGATGGGAACCGGAATTTCTGAGGGATGTACTGTTGCACAGAGTGGCACCGCTGATAAACACATTTTCTTATTGCACTTTTCAGCAGAGCACAAGTATTTGAATTCCTTGGGCTTGGCTTGTCAAGCAAGTACTTCACCAAGCAGGTCTCCTCACACTGGGGACATACCAAAATGTATGGAAAAAACGGTATTTGTAAAAGAGTGACAATATTATGTGATTCTTAGAAGAGATGGTTCTTAGAAGAGATATAATACAGGTGGTTGCCCCTCATTTTGCCTCCAGCAATAACTATGAGTCAAGAGGGCTGTGTGCCTTCTTTGCTTCAAGACTTGTTATTGGAAGGGTAAATTCCAGCCTAATACCCTTGGATAGTTAGGGTGGTTATTTGACCCCAATGTAAAGTGGGAAATAAATTGTGCATTACTGCAACATGGATTCATGCTTTGTTCTAGCTCCAGGAGCTGTTCTTTCTATCCATTTAACTGGCTGATTGAAAGTCTTTCTCAAATGTAGGTGTGGTCATGCATGTGCTGGTTTGGGCTGAGGCAGAGTTAATTTTCTTCATAGTAGCTGTATGGGGCTGTGTTTTGGATTTGTGCTGGAAACAGTGTGGTAATACAGGGATGTTTTGTTAGTCCTGAGCAGTGCTGACACAGTCAAGGCCTTTTCTGCTCCTCACCCCACCAGCGAGGAAGCCGAGGGTAAACAAGGAGCTGGGAGGGGACACAGCCAGGACAGCTGACCCCAACTGACCCAAGGGATATTCCACACCATATGGTGTCATGTTCAGCATAAAAAGCTGAGGAGAAGAAGGAAGGGGGGGGACATTTGGAGTGATAACATTTGCCTTCCAAGTCACTGTTGGAAGTGACTATGGGTGATAGAGGCCTGCTTTCCTGGGGGTGGCCAAACACTGCCTGTCCATGGGAAGTGCTGAAAGAATTCCTTGTTCAGCTTTGCTGGCATGTGTGGCTTTTGCTTTACCTATTAAACTGTCTTTATCTCAACCCACAAATTTTCTCACTTTTATCCTTCTGATTCTCTTCTCCATCCCACTGGGGGAGTGAGTGAGTGACTGGTGGGTGAGTTGCCAGATGAGATTAATCCACAACAGTACATACAGGATGAAAGATCTCTTCTAATTTTAACCATTTAATCATAACCATAAAAGATCCCACAAAACCTTTTGTGAGCAGGAGACTGCCAGCTGCCATGCCCTAGTCAGGGTCTAATTATATACAACATGACTAATTATATTTCACTTAACCAAAACTGTCCATAAAACTTCTGATTAAAAGTTTTTCTATATTTCTCCTAGAATTCGATTGCATTTGTGAAAGCATCATTTCCACACTACAGCCAAAATGTACTTTAAGAGTGTGTGAGTTATCGCTCAGATATGCAGTTGTTAAGAAGGAACTTGGAAGACTTATGGGAGGAAAAGCACATTGTGTCACACTCACAAACATGATTCCTGGGTGAAATTATCACAAAACAAGGACAATAAGCAATTACTTGGTTGTTACAGGCTATGTCAATAAGGTTAATATATCTCTGTATTGTCACTGTATCAGAGACTTTTTGTGGTAGGCAGCATGCGAGCATGGTACAAACTCTTCTATGATCACTGTGTCTGTAGTAATGAAAAGAATTCTTCATTTCTAGAGGGGCTTGACTTTTTGATTTGGCCTTTTCTTCAGCTCCTTGGTAATAATAATGTTTTGTCATTTTTTGGCCCAAGTATTGTTCATATTCAAAGATGATCCTGTATGTTGAGAATGGGAGTTATGATCTGTGTCTCTGGCTTTCCTGTAACAACAAAAGGGAAGTTCTTCCTTTCCCCTCGGTGAGAGAAGTTGTCATGCACCAGAATTCAGAGAAAAATCCTGTCCTGACAAAGAATTGATCCCATGAGGAGGGATTACCCACACAACAGGTCTGCTGCCATCATCCAGACCATTCAAAAAGACCCTCTCCAAGGGTCAGTCTCAAAAAATACGTCCTCCCACCCATAAAGTGATTTCTGCTGTTTGGAGCTTCTGGGCAGAAAATAAGATCAGTAAAAAAAAGACTGTTTAAATGAGGGAAGAAAATGCTCTGGATTACTGCATGACTCCCTTTCCAAGGACAAAATACATTCATGTGAAAAAATTGTCTCCATCTTCTCTTTCTCAAGAGTTTCCAAATTTTCAGTGAGTGAAAGCAGAGAAATGAATAACTAGTAATGAATCAAGAACTACTGATGCAGAAACTATGGATATATGAAACTCTCACACAGGCCTTTCCCTTCTGATTCTTAGGAATTCACCCTACTTTGAGCAGGAAATAGGACTTTTTAGTGTCATAGCCTGTTTTCATCTGGTCATGCCTCACATGTGAAACAAAAACTCTTATCCTTTTGCCTCTCTTTTCTCCCAAATGTTTTCCTCCAAATAATGATTGGCTCCTGAAATTTGGTTAATACTTTCAATTTTTAATCCTTAAGGCAGTGAGCCACAAACTTCTCCCTTGATGATCTTTGTAATTAACTGAGCTCAGGAAATAACGTTTTTGGTTAAAAGGGTTTTTTTTTGCTGACAATATTGTTTTTGTTAACAACATCACCTTTGTTTAGTAATGCTACTAGCCTTTTGAAGTTCAGTGGCTTTGTTTAGCACAGACTTGCGATGCCTTTTGACTATGATTCAGGAGCTGTTTGAGGGCCTACAGCTCAGTGACCTCACAGATTCCGTATGACCAGACTCATCAGCAGTGGTTATTCATATGAATGAAAGAGTGCAGGTCTCTGTGCTTATAATTAGGACTCTGTTGAAGGATTCAGCTGAATGGTTGCTTCAGACTAATATAACTTGAGTAACATTGACTGACCAGCCTTGGCTATGGCTTTTCATGTTTTTTTTCTTTCTGCTAAAGATTAAGCTCGATATTAATGACTGATTGCAGGAAAAAAGAACAATGTAGAATAATGTAGCAAATGAGCCAGCTGGAAAGATAAACCGGCAAACTTTCAGCGAATTGAGAGTCTTTATGTGAGGTGTAATGCTGACCCCAAACATGAAATAATATAGCCTAAATGGAGTAATTTAAGGAAGAAACATATGCTCAGTTATCATGCAGACATTCAGGCATCTCATTACATTGCAGCAAATTTTCCTTTGTCATAATTCATCAGAAAATTCTATTTGCAATAGAAAATTAATTTTCCTACTTATGGTCTGCTACAGACATTATCATGATTTGTTGTCAACATAAATTATCAAGAGGTGCTACATTGTGCAAAATTATTTAACATGTAATAATACTTTAGAGAAAATACAGGATCTTCTCATATCCTTTACCTGTGTGTCCCTCTAAGGGAATTTCATTTGGTTGATTTATAGTGCCAGAGGGAAGGCACTAAGTTTGTTGTTTTACCTTCAGGTTCATTAATTTGTGCCAGTTAACTCCTTGAATGACATTCTAATGCTCTTTTTCATTTATTTATGCCTTGCCAGATCATGCCAGATCCTGACCATCTTTATATATGACCATCTTTATAATAGCTCTCACCTATTTAAGGATTTAATCTGCTGACAATTTTATCTGGCAGTGTGTTCCGTTTGCTTTTCTGCTGGTAGGTAATCTAAAAAAATGTAATCCAAATGCAATTGTTGATAATAAAATATAATCCAAATATAATTAATCATTAAAGTTTTCATTTGAAAGGCAAACCTTTTTGTCTTAAGAAAGGTGACTATGCCAGCAATTCAGCAAAGTATTTGAATAAGTATTTAAGTAACACAAGAGACAGCCTAGGAATGTGATGGAATTCCCCTTAGTGAGGGCTTTAGATTGATGGTTGAATAACCATGTGGGAATGATGACATTGAAGGAGCTGATTCAAACTGAAGGCAGAGAGCTTAACTAGATGATCATTTTGTCCAGCTGACATTCTCTACCATTCAGTTTTCTGTGTGAGTAAACTCTAGTGCAGAAAAAACAACCAGACAGTGTCTCAAAGAATTTGAATTAAATCTGACTTAGGAAAGCAAAGTGAAAAAATTTTGCTGTCCTGTGAATGAGCATTGTCTGATGTGATGCACCCAGTGCTGACTTTGACCTCAAAAGAAGGTAACACCTGAAACTATTAACCCAGCAAGTGAGATAAAATAATATTATGAATGCCTTGAATTGTTTATGTTAACTAAAAAATGGGGAAAGTGTGTTTCAATCTTGTGAGTAGTGTGTTTATTTGTTCACTAGTGTCTGAAAAGGAGCAAGTCCTAAAAAAATGAATGAGTGAAGGGTTCTTGTATAAAAGGTTATAAATCATATGAATTCTAATTTAATAGCAGAATAATAGGAAGCTTTAATAAGGATTGATTCTTGTTTGTTATAGCTGTTATCCAAACATAAGAGTAAGATACCATCCTCAAGGAGACATCTGGAAAATAGTATGCACCACAATGGAATATTCATGGATCATGATAACATACAGTTCTGTTTGCTAATTTTTTATAGTTGAAGCAGTAAAGCTATTTAAAAAACAAAGTCACAGCTGATGAGTTTCAATCCTTAATTCAGTTTCTTTTAATTAAAAGCTCAATAGACAAAAGCTTACAATAAGTTTATCTTCTAGACTAACAGAGCACAGCATTTCATTTGTTAGAAGTAACTCAGAGGACTGCAAAATTATAATAATTAAAAAGTTAAAAAATGAAACAAGTTTGTTTGGAGATGTTTGCATTCAGATCTATCCAAAATGATGAATTATTTTGTATGTTTTCCTTAGACCTTGAACCAAATCCCTAATCGCTGCTTAAACTTAACATCAATTTTGTTTTCATGATTTGCAGCTGATTTTGCACTCTCTGCCCTGATCATGAAAAGTTGTGTGGCATAAATCAGTATGTCCTCTCTACCACTGAAGAATATCAAGCTGAAACTGCACAACCTTGACCGAGTGTAAATATGGGCCGGTGAAGAATTTCCAATCTCCCAGGCAGAGAGCTTTTTTTGTCTGTCATTTGTTATTGGTCTTTTGCAGAAGGTGAGACTCATGTGGCAGTAAAGAGTCACCATAAAGGACAAGGGCTCAAATCTGTTAGTGACTACACAGACTTCAAACACAAAAATTAATCAAAGCTCAACTGAAAGTTAGTGGATTCAGATAGAACCAGACTGAGGATTGCAAGGAATCTGGGACCTTTTTGATTGAGTACTTGTCTAGCTACATACACTGTATAACATTTGCTGTCCTCATCACACATAATTTCCTTCCTCCTTATTCTCGTAGTAATACTAGTCTGGAGTTCAATAAAGTTAGAAGTAAACTACTGGTCCACAGTAGTATAAAGATTTTTTTAAGCCTTATTTCTCTCTCTATCTTTATGCCTTCTTTGCATGCTGAAAATCCTTTATCAAGTGATAGCAGGCTTCAGAAAGGTCACAAGGCACACAGTGTAGCAATTTTCATTGTAAAATCAAATGTTCCAGAAGCTTATTTCTAGGCTCATGAACGTTTTCATAACATTTTCATGAACATTTTTCATAATCTTGGTGATTTGTGCTGACATCAACATCCATATTCAAAAGAAATACAAAAACGCTGCTTTCAGTTAGAGTTTTGGTCACTTTGCAAACAGACTGTATAACTATAGAGGGTAGGATGCATGGTATGACAGTGTCCCAGCTGCATCCACACTGCCTATGGTAGATTCCCAAGAGTTATAGGCGGGAATTGGGCAACTGCTTTTGGCTACTTTTTCACCAAAAAAATACCCATTTTCAGGGGGATCTAAACAGTTCACAGATAATTTTGGGAGAGGCTAGAATGGGATGAGGAGGAGATGGAGAGGTGGAGAGTATAGGTATATATATTTACACAAATAATTCCCAGGGAACTGTTATTGTCAATAAAAATACATTTTTCCTCTCCAAAACAAGAGGAACTTGCACTTAATCATTACTAAGAAAGGAAATGAAGTAAGTCGTAGCTGTGTACCTCTTTTTCTGCCTTATGGAATACATGGAAAAAACTAATTTTATTAATTTTGTAAAGTTAAGTGGTAAATTTTGAAGACGATTCTTTTTTTATGAAGAAAATAATCATGAAGGCCAATCATGAAGACCTCACTGTAAATATTTATACCATGCAAAATGCTTGCAGCTGGGGCTGAAGAACAAACCTGTGTTACATTTCAAACCCTGAACTGCTCTGTTCAGGACCATTTACACCTCTATCACCCAGTGATAATTTAATATCCTTCAGCAGACCTTTTTTCCTGCTGCCTGTAGAGCCATCAGTACTTGCCTTGTTAATTATTTTTCTACCTTTAAACAGTGAAGGGAAGAAAAATGCCCAAATGAGTTGATGCTGGTGAAATTGTCTCACCTGCTGCAAACAGGGTTGCTGAATGTTTACCAGGACCCTCCATCCTTTCATGCCTGACAGGCTTAATGAGCCTAACGGGCATAGCTCTCTCTGTGGCTTGAACGTCTCAGTAGCTTTTCAGGTAATGCTGCCTCCTTCTGAGTTTCAAGGCATGAAAATATTAATTACCCATTCACAATGTGAACAACCTGTTTTTATTTTATTGATTGCAGATTTACCACCCAATAATTCTATTTTTGTTGTCTTTTAATTTGTTGGTTTTTTATTCTGGCATAGGAAATAGTGGGTAAGCTGGCAGATTTAAAGATGACTCACAGGAACCAAGGATTGTTTTCATTTTGTTTTTTTTCTCCCCAACATAAATATTTTTACCCTTTTCAGAAATCTGCTTCTTGGAAACACCTCCCCAGTTTCTCAGTCAGTACTGAAGGCACATACAACACACTCCACAATACAGATAATAATAATATAAAGAAGTCTGTGACATTTCATCTACTTATTTTAGTGTCTGTGATGTAAAACTCATTGATGAAATCCAAGGTGTCTTGCAGAGATAAGGAGATACTGTTTGCTCATATTTTAAAGGAAAATTTTGCTGTTTGCCATTTAAATATTTACAGTGAGTGCATTCATCAGGACAGTTGCTTTCAATAGAGAAGCACAGCTGGAACTATGCTTGTGTGTTGAGTAATTTATTTTACAGGCCATAATTTAGGAACAGAATGCTAATTTCAGTCTGAATTTTCTGCAGATTATAGGCTTGCAAGGCACATGGTGTCCTTGACCGGCATTAGGCACATAGTGAGCGGATCACTTAGTCAGAAATGTGGTTTTAGGATTTCAAACTAAAAGAAGGAAGATTTAAACCCCTCAAGTTTCCTTGAATGAAAGTTAGCTCAAGATACCTCAATAACTTCTCTTCAAAGAATAAAGTTATCCCTGTTCCAGACTATATCTGCCAAAATTAACCTGCCAGACCAGGGAGAAAGACTGGGTAAATCCCTTTAACTTTACTGCTAACTAGAGAAGTATTTCTGGGCTTTGAATGAACAGAGCCTCTCCAGCAAGCCATACCTCCTCCTCCTCATCTTGGTTCATCCTGAAGGAAAGGATGTCTTTCCTCTCCTGTCTGCAGACCTAAGCCTGCAACCATTATGAAATGTTCTGCCTCAGAAGCTCTGTGGTGCTTCTTGCAAACTTTTGGGCTGCTACAGAAAGTTTGGGATGGTTCTTTAAGCAAATGGGTACATGCTGGGTATCAACTCTGAATTCATCAGAGAAGCTGTACAATAAAACAGAATGCAGGAATGGAAGACTTGATGTTGATTTCTCCAATCCATCCAATCCAGCCAACAGGCACAGACAAGACACAGATGTGTCGTAGATTTAAATACGTGGCCTGCTGGAAGGGTCCTGCCAGCAGGACCTTTGTTTTCTTGACTAAAGGGTGGTGGTGTAAGGAGGAAGAATGCATGAGGAAAGTTGGAGTAAGTTCCCTTTGTTACAGACTTCTTAATGAGAAAAGATATAAATGAGGCTGACATTGTTATAGGCCCAAAGTGTGACCCAGATGTTGATAATTAGAAAAAGGTTAAAGGAGGAAGAAAAATAATGAGTCAGTCTGCTGAACAGGTGCAAGCATGGGGAATAAACAGGAGAATCTGGGAATCTTAATTGTAATATACTGAACTCAGCTGGCAAACCAGAAAGCTGGAGGATGCAAGTGTGAATAACTGGAAGTATAACATCATCTGCAGATGGTCAGAGCCTTTTTCTGTCATGGAATTGCCTTTTCCAACATATTGCAATCTTACCATTTCCCCTCAACCAACAGGTATCCTTTCACCAGATCAGGTGCTACAGAAGAGGCTTTGCACTGGGAAATACCTCTCAGGCATTTTTCTTTGAGAAACAGCAATTATTGCACAGTACCCTGCAGAGCAGGTTCCTGGCACTGCTATGTGTAATGCAGAACCACCACACCTTGAAGCCCACTCAAGTAAGGACTCCTAGCAACCTGTTTTATATATTCATGATTTTCCTTCTTTGAGAAAGAATTTTGTACCATCCTTTGCTGGGTTTTATAGAAATTAAATAAATATCAGTGTTGATAGTTGAATTATCTTCATTAGATTTCAGGATGAACAGGCTCCTGAGGTGAAGAAAAGCAACTCAGATCTCAGAGAATGCTTCTTACCTGTTCATAAACTCAGACTGAACAGCTGTCAGAGGTTACATTGATACACATGTCGAAAATCACCTTTTCAACTATGAATATTAGAGATTGGTATGCAAATTTCCAAACACTGATCTTTAAGCACTTAAATCCAAAAAGAGAGGATTAGCATTTGAGGTTTGCACTGTTCCTACCTATTTGTGTTAAATGAGTTACCACTTCTGAAAATATGCCTTTTGTGACATGTAGATGCTGGAGAACCAAATACTGCCAGAAAAAGACATTATATTATTTTCCCAGTGTGATTAGCTGTGAATCAGCTAATTTCTTTAAAAACCTGGGAGTGGTATACAAAAGTTAGTCACTGTTTGTAGACTGACTACTTGACTTAGCCTGGTGATGCTGCAGTTCATATGAGTGCAACATCACTGGAATTCAGAAATAAGAATGGCACTCATGTAAACTTGACGTAACATGCTCTAGTCTGCAGCAATCTGGAGCAGATAGCAGAAGAATAATGCTAATGGAAAAGTGAGTGTTCTGTAAGACAACTGATAAAACAGTCATTGAAGCATATATGCTTATCTGCATCACTCTCATCCTTGAAAATGTATTTCCAGATGATTCTTAGAGAATTTTAGATGGTATCTTTTTAAAGAAAATGTTAGCTATTTTTTTCTTTCCATATCTAAGCACTTTTGCAGCTGTGTTTCTTCCTTCCCTCTTTATCGTTGGCACTAAGTTGACATGTGAGACACCAATCATATGTGATTGAAATACCTATCTCTATGCCATATTATTGTGTCCTATCAATAAAGCCATATTTTGTCAGGGAAATTAGTCATTCCTCCATTTTAGCTCTTTATCAACAGCCTAAGGTTCCTGTTGAATTGCTTCTGTGACAGCTCTGTCTGTAGCACAACATCCATCTGCAGCACACTTTTTATTCTGGCAGATTAATAAGTTAATAAATGTCTAGATGAAATGAAGTCCAGAACTCATCTTGGGAATAGTCTCTGAATTTTTCATGTTCAAAGAGCTCACTTGGTTGTCACATGATGTGAAGTTCAAATTAAACAAATCTAATCACTTACCATTGACCTTGCTTGCAATAATACATAATATCTCAGATACCAGTTTTACAAAGATTTTGTAAAATCTGCCTTGTTTTTAGGCCTTCAGAATGAAATATTTTTCAATGATATGGATACAGATAGGAGCATGTGAGTCCGGGTTACAATAAAATGTTTACTCTTTTTAGAGTTTGGTCAAGCTTAGGACTGGGGAGGAATCTGATTTCATTATTAACATACCCTTTAGGCAGACCTGCCTCAAACTCTGGTTGTCATTCAGCCAGAAATTAAAAGTTTTGTGGAATCTTATTATGTCTTCTGAAGGAGGCATACAGTAACTTAAATACATGCCTATAGAACTTTACCTTATTACTCTTACTTTGTTTGTTGAAGTCACTATTATATTTTTAGGTCACTCACAAGCATATTCTCTCAAATCTGGTGTTCATCTGTTTTTCATTTTCATGCACAATAGCCAGATAAAATATCAAATGGCTGTTTTCTATTACACAGGGCTTCAATCCATGGATTTTTCCCATGCGTAAAACATTCATTGTCAGAGCAGGAACAAAACAGTGTGATGAAACAATTAATAACTGTTAATTCAACTCATTATTGACCTAACCCAAATCCCATTCATGGTAATGAAAAGATTTCCAGGGATTTGGGGTACATTAGATATGAAACTAAGGGTTATGCAAAGTCTTTTACTGTCTTTCTACAATAAATGCCAAAGGCTTGTGCTGGTGTTTAAATCTCAGTGGTGAGGGGTAGGAGAGGGGTAGGAGAGAGCTTTTAAGATAGAAAGATTTCCTTTGCGACTTCAAAGCTGTCAGGACTGTCCTACTCTGTCAATTCAATTTTAGATATGAAACTTTTTGCTCAGATCACTGAATAAAATTTTACCTCACAGTGGGATCTTCCTACATACAAATGCTTAGAGACATTCAGTTTTGCGTTGGAAAGACTCAAGGGAAAATAATACCTCTACCCCTGGGAAGGATCAGCAGAGCTTCAGGTTGAACACAAGATTGTGGTAGGAGGAGATGCCAAAAGAAAAGATCAACTGTTAAGTGACATGTTAACATCTAAAATCAGACTTAGGAAAGGTTTCTAGAGCACACAAAGCAAATCGCTCTTTCAGGCTGTCTCAGCTACTTGTGGGAGGGCAAAACCAAGAAAAATTTTCCAAAATGGAAATCCAAGTTAGTCAGAATGCACATATTTATCATGGGAAGAGCATATCTGCAGCACTGACAAACACTTGTGTAGCCCCAAGTGTTTCCACTCTTGCCTGTGCAGAAGATTCTTTTGTGATGGGTGAATTTGATCAACAAAGGTGTATGGTTTTGTTTTGGGTTACTCACAGAGGAGGCACTGTTCCTAGATAGAGAGACCAACTATTGTGTGTGTGTATCTCTTAACCCAGTTCCTCTCTGCGCTACATCTTCCAACAGCAAGGGCAGGAAAACCTTGCCCTGGAAGCCACATGTCCATCAGGGGGCTAAACCACTGAACCAATGTTACCTTCCTTCTCCTTTGCAGAGGATATAGTGAATCTTTCAAGGCTGTAACTGAATGTTTTGTTTGGAGTACAGCAACTTTTGCTTTTCGGTCTGGCTTAGCATTCATTGCCTCAGAACAACATGCATTGCAACAGGGTGGGCATCTGAGCTGCTGGGGGCTTCCAGCTCACAGGGTGACTACTCTTTGATCAGAGGAAATGTCCAGTGACCATAGAAACTGCTATGTGATTTTGTGGGCTTTTTGTCACTGAAGCAAGGAATGCGTACTCACCTCAGTTTGTAATGCTTCAATAATTATCATGAGATTTAATTTCCATGTGCATTGAAGCATAGCATGCAATGCCTTTTTTAAGAAGTAGCATTCAGAACAAAGCCCCATTTATCGGGGTCTGAAAGCAATAACACAGAATGTCCAAACAGAAAGTTTTGTTTCCTTTTTGAAAAATAGTCAAGGTTGCATAAAACAATTTTATAACTTTTTTGATTTTCATTACATTCAAAACTGGGCATCACAGATCTTCTTTCAAATTGTAATTTCCCTTTTTGTCACAAGAAAAAAGGTAATGCTGAAACCATGAATTCAAATACCTATAAAAGCCAAATTTTTGTATCTATCTTTCCCTGAAAGATAAAATGTATTATTTGACTCTGTGGCAAAATAAGTGTTGAGATTGGATACCTGCAGTGGCCGATATCCATCTGGCCCAGGAGAAGTGCATGCCCTCAGCTCTAGGGCTCACACATCACTCTAGGTGGCTTCATCTGGAGTGTGGTGCACTCAATAGTCTGTGAGGGTGCTGATGGATCTCCAGTACTGCACTGCAGCCTCCATGCCTGCTCCAATGTCATGGAAGGACCTACATCTTCCTAACAGAAGCCAAAAAGGAAGATGTCTTCAGACTTCTATACACAGTATTTCACTGCTTCTAGAAGTTCGTCAAAAAGTCTGGTATTCAATCTTATTTGAAATATTAAAAATATGAATGTCAAGAGGTGTGGAAGTTCTAATCAGATAAGCCTCTTGCTCTCTCCTCCCAGGTGTATACACATATCAAGGTACAAATCCCATGTCTGTCTTGTCTTTGGTACTTGTGAAAGAAAGCACCCCAAAATTCCTGATCCTAGGCCCTGGCATTGAATAATGTGGGCCTCAGGGCCCGTTCAGGTCAGATGGGTCATGTTCAAAATCCATCTTGTATAGTTTTGGATATTTTTGCTACACGTATTGTATCTCTCCATGTTTCAAGAAAGCTTACTGAGAACACCCTTCTTTAGCGCAGCTGCCTCATGTAGAAGTTGTAATCATTGCCACATGTTCTGTGGGTAGGATCATATCCACTTCAGACCTTCGGACTCTTCACCAAATTCACTGCAGATTCATTCTGACTCTTGTGGAGGGCCTTTAGGGAGAATTAGGTTCTAGGTAAATCCATATTCTATCAAAAAAGATAGAAGACATAGAATACAATGAATTCTCAGGTACATATTTTTTCTTAGTAAGAAATAGGTCTGATCAGCCTGAGGTGTTTTTCTCTCCTTTCCCTATTACCTTCCCAGTGGAGGCGTTCCAACCCACCTTCCTAGAAGGAATTCTGGTGTCACTTGTGGGATTGCATTACCTTCCTAAATGCTAAGTGGAGGGTGGTGTTTGGCTGACCACAGAATTTCTGAAGTGGGAGGGACTTCTGAACTTTTGGTTCAATTCTTGCTCAAAAGAGGGCAAGGCCCAAGTAGCCCAGAGCCATGAATGGGGTTGTTTTTCATGCAAATAAAGGACTGTGCTGTGCAGAGTCCTTCACTGTGGATGTGACAAGACAGGGTGGGATAAATTGCTTTAGACTTTCTTCAACCTTTTGTCAAAAGCAATATCCATATTGCAGATAGGTTTGGGGTGGCCACTGAGATCATATCCAGGAATCTATTTCCAGGGAGCTGCTTACTACATCCCAGTGTTTCCTGACCTATATGTATATACACATGCATAAGCAAATGTGTGTCTTAAGTATATATGTGTGTACATGTACATGCATTTATGTACATATATGCATTTATGATTGGGTAACTGAGGCCCTACACAAAAAGGTAAAATGCTCCATTAGGCATGCTCTGCAAGAGCTGACCTTGTCTCTATCTCCTTCCTTTATTGCTTGCAGAGCAAGCTCACTCTCAAAGACCACTGAAACATCAGCACTGTGTATTTCCTGTCTCAATTTACACAGCTTCTCAGTATCAGAATTTGTAATGCAGCGCTAAATACAATAAAATAAGGTGAACAGTAAATGACAATACTGTTTGCCAACTAACGTATCTCAGTTTATTCATGGTATTTCTGCTCTCAGAGAACGGACTATGCTAAGCAGTGAACAAAATATGTTGTTTGATAAAGGAGAAAAAAAAAATTGTTAAACTCTCATTTTCGAATTCCCGCCCATGCAGATATTTTTGTAGTAGATATAGATACACCGGTTTGACCTACAGAGTAGCTGCAATAAGAAAACGTAAAATAGAATTAGAAGTATAATTGGCTTCCCACTGCTGAACTGGCCTTATTCAAATTTAATTTACATACGTTATATTGAAGTAAAAAAATAGAATTGTATATTAGCACTGGATTACTTCTGACTCATAATTTTTCATAACTGTTGAAGGATTTAGCAGTCAAAATCCCCTTTGAGGAAGTCAAGTGTTCCGCAATAAGTGCCTACAGTTGGCTGACACCAATTCTACTTAATACCAGTAGGCAAAGAGAGTAATCTGCTTTATTTCATGCTATCTGGTCTCTATTGTGCCCTGCTTTCAAGGCATGTATTGCTTTCACAGTGCTGTTAAATGTGACTGTTGTGCCCCTCACTGTGCTGAGCTGTGTCTGCCAAAGGTGACATATCAGAAAGGTATACACAAGGATGGCAACCACCCTAATGAGGAGAGACAGCACAAAGCTTAATTCCTTAGGAGGGTGGCACAGTGAGCATTCTAACCATCATTTTAGATCCTGATTAAGGTGAACTTTCGGTTAGATTTAATTTAAGTGGCAGCTAATTGGGTGGTTTAGTCTTTCTCATCTGTTCTCATAAACACAAATTGGTGTTCAAGTCCTATTTGTTTCAAAATCGCCTCATTTTCTTGCTGTGGTGATCCACTCTTCATCTGTGAAAAGAAACAATTCTTGGAAGCTCTTGAAGAACGAGACACTTTCAGTACAAAAAATATGAGATGCCTGTGGCCTGTGAGAAGTTCAGAGGGTTACAGAGAGGGAGAGAGTTATTATAAAACATTCTGACTGGAAGAAGAAAAGCTGCTTCCTCAGTGTTTAATCACACCTTTGTGGCACAGCCCTTCCATCTTTCATCCAGAGCAATTGAAAATGTGGAGATACTCTCAGCCAGCTATCTTATAGTGATGATGACTTTTCAGCTCATCTTTCCTCACTGTGTGGCAGATATGCCTATTGTTCTTTCCATTCCCTGTTTTACTTGCCTTCTTCCATTTCTTTACCAGGTTCTCTCCCTTTGTGTGTCAGACTGAACTCCTAATTGTCTATTCTGACTTCCTGTAGCCCTGAAATGCTTTTGACCTCCTAGCTCTCTATTCTCTTTTTCTTAGTCCAGGAATAATTTCTTTGTGCCATACCTGATTTTGTTTTCTACTAGGCTTCTTCCTATGTGTCACACCATTTCCCTTCTCATCTTCTATTTTTTAAAGTACTCCCTAAAACAAGTACCTATGTCCAAACTCACAGATGTTAGGAAACTTTATGAGTAAAAATCCCATCATTGATTTTTTTGGTTTTTTTTTGTCACTGACAAATTCCTGGGGAAAAAATTACAGCTTTAAGTTTTGTTTTTGCAATAAGAAAATCTCTGATACAGATATGATACTCTCTTCAGTATCTTTCATCTGTTGAAGGATAGAATGATGGAACGACCTCAGTCATTCCAGCAGCAGTTAAAAGTGACATGTTTTGTTTCTTTATGGTGATATCCAGAAGATGTTTGCTTTCCTTATTTCATATTATCTCCACAGAGTGGGCTACTCTGTTGTGCTGATGTATCATCTTGGGCTGACGACAGCTGAAAACCTGTACCATACTTCACCACATAATGTTTTCATACCGCATAATGACTATGACGTTAGAGTTGGACACAGAGCCACAGGAAAACAAAAGGTTCGTGTGGCTGCCAACAGGGAAACTGGTGGGGGAAATTGGGCTTGTTCCAGAAGTGAATCCTGAGGATTTAACACTGGCATCTAAACACAGGGCCCATGACAATTAAACTCAGAGTTTTGATTCTTCTGCTTAAAGTTACACAAACATACACACATACAAGGAGTTTGGTTTTGTGATGGATTGACCTTAGCTGGCTGCAATGTGGCAACCGAACTGCTCTGTCACTCCCCCTCCTCAAAAGGACACGGTGTGGGGAGGAAATATGATGAAAAAACTCATGCATTGAGATAAGGACAGGGAGATCACTTACCACTTACTGTCACAGGCAAAACAGAACTGACCTGAGGAACATTAATGTTAATTATTGCCAATTAATAATGCTGTAGGACAGCAGGAAAAAAAACCCCAAAGCTAAAAAGGTCTTCCTTCCACTTTCCTCTTCCTCCTAGGATCAACTTCACTCATGATAATTCTTCCTCCTCCCTCCATGCAGTGCAGGGGATGGGGAATGAGGGTCATGGTCATAGATGGTACTTCTACCGCTGCTGCTCCTTCCTTCCCTGCTCCAGCATGGCGTCCCTCGCACAGGGTATACTCCTGTATAGGAGTTCTAGGGTTCTTCCCTAGACTGCAGTTTTTCAATAACTGCTCCACTGTGGGTTCCTTCCATGAGGGAAAACAGAAAATTAAACATTCTTAACCTAAATACTCTTTTGGAAATGCTGGCCCAGTGGTCAGTATCAAATTTTATATACCAATTACTATACCAATATTTATCTTAAAGTGACTACAATTATTTAAATTGATCAGATATCATGTACTATTTCTTTGATTTCTGAATATTCCCAATATCAGCAGACTGTGGCCCCATAAAAAAATGTGATTGTGCACATTTGCCTTTCTTGTAGCTGTTTCCTGTTTTCCTCTCCCCAAGAGCAAAGATCTTCAGTGGGTATGTAAGGAAGGTAAAATTTCTTCCTGACCAAGTAAGTCTTTCAGGAGATAAGTTTGCAAGTGGAAAAGGTGCTGTAGACCCTTCTTTCTGCCATGATGAGCTCTATAACCTGCCCATCGTTCCTGGTTCTGCCAAAGCGCTTGCTGGGACCGGCCCAAGAGCTTGGCTGATACCAAGCGTGTGGTGTGTTTGCCCTCATGTCTGGGTGCATTGAAAGAGATTTCTGAACATGGTCATTGGTGCAAAGGAATTTCTCTGACCTTCAAAAATGGCATTGCCTATCATCTGTGGTTCTACTCTTCAGCACAGGGAAACTGGAGAATGCTAGTGAGGAACTGTGGGCAAAGTGTCAACACCTTTCAGAAGCTGGGCATTACTGTGGTAATGGTTTAATTCCATAGACACATCAGAAAGTTTTGTGAAAAGCTGGTACATGAAATTCTGCAGTGCTGAATTTTGCTCTCCTTGTTCATCCCAGAGAACAAGGGGATTAAGGCATATTGCAGTGGAAACCTTTCCTGAGATCTACCTTTCTTGGACTAATCTGAGGAATTTTTCCTGTTATGTCATTTTTCTTTGAAAAATAAAAACACAGTTGTTTGAGTCGTAGGTAGACTATTTTACAAATGTGTTTTTAAAGTGTTGAATCTGGCTCCTATGCTAGTGTTGATGAGATAGAGTATTCTGTGTATCACAAATGTGTGTCTTATGTTTTCTTTGGTTAAGAAGAATTGATATTTGCTAGTGTGGGATGTGAGAAACAGCCTGCTACTACAGATCCTCATGTAATTCCCATTAAGTTAAAAGGACTTGTACTCCACAGTTCAGTAAGAGTATGGGCTGTGTCTTACAGGAGATATTATGTCACTCTTTAGCAGATGATATAGCAATTTCATTTGCTGGAGAGTGTTACAACACACCACAAGCGTTTAATCCTTCTTAAACTGTAGAGAGTTCATTACATATAAATCTGATACTCATTTCTTGTTTTCCACTCTATGGCGGTAATAGTGCTGCATTACTATAATATTCAAGGTTTTTCTCTGTGGCTTATATAAGAGGTATGTCCTTTGAAGTACTGGAATTCAGTATTTAAGTTTCAGCAACAAAATAAATAGAACCAGACTAAATAAAGCAGTCTCACCAACATTAGCAGAAAAGAATTTTTAAATATAAAACAATTGCTTGCATGTTATAGCCATGAGACAAGATTAATTCATCATTCTAAGGACCGAATTATGACAATATGATTAAATTTCTTTTCCCAAGAGGTCAGATTTGGAGACTATTCAAGTCAAGCAAGCTCTACTGAAGACAGTAAACTTGATTCTATTTAAACCTGAACCAACTTAGCTGTGAATCTGTTCCTGTGTATGTGAAGAGTGAATGGGAGTGATGGCTCATTCATCACAATTTATGTAAAAAATAATCTGTGTGAACTCCTTTTATGTGCTGGAAGGAGATTTATCTTCTCTCTCAGTTCCTTCACCTTCTCCAGTCCTTGTTAGCAATGGCCCTTAGCTTTAAAAAAGCAAACAAACCAAGTCTCTAGTTGTTTTGATCACCTGGAGATACAAACTTGATAAAAAAAGTAAAGCCAGCAGCAATTTCAGATGAAACTACTTGTTTGGGAGCTGTTAAAAATTCACAGTTGTTAAATGAGGACACAGAAGAGGCCCTTTGATACACACCATGCTGCAGGTCAGAGCATTCACAGATTTGTGCTGAATTACCTCAGCTCAGAAAACCAGGCTGTTACACGTGATGAATACCTATCCATGATACTCAATTAATTCAAATAAATGTTGGTACCTAATTTCCACAAGCTTCTTTTGTAAGAAGAGGATTTAGGACTCTTTATCTTCACTGAACAAGTGGTGAGGAAACTGGTAGTAAATGTACTTGAAATGAGAGAAATATGTATTATTCCAAAAATATATCAGAAAACTTAGTTATTTTTTTGCTTATCATTTTACAGTAAAGTTCTTTACAATATGCCCTGCATTTTCAGAGAGTTAGTTAGCATCTATTGCTATCAGAAAATCTGATTTTCTGATGACCAAATGAATCAATTGGGAAGAAGAGTGGGTGTGATTAGCAAAGCAAAGCAGATTCTAGTAGCATCTCTTATAAGCTGCTCTGCAGCATTAATTAAGAAAAGAGCCATGGATTGTTTTCCTGAGGAGGGAAGTGCTGTTTCATTTCTCATGTGCATCCACCGTCCACAAGAGCTGCAAAAGCTTCTTGTGTAACTGTGCAGGGTTTTCTTTGTAATTGAAACACTCAGGGAAACTGTTACTGAATGCCAGTCTAACCTATTGGGTAAACAATAAAGAACAGCCTAAAAAAAGAAGAAGGAAAGCAAAGAGAATGCTATTATTATAGAATTGTGTAAACCGGAAAGCTTCTGCATTTCTTTGTCAACTTAACGTCATTGTTTTTCATACAGTTTTTTGACAAAGATTTACCACAGGGTAGAATTGGGAATAAGCTCTGTGTGATTGTGGCTATTATACACCAACCTGACAGCTTTGGGCAGAGAGCAGCTCTTTGTGTTGTTTTTTTTAGTGGGGAGATGGACCACTTCAACTCATCTACTGATTTCAGTAGTGATGTGGGTTGTTTTGTTTTGGTCTTTGTTTTTTTAATACAGCACACTACTTTCTAAGGACTGTTTCTTCAGCCATCAGTTCCTATCAAATATAGTGAGCTGAGTTATAACAGCAGTGCATGCAGTGAAATTCTGCCACCATTTTGTGCATATGCAGGGAGCTCCCCATCTCTGCTGCAAGGGCAGTGGTGATAGTGCCTGAACTTTTCCCTCCAGCATTAGGAGGGTCCTTGTTTTGGCTGATCTAGCAGATATCTTTTCTGCTAAAAAGTAATTCACTAATTGGGCTTGCATTAAAGGTAAATTACTGATGGTCCAGTTTTCTGATGCTCCCCCTCCTTTGTAAGTCCAGCTCTCCCAATCTAAATTCTCGTCCACCTTCAGCATTCCTTTACAGGCTCTTTTAGAGCAGCGTCTGTGAAAGCAACAGACCCTGTCTTACCTCAGTTGCTAACTGGAAAATCCTTTTTTATTTTCTATAGCTCCTTTCTTCAAGCTGCAGTGAAGTGATGGCTCAGTGCTCAGACCTTGTCCTTTGTTAACAAGTGTATTTATTGTAAATCTGCAGTGTGTGTTACCTTGTGGTGAATTCACTTCCCAAGCTCTGGAAGTCACCAGGCAGCTCTGGCAGCACTCAGAAGCAGCCTGCATCTATAGCAAAGGGAAGGGGGAAAGTCCCATTTAAAGAAACTGTGAAATAGTCAAAGTCATTAAAGTAAAGCTGAGAAGCATTTAAGAAGGTGACATGTCAATGCAAAATGTCTGCGATATAAATTGTCTTTCTCTGATGTGTCTTCAGTCATTTAGCATTGAGTGGGAAAGACACATCTTGTTATTCAGGCAAACCTCGACGCAAATTAATTCTAATAATAATTTATGGTATAAGACAGTACTTGTTATGGAAAATAGGCTGATGATTTAATTTAGGGCAAGAGTAATCAAATGGATCTGGCTGAATTTATTTTAGAAAATACAATAAATGGAATGTGGGGTAGGTAATGCTGAAAATGTTGACAATATACTTATTTTTTGAAGTGCATTATTAACCAACCAAACAAAAGTAGCACTAAAGGCCAGTATTTTCAAGGAACCTGACCATAAATGTTTAATGATGAGACAGAGGTTTTATCTTTCTTTTCCCACCTCATCTGAAATTAATGTTCTAAGTCATATGGCTGTGACTGCAAACTTGGCAGTGTTGGGGACAAGTCTCTATTTCTGTTTCAAGTTTCAAACAATATAGTCATGGGATATTGGGGAAAAGAAGGAGGTTATTATTACCAAAGCATGTTTTAAGGCAAAATGCTGTTTTCCTGCTAGTTGCCTGCTAAGCAGATTGCAGGATCGAGTCTCCTTTTCTACTGAAGTCTCTAAGATAATTTTTTTAGGTGTCAGGACCGAATTAGAGCAATTTGGATTGCTCCACAGGCCAATTTACTTTTCCAAGCCCCACCAAATTTCTCCTACTTTGGATGAAATCTAAATGAATGGTTGATCTACAGCTCATTACATCCTGGATGTTTGAAATGGAAGGGTCTTGCAGAGGCATCCTGTCCAGCAGGTGGGTATCAGGTGCTGTATTCATCACCAATACCTGTAGCAGAGACAGTGTGGAGGAGCAACTGAAAAGGGAGTTTAATAAAAGTCAACAGAAGAATGGTGTGAAATGTCATCCACAGCTTCATAGTCAAACCTTATAGGGGCTGAGGGGATGGCAAGAAATACTTCTTGATTTCATGTGGAGCTGATGGGCTACTGTTTCTGATGGTTTGTCTCCTGTCTGTGTGGGGCTTTTTCCCAGACTTTATGATTTATTAGATTCAGTGTCAGATCCTGAGAGCTCTATTTTCTGGGCATAGGCACACTAGAATAGCAGATTTCATTCAGATCCTTTAGGCATGAGGTCATTCCATGTATCAGTGGAGTTTATTTGCTGGTGTTTTGCCATTGCTTTCCCCTACATGTAATCAGTATTTTGTATGTTTAGCTTACTCAGCACTGCTGCTGCTACAAAGTTGACTTAAATGGCTGGCACTTGTGCTGGAAAATTCAGCTCCCCATCTGTCTGCTGGAACAGGCAGATTTGCTGTGTTTCATTTGCTGGACACAGTGGTGTAAAATACATTATCTGGTTGATCTTCTGTAGGTTCTTATCCTGGCCTTGGCACTGCCTTACCTGGGTGCTTTCCAGTATTTGCCCAAAACAAGTGGCTAATCTGAAACCTCTGTGTGAGGCTCAGCCATCTCTTCATTTATGTGCAGCACAGGGCTTTGTTCCAGGAAAAGCGCCGTTAAATTTGCATGTTAGGAGCACGTGTGTGTGTGATGTGCTTTCACATTGTACCGCAGTTTTGACTAATGAGTGTTTTGCTTTTCCTTCAAAGCCCTGTCTGCGTCACAGAGTGCAGTGCACAGGGCAGGTTAGCAGGATGGAGAAGGTCAGTGCAAATCCCCAGCGAATAACATTTTCCCTGTAATGAAACACCTTTATTTCAGAAGACTGTGAAGAAATTCACGCACCAAACATGCGCAGCCAGATGGGTAACCCAGCACTGAAAGTTTTTATGAATGAGTGTTTGAGATTGCTTAAAGAATCTCTAGCGAAGGTATCAGTAAAAACCAGATCTAATATAAAGCGACAGCATGACAGAGTTCATTGGCAAGGTTCACTCTACTATTTACTTGATGGTTAAGGCACACTTAAGAAAAAAGCAACAAACAAAATCCACTCAATCAATCCAAACCGAAATAAACCGAAAACTGTCTACGTGTGTGGGGGTCGGTGATGCCTTTGTGTAGGGGCGAACAGAAGCATCCCCTGGGATGCTTTGTTTCCTTGGTATGGTCTGTCCCGGTTTGAATCTCCCGGTTGGCTGTCAGCCTCGTCACTCCCCTGGCATTCTCCCATTGGTCCCCATTCCCTAATCCCACCTTTCTCCCTGGCCCCGGATAAAACGAGGGCCCTCGTGATCGGGTTTCAGATTTGCTTTGGAGTTCGGCTGTAAGCATGGAATAAACCATCTAGCAGGATGATAAGCGAATCTCCTTCCTGCCTCTTTGCCACCTGACTGTATTACCGAAAATGCCCCAGGTTCTGTGGGCTTGCGGGACCCCACAGAGCCGGGCTAAAATTACGGTAATATACGTGTGTCCGTGTGTGTGACACAAGGATAGAAAGGGCAATGATAAAAGGGGATGGGGCCTAAAGCGCTTAACAGCACTCAAACTTAACAATATTTAACTTATTATTTAGATTAAATTTAGTAATTTAGCAAAGGAACAACACTTAACAGCATTTAACTTAACTTTCCACTTTAGCAAAGCATTCATATAGGATTTACTATATCACAACAGTAACTTGCCTACAAGCCTAATTTACCTAGTACTTAAACATCTAAGAGAGCAGAATTTCTCCCATATTTGCCATAGCATACGTGCATAGTATGCACACAGACATAAAGAATCAGTGTGAGGTACCTGTGAAAAATTCCCCTCAAAAGTCAGTGAAATACTTCAGGTGATTTTGTATCTTCCCAACAGGTGAAGGATTGTGCTTTGAGGAGTGGAGGGGTCAGCCCAGGATCTGTCATTGTCCAGTGATCCCCTGAGTACAGCAAACTTGAAAGTTCACTGGCTCTGAGAAGCCCCTTTCAGAGGGAGTTTGCTGGTCACAAAATCCAGAAGAGCTCAAGAGAGTTGGCTTTAGTCATAGCAGTGTTTCATCCTGGCTGTATTTTGGATCGGCCACTTTCTTTGAAAGTGTGAAAAAGAGGATGTTATGCCATTAAGGAAAAAAATAAAAAGTTTTCAAGGCTGTTCTTCAAAAAAAGCAGGAGCTCATTAGACAGCTCAAGTTCCTGGGAGCAGACAGTGTTTCTGACAAGCTCAAGAGGAGCTGAGCCAAGGTGCTGCTCATCAAGGCCAAGGCGTAACGAGCATTTCTCAGATCACAGTGTAGCCTAAAAAAGGGGGAGGGGGGGCATTGATCCACCACCACAAAAGTGCACAAAAGCAACTGGTCATTTGCCACCAGTTAATAAATAGGGACAAACCCCTGCTTTGGGGATGTGTATGGCAGCAGAAGCACACATTAATCTCCCTCAGGAGTCAGCAGGAGTATCAGGCTGTTAAGAGGCCTGCAGAGACATTTCCCAAGTGCTTCAGGATGTGGATCCATGAGTCAGCCCTCTCCTGGTGAATTTTAAGGGAACTTGTCTGCAAATTGATGCAGAAGGTGAGAAAGAAGAAAGGCAAGGGCTGTGAAGCATGTGGATAACATGGGAGAACTCTTAATGGAGAGCTGTCATAGCCACATCCTGGCTGCAAGATGAGAGGCTATTAGCATGAATGACTCTTGAACTCGAGTTCAGTGTATTACTACACTCAGACTACTAATTTCATGCTAAAAGATGGGAACTAAGAACAAAACCAGGTAGGAACCTGCATTAGTGCTTACAAAAGTGGGATAGCCTCCAAACAAAAGTTTGTGGAGAGCTGGGATATACTACAGCCAGAATGAAAATGGAAGGAACAAACAGGACAAATAAACCTAGAAGTTTTGACAATAATTAGGGTTAAGTTTAAATGGTTTATGTATGCCAAAGGAAATCTTCATTTTCAGGCTATTTAACCTGCTTTTTATTTTCTAATGCCTTTTTGATTTTTTAACTGTGGGTTACCCAAATGAAAAAGATTTTCAATACAAAATCTCACAATGTTTAAATTGGAAAAATATTGAAGCAAAGTGAATAATTTTTTCAGACATGAAATAGTTCATTTTGAAAATGATTAATTGAGGATAATACTTCTTAGAAGCATCTTTTGACTCCATCTGCTGTGAGAGTCAGTGCATGGGACTGAAAATCTGTTTAACAATGCTGATGGAAATGCATGTGTCTCTAATTTCCTTTCCTTTGGCTTGATTGGTACTGCTACACTAATGTGCTGTGTTGTGGGCAGCTGTCTAGCATCTCTGATGGCTCTCAGTCTGGAGATAATGTCTCTTCCAGATGTCATTTTTGGGATAGATGATCTTACAAGGAAGCTGTTAATCAGGAAGCTTGTGTTTCGTGAGATGATAGTGTCAGACAAAACTGCTTCATGGAAACTCTTCAACAGAGGAAAAAAAGCCCCATTAAAAATAGAAATAAAAATATCAGAAGTTTTCAAGGGCATGAATCCAAGCATTAAGAAATGCCAGATTTTAATTTTATTTGAGAATTCTAAATTCACTCCCCTTGTGCAAACAATCAAATCTTTACTAATGTATTTTAGACATTTTCCACAGAATTTAAGCTGCATAGGACAGGGTGTGCTCTGTTAATTATCAGCTAATCAATATTTTTTATGATTCTCCACAGTCAGTGGGTGACCTTTTTTACACTATTCTTCACTGTTTAGAAATAATCCAGAGCCAAGATGCCTGACAAAGGACCAAATTCCAGCTGATCAGTACAATGTGAGCTTCTGCATAAGACGACAGGTTCCTGCTGACTCTGGGACAGCTGCTTGAATATACATTTCCCTGCTCCTTGGCACTTGCTGAATGTGAGTCAGACCTCAGTCTGAGAATGGAATTACCAATTCATCTCTGCTTCAGTGTACTATGTGAATACTGCACAAACATTAATTACTCAGATCAATAATTTCTACAAAACACCTGCAATGTGAAGACAGGTTGTTACCCCAGGTTTAGAGATACAAGAAAACTTTGAAAAAAATTTTCATTAAATAGTATGATATATTCTATGTTAGTGTTTGCTACATGCAAGCCCCCCCAGGGGGCTGGATCTCATAACCACCCTCATAATTTAGGGTGTCTTCGTGAATGCTGACACCTCTCACCTCTCATTTTCATCTCCCTCTTCCTCTGACTCGTCTTCCCCATCCATTTTTTTTGCCTTTGCACTTCATTGTCCACTCAGGAATCTCTCTGATTTCCCATCCCTGAGCCCAGTTTGTCTTAGACTTTTCTGAAGACAACATTGTCTCCAAGAAACACAGTCAGAGACTAGAACAGATGGGACCAAAATGTATTGGATGTGGCTAAATCTATAAAACCCTTTATATCAGTGCTGTGCACACTAGAGTTTTCCTGGGTAAATGAAATACTGTCCTTCTCTTCAAAGAGGAGGATACAACCCAGAGGAAATGGCACAATGAGTGCAGAACAGAATAGCCCAGGTAGTAGAGACTAATCTTAGCATATAGTAGCAGTTTCCTGGAGAAAGGAGGGATGAGGTGGTTCCATGTGTAGGTGTGAACGGCTTTCAGAGGATACAAAAAATAAAAGTGGAAAATGTCTTTTTTGTTGAAGATCTTGTAAGGCAAATTCTGAATAAGAGTTCTGTCATCAGGGCTGGAGATAAGCTTATGACGATGTTTATGTGGAGAAAATAGAGGTGAGATCTTCCTGTAAGGCGGTACAGAGGACTCTTGACAAGGATGGTCATCACTGAAAGAGTAAAATTGTACTGAGATACTGCTGCTGGGATAGGAAGGAAATGGGAATGACAGGAATTTCTCTAATGTACCTGCAAGTGGTGTTTTATTCAGTCTTGGACAGAAACTTTTCTTATGCATATTTGGGTTAAATGCCATTATTTCTCTTTGTTTTGCACTGTGCAAATGTTTGTCTTCATAATGCTGCACACACAAGCAGCAGTTTTTAAAAATGCTGTGCGGTAAAAATGGAGTGATTCAGAGTTAAAGATGACAGCTTATCTGTCTGCCTGGAAATGCAGGGTATGGTCCTGCAAACATTTCCATTACAGTTTGACAGTTGTGAGTCAGCCTTGAATAACTTGCCCAGGGTCACTCAATAACAATACTGCCAGACCATAAAGAATTTTTTCATGTGTATTTGTAGGATTCTGTCTGTCTAGAGTTAGCTGAATTCCACAGGAAATAACTTTCTAAATAACATGCAGGAAAATATTCACCATGAGAGATTTACTGTGCATCTTTAGCCTTTTTTCCTCGGGGCAAATTTCTGTTTATGTAGGAATTAGACCTAGGAAACAGCAGTCATGGTAGCAGTTGTGTAGCAAATGGCCAGAAGCAGACTGCTATTGCTGTAACTCTGCCTGAGCTTTAAATGCACCTGAAATATTCAAAATTTTTCATAAATTTTCTTTGATCATCTCTTCAAACAGCAGCAGTACATGCATAGTATGCAATGCCTTTTATGAAATCACAGCTCTTTCCCTGAGCATGGATTTCCTCCGACAGAAACATACAGCGTTTTGGATTTGTAAATGACCCAAGACACATGGGAGTGGAATAATGAAAATCCTATTTTCTCATAAAGCAGAAGATAGAAATTGCTATACCAGAGCAAAATGTAACCTAAATCACTGGTCAACGTTCAAACTTTTTAATTAGAAGATTAATTGTCTTGAAAAGTAATGTAAATTCTTCGTGCAATCTTCAAAACTCTGTAGAAATAAACAAGAGCACAAAATCCTGGCTCACAAATCCACAGGTCTGTGGATTTTAAGGGAATTCTTGGCTTAAGAAAGTGTCCTGCTTCTCATTCCAGCTCTGGTGCTATGGCTTTCCTTCTCTGGTGCACACATCTTTCAAATCAGTATCCTAACCCATGCTCTTGCAGCCAGGGGAATTGTTCTGGTTTGGGCTCCTCGAGCTCTGTCTGCAGCTAAATGTGTCGGGGAGCAGATTCTTTGTCTGTGCCAGTTTCACTTCAGGAAAGAATTTAATTGCTTGAATCTGAAGGATGTGCATGGCAAATTCATGAATTCCACTGAGGTCTGTGTTTGTCTGTGGGTCAGCACCCTCGAGAACAGCCATTAGAATCTTGCTGCATAACTATATGGCCAGAAAAAAATTTCAGCAATCGAATGAAGATAAATGACCTCATCCATCTGAACTTCTGGAATCAGCAAACCAGAACTGAGAAAACCGTCACACTGTTACATTTCTGGTTGTTACATCTACTTAGGGCAAAAAAGTACCATGAGGACAACCCTTCACATTTTCACACTTCAGAATGTGGCAAACTTTAGGAAAACAGGGGCAAAGGGATAAAAACCCCTAAATAGTAAAAGACTAAATGTATATTCTCTCTTCTAAAGGCAACGCCAAGATTTAAAGAATGGTTACTTTTCTGTAACTTTTGAACATTGTTCTCTCATTTCGTGTCATCCCATCAGCTGAGACACTATATGAACTCTGTGATGCTGGGAAGGTTTAATTGAACCTCTTTCACTTTGCACCATTATCCTCACAGTGTCACACGGGCTGTGATGTGGCGATGAAGTGTGTCTCTCCATAAGGTATCCTCCATTCAGGAGGATTAGAAAGTGTGGCCAAATATAACTAAGTTCTCATAGAGTACGAATTCATGTTGTTGGCTCAAATTTTTGCAAATGGATGTAATTGGGTTAATTTTTTTCATCATATTTTAGACCACATCAATATTTTTGTCTGCACCATTCCCAGTTATATCTGTGCCTGTCTGTACCATGCTGGATTCTGTGTTATGTCTGCTTCCACAGTTTGTATGGTTGCATGGCAATGGCTGATTCAGATTAAATAGGTCTGATATTAACTACCATAATCAAAGTATTAGCTTTCATTTTACAGACCATGAAATAAATGGTATAGAGAGTGAAAACCTGTGCTTTGTGTTTCTGTGGTTGAAGAACCCTGGAGAGAAGTCAAGCACCTCCCTGAGTATTCTTCTCTAGTTGTAATGCTTGGGAACTAGGATTATGGATATGAGCAAATATAGGTGATAAGTGTAATTAAGATAAATTCCTAATCCACATTCAATAAATTGCCACCAGTCAATGTACTGGGAGTTAAGGACACTGATCCCAGTTTGTGGTTTTAAGCCATATTTTCTCACTCAATTGTGAATACGTCATTCACTTCACCTGTGTCTCTGAGGTGCAGTATGATTACTGGTGTCACTTTTGGCCTAGCAGCAAAAGAAATATTCTTGGCTCTGTTAAAAGTCTTCTGCTTTTAATACAATACTCTCTAAAAGTTGCTCATCTGGGGATGTTCACTTGTGCTGGCCCAGCACAGCAGTAACAGACTAAGGCACATTAGAATCATTGTCTTGGCTGCCTTAAAAAACGGATTTTATATTTCCATCTGGAACAGGTCCCCTTTAAAATGTTTGTATGTTTAACTTTGATAGCAGAGATATTCACAGTAATATCTTCTCTATCTCTGCCTGAGAGATGTGACATTTCAGTCATTCAGCTTCTTTGACAGAGGTGCAAAATGACATTTTACATGCTCTGCTGCAATGTATCCTTCTGTCTTTTGCAGAAGTAAGGAGCCGGTTGACTCTGCAATACTGGTACTGCCACACAGCTGCTTTAATTCAACAACAGAATTGACTAGATACTGAATGTCTCACACTTTGGGGATGGTTTGTCACCAAGAAGAGCATCTGCTGATTGACAGTTTATTTTCTTTAGCAATAGGATTGAATGTTTGACAGAGAGACACTGAGCTGCCAATTTAGAGTCCCAATTACTTAGTGTGATGTAGCCCCACTATTTCAGAGGGAGTGAGATTAGAGGATTACCATGTATTTGCATTGCCACTGATGACCATAAAAAGTTTGGGGGGTAGTGTTGAGGGCAGAGCCTGTGACTTCCATTTCTGCTTTCCTATCCCATCTGGGAGATATATATAAAGGCACCTGAATACCCTACCTTTTTGCATCTTGCAATCTGCTGATCTCCTCTTGTGCATTTGCATGTGGAAAATCAAGACAAAGAGTGCTACCAGAGTTGTGGATGTTTAAAGGCACAAAGGAATCCAAATTTTTAGTGAGAAATAACATCTTGTTTTAGAGACATTAATATCACTTGAACACATAGACTAGCTTTGGGGTGCAGACTCCCTTCAGGAGAGGAAATTTTGGTCTCTAAGTCCTGCTGATCCATATCAGTGGAATATGCTATAGAGAGTAAATGAACTTTATCAGCCTCTTCAGTTCTTTTCAGGCTTTTAAACACCTTTCTAAACCAGAGGTGGTAAGGGGATCTTTCCTTCAAAATCAGAGTGTATGGGCACACAGAAAGCTTGTGGGATCCCCAAACCAAAATCCCACCTTTATCTGAAAAAGTATTAGTACATATCCTCCTCCTTTGTGAATACCTAAACACTTCAGCTGCTTGGAGATGGTTATGCAATGGGACTTTTATCAGTTTCTTCTTTGTATGCTTTTCCACTTCCCATAAGATAGCAAGCTCATATTGTGAAGCAGGTTTTCTCTACTCACCAGTGAATATTCAGACTACTAGATGATAGTAATTTTTTTCCTGTTTTTTGATTTAGGAAACATCCTCAAATGGAGGTATCAATCCTGACTGTAATTGCTGCAATATCTGTAACTGGCCTACCAGAGATTTGGTCGAGTGATGGTATGGATATTCTGCCACTTCACATGTTTGAACTAAAGACATATTTCTTAATATGTGGATGACACCTGAAGAAATATAGTAGGTAGAGCTCCACCAGAAAACACAACAAACTCTTGGTGAAGAGCTACAATTTGCTAAAGCCCAAATAAGAAGCTTTCTGTTCTCAGCCAAGACAGTCTTCTTGTCCTTGATGCCTGCAGCTCTCTCAGAGCATCTAGGAGCTGGTCCTGAGAAGTGAGGAAGGAAAATGATCTTACACTCAATTCCCTTCTAGCTGTTTGCCATCAGAAGGGGTGGGCAGATGTGACAGAGCAATTTTTGGCCCTCCTCAATAGAGAAAGAAAATGTTGTGAAGCCAGGAGTCTTGGAACTCATGGAATTCTACTGGTTGCATGCATGCAGGGAATTTAAAGCAACATGAATTTTTTCCAGAGATTTTTGTAATTTAGGACTACATTATGGAGTGCAATGCTAAGCAACCAGTTGTGGTTACAGAGCTGGAGGTAAATTGGAGTCTTAACAGAAAGGGATGGGAATGGCTAATACAATTTTAAAACTGCTTACTCAGAAAATAATATTTTTTTTCTTGTCTGTTCCCTGCTGCTATTACCAAATCCCAGAAAGGTGCTTTTTAACAAGAAGAACTGCAATGCATTTCCTGTATGCTAATAGTATCCCAGAGGGTAGTGAGATGTTTCTGTGGTCCAAGTAATAAGACACATATTGGACTGAAAAGAAGAGAGGTGTAATTATCTAAGCAAAGAGTCCAGTAGCTGGAAAATTCTGTCATCTAGTCCATCACTGAGGTTTGTCCCCAGCTGAGGTAAAGTTGCATATTCCTGTTTATTGCAATGCAATAATTCCGGTTCCAGCTGTCAACATGGCCCTTTACCCAAAGAACTAGGCTGTCAGATGTTAGTAGACAGGCGTATTCAATGGGAGGAAGAGCATGGCAAGTTTTACCAAGTATATTTAGAATGAAAAATCATCTTTTTACTAAGTTAAGCACATAGTGATGCATGGATCTTGCAGCAGCTCTTAGGAATAGAGCTGTAAATCTCCTTCTCTCTGAGTTTCAAGAAATGCAGTATCTGATCAATAGACTGACCAAACACTGATTATTTGTAGTGGAAAATTACCTCCCTGGCTACTAAAATTATGGAGCAAAGGTAATGTCTTGGGGTGACTTTTTTGGTGTTTTTCTCAAACCAGGACAGGTTGTTTCCAATTTGAGAAGGCACTTCATCATATGAGTAGTCCAAAGAAATAGATCAATTCCCTATCCCTAAAGTCAAGGAGCCTCATCTGGCCTGAAAACAGTGAGACATGCAACTAGGTCTGTCCTCACAAGACCTGCATTTATTTGGTCACAAAAAGATGCATTCCTTAGAGCTTGATAATCTGTTGTTTGCCCAGCAGTAGAACACAGCTGAGTTCTACACGTAGGCAGAATATTTTAATTCAATGCACAAATTCCTCTAATGATTCCATGT
>VZTI01000180.1:167620-223228 GCA_013397865.1 Struthidea cinerea | reverse complement strand
TGATGACCTGAGGCATCATGGGCCCATCGAGCTAAGAACAACTCTCCCTTGTGTTTCCAATCCAAGTCTATCTGCGACACTTCTATCTTTGCAGCCTGATCTACCTGCTCGTTGTTTCGGTGTTCCTCATTAGCCCTACTCTTGGGGACATGGGCATCTACATGGCGGACTTTCACAGGTCGCTTTCCTACCCGGGCAGTGATGTCTTTCCACCCTTCAGCAGCCCAGATTGGTTTTCCCCTACTTTGCCAGTTAGCCTTTTCCCACTTTTCCAGCCATCCCCACAGAGCATTGGCTACCATCCATGAATCAGTGTAGAGGTAGAGCTTTGGCCACTTCTCTCTTTCAGCAATGTCCAGGGCCAGCTGAATGGCTTTGAGTTCAGCAAGTTGGCTCGATCCACCTTCTCCTTCAGTAGCTTTGGCAACCCGTCATGTGGGGCTCCATATGGCTGCTTTCCACTTTGGTTTAATCCCTACAGTGTGACAAGAACCATCAGTGAAAAGAGCGTAGCGTGTGTCTTCTGCTGGCAGTTGGTTGTATGGTGGAGCTTCTTCAGCGCGTGTCACTTGTTCCTGTCTCAGCTGAGCTAGCTCAAGTGCTTTCAGGGCTGCTCTGAAGCCCACATAATGAAACTAGCTCAGTTTAGAATAAATCCTGTCCAGATTTAGTTCTGGAAAGCACTGAATGCAGCCTGTAAGGAATTGTCCCAGCACAGCTGAGGGGCCAGCCAACTAGGGAGCAAGGGGAAGGCATGGATGGCTCGGCCTAGTAAGAGGGAAAGACAGAAAAACTTTTAAAGCTGGTCCACAACTAGTCCAAACTAGTCTAAAACTAGTATCTGTCTGCACTGCATTTGACTGTTGCAGGAATAATCCAGCAGCCCTCTGAAGCCAGGGAGAGTCACAAAGATAATTATACTTCAAAAAAGTAATCTTTCCTTGAGTGTGGTTTGGCTGCTGCCATTTGTGCCAGGCTCTGTTGGAGGCAGTGGCCATCCTTCATGTTTCCCAGTGCCCCACATGCAGGTAGACATTGAGCGTAGGGCTAATTTTTCTGTGGGAGCACCCTGGTAGGTTTGGTGTGTGGCCAGGCAGAGCATCACAGTGTTGCTGCCTGCACTGTCGTTACCTGTGCCAGTGGCTGAGGGGACTAGCTGCTGGGACTGCTGTCACTGAGGCACAGGTCAGCATGACTTTTGGCACATCCCCTTCTGTGGCTTCTCAGGTCCTCCACACCACCCCAGGAAGGCAAATTTCTCCTAGACATACACCCCATTCTCCTCCTAGCTTTTCCTCCCCATTCTCTCCATCCCTCTTTCCTTTCTCTATTGATTCTGTGCTCCCCGCCTTTCCTGTAAGACCTGGTATGTGATTGTCACACCTGGTGCAGCACTGATAGCTCCTCAGCCAGAGTGCCAGGTCAGTTATTTGGCATCTCTGCCTGGGTGCCACATGGGTTTCATTTAAACCCAGACCAACAGTTAGATCGTGGGGTCCTAGTCCCATTCAGTGATCCTCTTCTACCCTCTCTGTGTGGGAGTTTAAGACAGGCACTCCTGACCAGCCTCTGCAGGGCAAATTTAATGACAAGGGAGAAATCACCCTGACAAAATGCGTACACAGCTCCCTACACTAAATCACAGATGCTAAATCACACACTCTGCCAGTCATGCTCAGGATGAGAATTCACTTCATGAACACTCCCTTTGATTTAAATAGAGGGGTATGCCAGCTATTTTTAATTTACGAGTCCACCACACTGCTGCTGCTGGTGGCCACTGTTTGTGGTGTATTGCTTTGATCCACTAAGCATATATTAAAATTTCCCAGCACATCCTGTCACATAAATTCTCTGTGTCTGTAATGTGTTACTTTGACAGTCATCACTAGTGTGGGGTCTGAAACCTGTCATTCTTCATCTTTTCATCAGATGAAACTTCTGAAAATTTATATTTGTCTAGGAGGTTGTAATCTTCATTTATTTTTTCAGGCTATACTGATGGCATAAACAGCATTTACAACAGACTAACTACACTAACAATATAACCATATTCTGTACTAAGAAAGTTAGAAGGTGAGTTTCCATCTCAGACAAATATGGTGAGTTTTTTTGCCACTTCAGCTGTGTCTATATAATGGTGTCCTTAACAAACATTCACTTGTTAAGGACTGCATCTCAATTAACCCGAATGGTTTTCAAATTGAAACAGAAAAAAGAAATGCATGAAAAGGCCACTTATAAGCAATTTGGAATTAATTGCTGCAATTTATTGCCAGCTTGAAACTCTGAGATGGACCAAAGGTAAATCACTGCATTCTGAAACTAAGCAAAATGATCCACAATTTTTTCCCTCCCTGTTGAATTTGAAGAGAAAACAAACTGGCTCCTGAATACATAGGAGTGTGTTGTTCTACCACAACAGAACATTTTTAACTTTTTAAAGACATGGTTTTGTCCTTATGCTGATAGGCCTTCCCATCTTGAATCAAGGACTGATTCTCTTCAGGGACTCTTAATGGCATCCTAGCCATTGCTGAGCTGAAGACTCAGTATGTTCCCGCATCAAAGCAGCAGGAACTCCTTCTTCCAGGGCTTTTTCACAGCTGCCTGGCTTCAACACTAGGTAAAATTCACTCCAGCAGAAGAGACCAATGCTCCTCTTATGAGAGGAGTCTAGCCAGTGGAAGCTGACACTTACAAGAATAGTGCAAGCGGCATTAAACTGAAATAATTTGGTCCCATAGCACAGTCATACATCCAGGAAGATCTCATATTCACCCCTAATAACAAGAAACACCCTTCAACCATAACACAGAGTTTCTTCTTAGAGTCTTACTGTATTTTCAGCTCTTGTTATTTGCTCTGACAAGCAATCTCTTGTCTGTACAAAAGCCACAACTTCAGGGCAATCAGGATCATCAGAGCAGGGCAGCCCCTACTGAAGGGAAGCTGGAGGGAGAAACTGGCAGGGCAGCCCCTACTGAAGGGAAGCTGGAGGGAGAAACTGACTCGGTGGCTCCATTCCAATAAGCAAAATGTGATCAAAACATGCAAAAAATATGCTGTCTTTTTTCAGTTTGAAGATGGGCATAATGTTAATTCTATATTAATGTAACTTTTGCACAGCTTTCATTTTTGATAAATTAGGAGAAGCAAGACACCTTGGAACCAGAAATGCAAAGCTATGATGTCTGTAGCAACCAAAACTGCATTACATATGTTAAAGATCTCAAAAGAAAATTTTTAATCTAAAAATCTTTTCGTCTGGAAGACGATGAATTTAAGTTTTTGCCTACAACCTAAACATGGGAGAACTGGATGAGAATCAAACATTAAAAAAATGTGTATAACTTATTCAATGTACAGAACACTACCCTGCCTGCATGCAGTGGAGTCCTCCTAGGTAGAGTCGAACTGGAATTTCCTGGCTTTGTTAAGAAGTAAGTGCTAACCCATGGAACTTGTTAATAACTTCTGTGCTTTCAAGAACAATTTGCTACAAAGGGAAAAATCACTTTTCTCTAATGATAAGACAGCTTTTCTTGAGCTGTAGCAGCACATTTGCTCCCAAGGTCTTTCTTAGTCATAGAATCCTGCTCACTAAAGGCTTCCAGTTATCAGTTGGGTAAAATCCAACTTCGTTATCTGGGATCCTACGGAACATCATTTTTTTGTATGTCAGTTCACTGCTGTTTATTATAAGTTATTTCCAGACTTCCTTCTTCGTTTTCCCGAAAGATCCTTGCAGTGAACAGGAGCTACCCTGTGTGACTGCACTGCAGTCTGCTCCGTGTTTACTCCACTGGTGCAGGCACAGGAGACGGTGAGGCGGCACAAGCAGGAAATGCGACAATAACAAAGATGGAATATGACTTGAGAAAATTCCAGAAGTCCTCAAGGAAACAATGGGAAATATATTAATTAAGGAATGTCTGTTTGTCTGGCTCCAGTCAGATTAGCAAATAAGCCCCAAATCTTGATGTTCTGATCTAGAGAGGAGGAAGGAGAGAGTGCAGAGGGCCATTGCTAGAAATGAATGTCTGGTAATGAGAGGAACATAGGTGGAATTGGTGGGATGGGATTTCAAAAGAACTCGGAGTGAGAGAATTTACCTAAGGTGACGAGCTACTATGTACTAAGAATGTACAGTTTTTGCTGCTGGGATTTTTCCTTTTTTTTTTTTTTTTTTTTTTTTTTTTTTTTTTTTTTTTCATGTATTGAAAGGAGTAGGCAATGACTTCATAAGTGGTTTTTAGCCTTAATCTCATCCACTGTTCAGACACTCTTGAGAACAAGTGTTAGGTAGTGATGGGAGCTGAAGAAACAATTATGCTCCCACAGCTGGAACTGTCTGCTGGGTGGCACTGAGGGCATTTGAACCTTGGAATTGCAATTGAGCACACACACAGTGATGAATGAGGCTGTATTTGACACAAGAGAAATGCACTTGAATCATCCTCAAAACTAATCCTCAGTGCTGGTCCTGAAGACCCTCCAATCATACTTCTTCCTTTGTAACTATCATGCCCTACTTTAATTTCTGTCCTCACCATCTTTCTCTCTGAGTTTAACTGGAATAAAAGAAGTGCCATCCATGGGATTTAGTGCATAATCCTAAACTGCATAGCAGTTTCTGCACAAAAAGAAAATAACTTCAACTCAAATCTTATATTTGCTAGTGCTGATCACACTGGAAATCTCCAGCCCCAGAGCAGTACAGGTAGCTCTTTTCCCAACCAGAGAGGTATCTGCTTGTATTGTTTTCAGGTTTGGGCAAATGACTTACTGGTTTTGTGTATTTTATGGAATTCTCTATCTGTATTTCTTCCCATGAAACATATTTTAAAAGACATTGGCAAATGTGGACGCGACTATGCCTCCTGCTATGTGATGGTACATAATGACATGTAGCCACTTCTAATTTTTATTAAAACCCAATACTGAAAAACACGTAAAAGGCACTACCAAACAAGACAGAGGGGAATAGCAATCATGTTTTGGCTAAGCTTTTTTTTCATGCTCAGTGTTCTTCCCCTCTATGTTGCACTTTACTAACATTTCTAGCAGCAGTTGAAGAATTATTAGATTCCTCCTCCCACTTTGCTTCCCCCTCATCTTCTTACTTTTGTTGTCTCAAATAATGTATCTAGTTCACCCTAAAAAACATAACTTCTTTCTATCAGTGTCTAAATTCCAGAAACTGACAGCTTCCTACCTTATTGCTGAAGTAAACTCCGTTACTGTTGGTGAGTGAGGCTTTGCAGCAACCAGGCTCTGGAAAGCCACGTCAGGGAGTGAATTCTTCCCACTTTCTCAGTGTTACAAACTGGGGAGATCCTTCACTGATTGTGCTGAAGTGAGGGAAAAACCGACACCATATTCACTATTCTGCATGGATCATCCACTGTCTATTATGAGCTGAAAACACCATCATAGGAAGCATTAAGAAGGCACAGCTACTAGTAATGAGCATATGTGTATCTCTATTATACTGGCTTTAAGATAACAAGGTGTAGTGAATGCAAAGGGCCTCACCCAGCCTGCCAAAAAAAAAAAAAAGGAAAGAAGAGAAGTAGAGAAGGAAAAGAAAACCCTGCCCTAAGCAGTTCTTTTTCTTCTTGAAGGCTGTTAATGAAAAGGGAAAAAAAAATAACACTTGAAGTGAAAGACATTGAGGAACTGCTTGTCCTCACGCACATTCACTGTGTGCTGAAGCCTGTAACAATGAAGGGAAATGATAGCAGAGCAGCATTGCCCTCCCTCAGACTGAGAAACTTTCACTGCAAAAGCATTTTAAAAGAATAACCCAGAGTAGAGTAATTAAAGCTGATTCGGCTTCTCAAAAGACGGCTTCAAGCTTTTGTGCTGAACCTTCACAAATTCCACAGGGCTTTATTATTAATTGTGCTCCCCCTGCACACTGCTCTCTTTGGGATGTTTCTGCTGTCACAGGCTCAGTATTTCTCACAGGCTTTCTGTACATAACTGAGACTTGTCAGGAGAAGGAAATGTTTTTCCAAGCATTTTCCCCCTTTGTCCTGCCTCTCTTGTGCCTTGTTCCCTTGGTAATTTTTTGTTTGCTTGCTTTTTAATTTTCTTCAACATTTCCTTTCAGAAAGTCTCTGGTGGAAAGGAATGACATTGGGGCTGGATGCTTTTCTTTCACCACTCTGAGATCATATGTCAAACCCACCTGGGATCATTGCTCCTGAATCTCTGAAAAACTGATCTCTTGCCGGAGCTGCTTGACTCACTGCAGGGCAGGCAGCCATGAATGCAGCTATGGGTGCAACACACACACCTGGCCTTGGATCCAGATTCCACCTGATTCCACCAGGTATCAGGAGCGACAGAGACAGAATTTAAAGGCTGCTGCTAAGCAAGGGAATCTGGGTTGGGAAGCAATCTGTGCTAGAGGGAAGAATCAACCCTTCAGGCTGTATTTCTCTCACAGCCATTTTTCCTATGTTTCTGTGTGTTGTTTTTTGTTTGGTTTTGTGTTTTGTTGGTTTTTTTTAACGTGGAGAAGTGAAAGGCTGAATTTTGTAGAAATTGGTAGACAGGTTATGTATCCTGGAATCAAAGTGAAAGGCCATCTTTATTGTAGCCAAAAGGACTACAATGAAGAGTGAATGAATGAAAAATGAAAGGTAGTGACCCACTGTCACTAAAAGGATACCCCTACGTATCCAAAGACACTGCTGCTACTTTTCATGTAGAACTCCACTGCTAATATTTCTTGCTTCTTTCTGTGATCACTCATAAAAGATAAAAAATATGGGAAAAAACCCCAGGTTAGGGTTTGACTGCGGCTTGTGCTACTTTAGCACGACATTCATTGCCTGACGGTAGCCAGCAGATCACCTTGCAAGGCTAGCCAATCTGCCACAGCACTTCATGGATTTCAGCAAAACAGGGTAGATTAGAAGGTGACCTGAGTGTGGACTGCAGTTCTTTCCCTCTGAAGAAGAATTGTTCAAATGGAAAGAAATAGAAAGTCCCTTTACCATCAAATATATTGTTTCATCCATCCAACTGTCCTGACTGGTGTATAACTCTGCTGCAGGGGAAGGCTTCCATTTGTGGGGAAAAATGAACTTTATTATCATCACCTGCTTGTCCTTGGCAAAGTTGAGGGTACTTTAAATTCTTTGGACTTATTGACGCAAATACAGGTGTGCACATATAGTCATCCACTTGTGACCTAGTCATCTGCCCTTCCTTTACAGTCAATAAGAGAAGACATTTCTCCTGCGCCTTTCTTCATTTTAATGAAGAAAATATCAAATGAACTTGTACTATGTGATGCCCTAGAAGTGCCTGCTTTTTCCCATTAACTCCTCAGAGAGGTAGAATGACCAGTTTAGATATACTAAATTATAAATATCACTCCCTATTTTCACTAGGGGCAAGAAGAAGGATCTGAGAAACACTGGGCTGGTTAGCCTCACCGTGATCCCTGGGAAGGTATTGGAAGAAATAACCCTGGAAAGCATTTCCAAGCCTATAAATGACAGGAAGGTTACTGAGAGTAGTCAGCATGAATTTATTAAGGGGAAATCAAGTCTGACCAACCTGATATCCTTCTACAATAAGAGGATACTGACTCCTGTAACATCCTCATAGATAAGCTGGTGAAGTATGGACCAAATAACAGGGCAGTAAAGAAGACAGACTCTTCTCACTTATGTTTATCAAAAGGGCAACAGGTAAAAGAAATGAACTGAGAGGTGGGACATTGCTTTTAAACATAACCATAACTTTTTTGTTATGTTGTTGGTCAAACACTGAAACAGGTTGCCCAGAAAGGTTGTTGAGCTTCAGTCCTTGGAGATGCTCAAAACCTGGCTGGACACAGTCCTGGATAATCTGTTGTAGTTGACTCCAAAATATATCAAACATATTAAAATACTGTTTGTTTATCCAAGCCCAATATGCTACCACAGGACAAAAAATTCTGGAGTAGGCTTCTGAGTCTTTTGCCAGGTTATTTGTTTCAGCTCCACCGTAGTGGAATCAAACCAATGCTCACATTGACTGAAAGCTCTGCACCCAGGATTAACAATGTTTTGGATTTTTCTTGGCTGTGAACACAAGCAATAAAGTTTTGTTTCTTTTTTAAAGAGTAACTTCTGAAGTATCAGACAAAGATCATGAGATCTGGAGAGTTTATCAGTGTAATAAGTGTTGCCCAGGAAGACACAGAGACATATTAGCATCATGTAGACGACTGCTCATCATCATGATGATTTGCTTATAGCATCATTGACTGGGTTCGAGAGCAGTAAAAGTCAGAAATAAAGAGTGGGGTGAAAGAGAGTTTGTTCATGTCTGAAGTTAATATAAAATTTTCTCACTTTTCTCTAGAAGGGACCACTAAGCAGGAGAGTTGAACTAGGTTTTAATTTACCAAAGTGGTTTTTTTCTTCTCAAGGCCCAGAGGAAAACCAGTCTTCTGTAAAATGAAAGGAGCTTGAAGAATTTCTTCTATTTCTTCCAATCTCTAGGGATTCTGGCCTTGTCTCTCACAGCCTACCTCATTTTGAGACCGGTGGTTGTAGAATGCTCAGGGAGACACACCAAGAAAAATATTAATTCCCATTGTGCTTGGGCAGAAAATATCATCCTGTGTTCTCAGTAGCAGGCCTGGCCATGTGGCCCAACCTCTGCAACCTCCAGGCTTCAGTACTGAGAGTCCCAACAGTGATGAAACGTTGCCTGCCAGGACTTCAGCTGGTACAGACTGCAGGAGCACATCTCGCTTTGTCTCATGGGTCACTTCCCCTACACAAGTTTCTGCCCCTTTCCCAGCTCCCCGGTGGCTTTGGGGTTCATTCCAGTGCCTCCAGAGTGGAGCTTGTGCCTGACCTTCCAGCAGAGCTTCTGAGCAGTCACTTAGGCTAAAACAAAAATGAATTACAAAGTGACAAGATAGCTCTAGACACACCAGTGAACTAGAAATAAGTGGAAAGGTCAGTAAAATATTCTTCTGCTGAATTAGACTGTCTGTTATTAAAGAATACGTGGAAATGGAGCAATAGTTAATACTTTGCTATTTCATAACATATTCCTATCTCTTATCTTATTCCTTATCTCATTAGCACACTGAATAGGCATTTGAGGTAGGGGTGCACCCAAAAGCCCATTCTCTGCAAAAATAAAGGAAAGGAAATGTGCAAATAATAATGTCACAAGGCCCAGACACAGAATTTTCTTAAAAATCCCTTTATTTGTCTTTGCTTTTAACTTCTGATCATAATCTTTAGGAGCAACATTTTGCAAATTTCCTGTGTCCTAGAAGCATTATTAATGGAACGCTGAAATGTTCTTTGAACATCTACCAGGTGCAAGACTTTTAAAATCATATCATTTCAATTACTGCTACATTTCCCCCTTTTTCTTACTGCAGCATGGGCATCATTTCAACAGATGATATTTTATGAACTGACCCACTTAGAGAGAATGCCATGCAATGTTTGAAGCTGGTATTCTGATCTGGCACACACTTGCAAGTGTTGGTGTCTCTTCTAATAGCCCTCTACATCAACTGAAATCTGATTGCAATGGAAATGGGTGGAAAAGGCAATGCTGAATGTGATAAAATGCCTCTGAAAGCACAATACATAGCTCAATGTACTATTGTGCTCTATCCCTCAACACAAAAATTAACGACAATGGTTCCAGATGCTGTGAAAAGAATTGGGAACAACAGGACTGAAATGGTTTATTAGGAAAATTTACCTATGAGAGGGCCACTAAACCAGGACTTGGGTTTACCCTCCCTTCCTTGGTAGGTCTCAAGTGTTCCTAGAGGCACCCCTCTTTGTGCCCCACTTCCCCACGTGGAACATGTGGATTCCAGAACAGTCCTACCCTCTGGCGTGATGATGGCAAAGTTTTCAAAAATGGTGGTAATGATAAGATTGGAAAAATACCTGTAACAATTAGGAAGGGGTCAGGGAGGGGGATGTAGCAGGTATACTGTGTTTGTTCATCAGATGTTTTCAGCCTTGCAGGAAGCAAGGGATTCTTCTTGGAAATCTTTGTCTGCCTGGAAGCACAACTGCTCCAATGTTCTGAGGGTGACATTCTGGCTAGCTGCTGTCAGAAGCTCTGCTGGTGGCTTAGACAGCACTTGAGATATGGAAGATGCCCAGGCACTGAATCATGCTACAATTATAACAAGTTGCTGAATTGTTCCAGAAAACATCTCAGTTTCAAACCATCAGGTTTTACATATTTAGAGTAAATTTTACTCTAATGAGCTTGTTCATCTAACAGGCTGGAAAATCTGGTAGGAACTGCCAATTTGTACACATTTGCCACTAACAGGATTCTCAAACACTGTGGAGGTTTCTATAGCTGTGTAACCATTCATGTGGCCTCACAGTCACTCTCTGGGGATGGATGTTAGATCCATCACAGTCAGCCTCAAACTAATGATTTGTGTTATGGGTAGTAGTGGCTAGCAAAATTGTCAGTATTCAGAACTGCATTGTGCTTTGGCTGTCCAAAACCAGCCAGAAAGTTGTCCCCTTTCCCAAAAAACAGCACTCTTCATGTACAGAATGAAAAGTCACCATCTGGTGTGTATCTGGCAGCAGACAGGAGGTGGACTAACAGAGTCAGAGCCAGGTCTTGGTGGATGAGTTCGCCAGTGAAAAAGCAGAATGGGCACAGGCTCCAAGGCACATCAGACTGGGATGGATGAAAAGTGTCAGCAGACTAAGAGTATTAATTAATTAATTAATAATCTTTATTATAGGTTCCAGAAAAGTGCAGCTCTCTTTGCATTCCCTATACTTGTGGTGTGGTTGTGTCTACAAATGAGAATTTGTCCAGTAGGGTGAGACCTCCTTTCAGGCTATAAGGTGGCTGCAACAGCCCTGTGAGCTTTCCAAAATGGGTCCTGGTGGATTAGGGACAATGTTTCCTTCCTTGAACCCAAAGTGAGACTGTTACAAGTTAGACAAAACAATTTTTTTTTTCTCTGTGCGGGGTGAGTTCCTCCTTTGCTGAGAGAAGAGAACAATTTGCTCAGTGATTTGATGCTTCCTGACTGTTTAGTTACTTTGTACGCTTAAATAGAATGAAGTTTTAATCTGAATTTTTCCATTTAGATGCAAGGAAAGAGTCTGCAAAATAGGACTTTGAAAGGCAATATTCTCTCAGTTTTGGTCAGTTTCTATTCCAAGCCACTGGGGCCTCAGGAACTGGTGCCACCTATCCCTGAAAAATAGTGTCCTCCCTCTCCTGCAGATGGAAAGCAAAAACAAAGGATGTTGCTCCATTCTGCCTTTTGGCAGGGTTAGTTACCTAATTGTGCCTTCTCAATTGCAGGAACAAAGCCGGGAGGATGAGGGTCACAAGACCTTCATCATGGTAGAGTGTGAATAGAAGCCCAAGGTTTAACATTAGTAGGTTAACCCAAGGTCAGCAACAAGTTTATCAGTACGTAGTCACTTATGGAACGTGGGATCAGTCTGGTGACCCCAGAAATTACTGCCCTGGGATCCAGTTTTGGTAGCTTGATTAAACTTACTTAAATATGACAAAAGTAGAAATTAATAAAGCTGGTGCTCCAGATGGGTTTCTCTAGTACGGTATCATTTTTCATGCCTGTAAAAAAGTGCTTGTAATCTGTCCTTAAAGTCAATTAAAGCAAAATGCAAGACATTCAATTGTTTCTATGCAGTTTATTTCATTGAATCATGTCTTGTTTGGGGTTTTTGTTTTGTTTTGTTTGGGTTTTTGCTTGTGTGTTTGGGTTTGGGGTTTTTTTTCTTGTTTACTTTTGTGGTTTTTTTGCTTCGTAACATCATGTTTTTTCTGAGTTTGTTAACCAATATGGTCAAACCTCAAAGGATAAATCATTAATTTCTTCAGATGGATTAAAAAGAGTTTTAAATGTATATTCTTTTTAGTTGCTCTTTGAACTGCTAGATTTTAGGATTTTGATCCTTTTGGATTCAGCATTTCATTTTTCCCACTGCAAGCAAGGACTATCATTTTCAAGAAATCACAGGACTCCAGGAGACAGGACTTCTGCTACCAAGTGCTCTATAAGGTGAGAATACAAATGGTATCCAGACTGTGGTGGGCAAATTCTTCTAGCAGTGGAAGATTCCTGCCTGTAACCTGAAAATTGCAGGTAAGAAATTTCTGGTGTCCCATGATGCAGAAAAAGATAATTTAACAGGATTCTGACCATTCAAATGAAGTCATCCACATATTCAGAAGTGGCCTTTTTCGCCTTCATCACCATTATTTGCTTCATTTCTGTATGAATATGACTGCATATAGTGAAGACCTATGCCTTATGTTCTATCTATGTGCTTGGATTTGAGGAGATTTAGAAATTGCAGTTGAGTGAATCTTACAGGCATTAGGCCTTAGCTCTAAAGAGATGCTCAGAAGTAGCTTAAAGCCTTACTTTTATTAGGACTCTGATTTTGTTCATTAGAACCATGCATTAAGAGCCACAGTTTTAATAGAAATTTGAGAGTAAATTGCTGTGTTGCTTCAAAACTACTAAAGTGGAATATCATGTAACTGCAAGGACTGCTTGGCCAGTCCGACAGCTCTGCTTCTCACATTGCTTTCAACTTGTCCATTTTTGCTCCTGCTCAGCATCATTACTCCCCTGACAGCCACTTGGATGTGCAGCTGCCATCATTCTGTCACCTCTCTAGACAGACAGCAAGAGGTAGTAGCATCAGTCTCTACTGAAAGATTGATAATGTGGCATCTTATTTTAGCTCTGAGGAGAATACTGTGTAAAGAGTTGCCTTTCAGCATCATCGTGATGGTTTTCTGAGTCATTTCTATAGTAGGAAAAGATGTTTGATTCCCCTTTAGGATCTTCTAAGGTCTGATAGACTCCTGCAGCCTCTATTAAGACCATGTAACTCCACCTGGAGTGGAGAACCATAGATTCATAGAATCATTTAGTTTGCAAAATTCCTTTAAGATCATTGCATCCAACGGTTCACCCAGCACTGCCAGCTCCACCACAGAACCATGTCCCCAAGTGCTACACCCACAGGTCTTTTAAATAACTTCAGGGATGGTTACTCCACCCCTTTCCTGGGCAGCCTATTCCAAAGGTTGATAACCCTTTACAAGAAGAAATTTTTCCTAATAACCAATCTAAGACTCCCCTGGAGCAACTTGAGTCCATTTCCTCTCATCTTGTCACTCATTACCTGGGAGATGAGGCAAACCCTCACCTCAATCACGACCTCCTTTCAGGGAGTTGTAGAGAGTGATAAGGGCCCCTCTGAGCCTCCTTTTCTCCAGGCTAAACACCCCCAGCTCCCTCAGCTGCTCCTCATCAGATTTCTGCTCCAGACTACTTGGTAGGTCTGGGGAAGCTTGGATCAGGAGAAGTGATGCAAGAAAATCCCCAATTCTTTCACTGTTCTCCTTTTGGAAAGAACACATTCTCCAACTTATTAGCCCAGATGGAAATAACCATCTAATTTACATTACATGTAATAGTTTTCTTCATATTTTCGATTCCTGATTTCAACAGTCTGGTGTCTAGAAATATTTTTCACTACTGCATTCTGTGAGGGCTTAATTTGGAAGTTTTCATAGATAGGTATTTTTTGCCTTTGCCAAATTCCCATCGCAGACAAATATTCTGTCCTGTAAAGTCATCCAAGAAGCAATTCTTTCAGTAAAGCACTTTGTAGTGTGTACTTATAAATACTGTTGGTTTAATTGCTGCTCTAACTGTTGTGACAGAATATTCTTACAAGACACTGGAAAAACACCCCTTTGACCCTCTTTCTTTAAATTACCTGAATAGGTGTAGAAAGAAGAGCAAAAGTTTGAAAACCTATGATTTTCAGATAAGTTTTTGAACTAGATAGCTTTTTAGATGGTTAATGTATATTTAAAAGAGAATTGTTGGAGACGTCCATTGGGCATAAGAGTCAGGGGGGGATATTTCTTGCCTGTTCCCTGTGCTGGTTATAATCCCACTGGAGGTTTGCACCTTGAGAGAAGCCATTCCTGGTTTGTTCTGGTTCAAAAGAACTAGCAAAAAGTGGTGCCAAAAGATGGTCCTGTCCAGAATGAGACAATGTGTCTTGCTACTTGGCAGGTCTTGCAAGGAGCTTTGAAGCAATATTAGCAAATTGGCTTAAATTTTAAGATTTTTTTTTTGTTGGTTTGTTATGTGTTTTTCAAAGAGAATGCTTTTCCTCTAAACAGACAGCATTTTGCTTTGCTAAGCTAGTTATCACGTATTCAGCCCTGCTCTTTTTCCTGAGGAGAGGTGCTTTACCAGGGCTTGAAGTAAACCCACGGAATGGCAATAAATTGTGAGACCTGGAATCAAGGGATTAATCCTGGAGGAAAATACCACTTAGGAATAATTCAGAAAAGGGTCAGCAAGCCCTGCATCCTGCATGGGCTCTCACTGGGGCCAGGCACTGGCCCCCTGCCCGGTGTGATGGACACAGCGGAACTCTGGATGTAGGTCCAGCACAAGCCAGGGCTTCAGTGGAGCAATCTCTGCTCCAAGAAATCAGGTTTCATGAAATCAGGCCTGAAGTTTGCAAGACAGCTCTTACAGTCTTTATTCAAGCAAAAGGTTTGAATATAAGCTGGACTGTAAGGGTACAGTTAGGCCGCCACTTTCAGTGAACGGCATATACTTCATCTTTACCTACTAAGGAAAAGAACTTATCAAGCAATTGTATTTCCACGTTGTCATTCTGTGTTCCAGTTCAGTGAGAAGAAAACACTCTGAGTTAACAGAGACTTCCCCTGAACAAGCAACTCATCAAAGCAATACAAGGCTATATTACGCATGGAAAATTATATTCTTTCATGTTGCACCTTGGATTTCTCTCTTAAATAATGATTGGTGGGGGTTTTATTGATGTTCAGCAGCTTGATATCAAAGAAAGCAGCTCATAATATCAGAGAGAAATTATGATTATGTATTAGAGGCTGGTTATTATTTAAAAACAAAGCCTGTATTGGCTACTCCTCTATCAGAAACACTCTTGTGGATATTCTTTTATGATTGTTCTATTTTCTGAGTCTCACAAAACAATTTAAAGCTAAGCGTAGTAGAGTTTATTCTGCTTAAGATATCAAGGGAATTTACATAATGATGAATTTAAACGCAAACACACAAATTAAATAAATTCACATGTAAAGGAATGTACTTCAAAAGTTAGCACTTTTTTGTTGGCTGGGATTCAGAGGATAATTAAAACCCTCAACCCTCTTGCTGATCATCAATCCAGAAAACATGCAAGTAGGTTTATAGAACAAAAGGCGAAGGCCCTGCTCTCTGTATCCTGTCTAGACAATGAGTTGACCTTTTTTAAACTGGTGCACTGGGGGGCATCTCCCGGGACTTGAAATCCATGAAAGTGAAGGAGCTAATTGCTTGAGATCAAATCATAGCATCTAACAGAAAAAGTGTCCAAAATTTGTATGTATTTTGGGAATATTTTCAAAGGGAAAATAAAGCTGAAGAACCTGGGAAGGAAGGCTGCTTAAACAGCTGTCTGCAATTTCTGTCTGTTGCTTGAGCCTTCTTGTTCTTCTTGTTCTGTGCTAAAGTGAATCTTTGCACAGTTGTGCTGTGAGCCATTTTGGGGAACTAAGCAAGCTGAATGCTGAAACTAATTTTCCTTGGCTTGTTTTCCATACAGATCAGTTCCTCAGTGTGATTCACTCTTGGACCAAAAGATCCCGCATAGGCACAGCCTGAGGAATGATGCTAGGGCAGGAAGGAACAGCAAAGAAGCTGAAGTGTGATTATCCCTTTACTGACCATTGAATGCATTATTCATCTGCTGCCATGCTGAGAAATATGTTTATTTAGCAATTTGATGTCTTCTTTACAAGGTCATGTAGTGACAGTACAAGGGAGAATGGCTTCAAACTAAGAGAGAGTAGGTTTAGATTTGGTATCAGAGAAAAAATCTTTGCTGTAAGGGTGGTGAGACACAGGAAGAGGTTGCCCAGAGAAGCTGTACCTGCCCCATCCCTGGAATTGTTCAAGGCCAACCTGGATGGGGATCTGAGGAATCCGGTCTAGTGGAAGAAGTCTGTGACCATGGCAGGGGGCTGGAATGATGATCTCTAAAGTTCCTTCCAACCCAAACCATTCTATGATTCTGTGATTCTTGATGTTCAGGATGACAGGTAATTGTTGTAATAAACTGTGATATGGTTTATTACCCCTCATTTCTCTGTAGCCCAAACATTAAGACCAAGAGGTTCAGCACAGTGCCAGGAATACGTGTGAGACTGAAAAATTCTGCAAAAGTTGCAGCATACCTCAATAGTTACCTAATTAACCTGCTTAATTTGATGAGACTAAGACCATGTTCAAATCGACTGTCATCTAATTATGGTCTGTTCAGTAATATTTTTTATAATATTTCTTATTTGCATGGCATAACTCATTTAGTGTGAATTATGGTGGTTTTTTCTAAAAAGCTGCAATTTTGGGACTGTGTAAAATGATCATTTACTCATTTTCTCTGTATCTTACAGTCTGCATTTCAAAATCAGCTGTAGATTGTGACTGTAAAAAATAAAGTGTTTATTACAAGGACTTGGGCTTCTTATGATTGTTCTCTGCTGGGTTTTGAGGTACAGTTAACCCTCTTGGTGAAAGCATGAGTATTAGCGTGATCTATAGTGTTGCTGTGAAGATTAAATATCAATAGCAAAAGCAATGATCAAACTTTTGACTTAAAGAAGGTCTAGATGTTTTGACTCAGCAGAAAGCTGAAGCACATAGTTTGAAAATAAGCGACATTTTAATATCCTGAAAAGTAATTTATTGCAATATGTGAGCACTAAAGAAGTGTATGGGTAGATAAATGGATATGAAAGTACTCTGCTTATATCTGATGTCTTGTAGTTATTTCAGATTAAGTCTTGGAAAAATTTCTTTGATTGTCTAAATTAGTGTTTCTTGAGACAACATTGTTCTCTATGAGTTAAGTAATAAAAGAAAAATTCTGAAAACATTAATATTTTTATTTTAGGCTACTGAGCCTTGCGTTTGTGCCATAAATTCCATTAGTGTGGGATAGCTGATAGATTTAAATTTGTGAGGAACTGCTTGCTCTATATTTGTGAGTTTTAGATTCTTTTGGAGATGGCACCATCTGAGTTGGCATCCTCAATAATATTCTTTCTTTAAAATCACTTCTTTGAAAGCCTGATCTTTAGAATCATAGAATCATTTAGGGTGGAAAAAAACCTTTAAGATCATGAAGTCCAACTGTTATCTTAACACTGACAGGTCCATCACTAAACTGCCCTTAAATGTCCTTAAGTGCCACATCTTCACATCTTTTAACACCTCCAAGGACTGGTGACTCAACCACTACCTGTTCCGATGCTTGATAACCCTTCCCATGAAGAAATTTTTCCTAATATCCAATCTAAACCTCCCCTGGTGCAACTTGAGGCTGTTTCCTCTTGTCCTATCAGTTGTTACTTTGGAGAAGAGACAGACCCCCAAATGGCTATACCCTCATTTCAGGCAGTTGTAGAGAGTGGTAAGGTTCCCCTTGAGCCTCCTTTTCTCCAGGCTAAACACCCCCAGCTCCCTCAGTTGCTCCTCATAGAACTTGTTCTTCCTTCGCCAGCTCCACTGACCTTCCCTGGACGTGCTCCAGCACATCCTTCTTGTAGTAAGGGGCCCAAGACTTTACCTTTGTGGTACCTTTTTCCAGTTATATGGCTTCTTACAAAGGAAATTGCTTCCTTTATAAGCAAAGGGTGTTAGGATTAATGCCCACACTCCGAGAAGTGAGACAGATTTCTCTGATTTCAGAGAGTTCAGTTCAATTGTAGGTTCTGTCACAGACAGTGGGACGTTTTCCCTCTGAGGTATTAAGGTACATCCCTCGCTACTGAAAAGGGAATATAATAGGATTAAAAAATCCACCCACTCCTCTGTTCAGGTTTTTGTTAGCTAATTGAATAGGAGGTGGAGCTCATTGGGATGAGAAAACAGGAAACTCACCTTTGCTTGCCTTGAAATACAAACAAGGACCTGCCAGTGACAAAACACTTTTAATTCAAGCAATCTTTCTTGCAATGGAGCACAGAGCAGCAGTGACTCATGAAACCATGCCAGGCCTTTGTACCCACTGGGATCACTGCCTCTGTTCTCCCACCTCCATTATGTCCTTTTTTGCTCTGCTCTGTCTGCTGTCTTGGCTGCATGCCCTGGGGAAAGGTTGTTTTATACATCCTTGTATCATTTACAGTCTTGCCGGACCCTTCCAGTAGTTCAGGTCCTTGGGGGATCTTTGCTGCATGACATGAAACAACCAGCTGAGATGTTTAAATCTGAAAGCTTTTTTCCCTTCACTGTGTGAGCAATCAGGGGAGGAAGAGTAGCTCTTGCTTTGCCTTTCCAGGCTTTTTTAGGCACGTAAATTGAGTACTTGACTGAATTGCTCTCTCTTCATTGACCACATAGGGAGGCTCCTGAGACTTATGTCCTGCCTTAGGCATCTAACATCAGATGACTACAAATTGGCTGTGTGCTGTAATGATTAAAATTTTTTTCCTCTCTAGCTTTATTTATAGCTTTAATCATTTCAGTTATTGTTTGTGTAGTTTCTATGACTTCTTTTTTAATATCAAGATGTAGTTTTTTGCTTTTTACCTTGACCATCTAGGCTAGTTTTCTTATTCTCATTATAATTCACTTCAGAGAGCCTTCATCCAGCAATCCACTTTGCAAGCTGTTCTTATTTGCATTCTCCAAGGCCCGTATGAATCACAGGATCATAGAATCATTTGGGTTGAAAGGGACCCTCAAGGTAATCTCATCTAACCATCTATCCAGCGCCACCATAACCACCCCTAACCCCAGTGTCATATCCAGACTCCTCTTGAACACTTCCAGAGACAGGGACTCCAACCACCTCCTTGGGTAACTTATTCCAATGTCTGACCACTGTTTCAGTGAAAAAAAAAATCTAGAATCCAGTCTGAACCTCTCCTGGTACAACTTAAGGCCATTTCCTCTTGTCCATTCACTTGCGGCATGGCAGAAGACACTGACCCCCACCTGGATACAACCTCCTTTCAGGGAGTTGTGGAGAGTGATAAGATCCTCCCAAGCCTTCTCTTCTCCAGACTAAACAACCTCAGTTCCCTCAGCCACTTCTCATAACAAATATTTTCTAGACCCTTCACCAGCATCATTGTCCTTCTTCGGACAACCTCCAGTTCCTCCATGAAGTAGGAAAGGAACCCATAAGACTGACACCAAGAAGCTCCCACTGAAATTACGGACATCCAAGATGAAAAGCATTGTCTGCTAAATGAAAACACTGTGAATGTACAATTTCACCCAAGTTCTGCCAATTTAAAAACATCAGTGGAATGAGAAGTGGATTTTAGCTGAGATTCTCGAGAAAGTGAAGTCATAGTTAAAAGTTAATTTGGAGGAGTAGAATTACCCATCTTTGCTCATAAAAATTCTGTGGGAGCTTCACTGACTGGAGAGCCAGGATATCCCAATTCTTGATGGCTGGCTGTACACCAAATTGTCTGCAGACAGAATTTTATATGATTTGCTGAAGCTGTCCCCAGTTTCTGGTCTGCTTGATTTTCAAGATAGTATAAAAATAAATCCTCTCAAGATTCTTATCCCAGTGGAAAATTATCCAGTTTTCCACACCAGCCATTTTTAATAAGTTTTGTTTTCTGGACAAAATCCTGTATTTATTTCCCTAGCCTAAGCAGGCGGGTTGCACACAGTGAAGCTACGCTGGTGTCATGCATTAAGCGCAGCTCCCAAAATTAGTGACTATTTATGGATACAGCCCACTGCCAGAAAACCCAAGGAGTAGAAAATACCTAAAATGCTTGACACCAAAAAGGTGCTTGTAGCTAGAGCAATTGACTGATTTCTTATTTTACTGGGGATTGTCCTTTCCAGGAGGAGCTACCTTCTGCCTTTGTGCTAGTTATTTCCCTGGTAAATGGAACAAGAAAATAGTTTTGCTTGAACTCATTCATTTTGCCATCTGTGAGATTCGGGAGGAGATTTCATCTGCTAAAAGTGATATGTGATTTGCATCATTACATTCTGGATAGAATGCATTCAAATATTTTTATTTAAGGTCCAACCAAAATAATTAGCTTCTTTTTTGCACAATAAGATCCTACATCCTTTACATTTTCGCATTCTTTAAACTATGTTTGCAGAACATTTTTAAAAAGTATCCACAGCTTACAGTTTATTTGAAAAATTGTTGTAATTTTCACATACATTAATTAAAATTTGAAGAAATTTAAATAGTGGCATGAAGCAGATTCCTGCTGGAATAGAATGTAAGAAAAAGCACCCCCTTAGATGCAGCAGAAATTTTTTTATGTTCCTACCATTCGTACTTTGTCATTCATTTTCTATTATTTTTAGAAAGTGTTCTCAGGCACATATTTTCTTATTCAGTAATTATTAGAAGTACAGATCTGTTCATATAGAACTTCAAATAAAGAAGTTAACCACCTTATTCTGATCGCTGTCAGATCTGGGGACAGCATAGACCCTCCACCACAAATTGTTCTTTAGCTCCACAAACACCCAATTTCTGAATATGTTGTAATCCATTAATTTATCATATTAAAATACCACAGCTTGACTTTGCTTCTGGTTTAAAAATTGTCTGTACTGAACTAAGAGTTAGAAATGAAGCCTAAGTGTGAGAGACCTGCTCTGTTTCTTCAGCATCAAATCTGTTGATTGCAATGACTACAATTGCAATCTTATTTTCTTTTTATTAATTTTATTATTTGCTAAGTGTCACTGCCAGCATGGGGTAGTTTGTAATGACCACCAATTTCATGATCATCTGCAAAATCTGTTAATTTGTGATAGCAATACGATAGCTTTTAACAGCCAGATCTGTTTGTAGGTCCCTTGAGAGATCTTCTTATGCCCACAAATCCCTGCATTTTTCAAGAGGGAGGTTAATTTTAAATACTGTTCTGCTTCAAAGATGTAGTTTAAAACTGCCAAAATGATACTTAATATTTCAATATTTAGATTTTAATTGTTCTTTTTTTTTTTTTAAGGTACAGCTAATGTTTTATGGTTTTAATATAATGAGGCTGAAGTTGAAACAAGACATTTTTGATTGAAGCTTGCTGTTGACCTTTCTAGTATTTTTAATTTGCAGAAGTTCTACTACCTGGAATTTTATCACCAGCACATGATGGGAAGAAATACTGGGATTTCAACAATCAGTTCCAAGATAGGAGAAACATCTAGCGTGGCAGACTGTGCATTGAGCTGATAAGGTTAAAAGCTAAGAAAATTTGGCTGAATGGGGGTTGCTGATTAAGTATGAAAGGACAATAAATGTGTAATATTATATGGTGGTTTTATATACTACATTTTAAAGGAGAACTGTGGTTTAATGAAACCTTAATTTAAACAACAAGGAATCAAATCCATGTCTTTTTCTTCCCTTCCTAAACTTACAGGAGCCAAATAAAACTAGAGCCTTTCTTTGAACATTTTAAAGATTTTACTACTTTTGGACTGCCTGGATACTTGCTTTTATTAATATTTTATCCTGCCTCTTCCCTTGAATTACATTTTTCGTGGCAATGCTTTAATTAAAGGGAGCTGAGAAGTAGAAGAATTGTTCTTCAAATCTTCAATTGAAAGAAAATGGGTTTTGGTGCTGTCAACTTGAGACTGAATGGTTTACTCTTGAGGTTTAATTTATATCAATGATAATGACCATTCTGCGAGTATAATATGGATAAATGTTAAGGAGAATGTAACTGCTATGATTTTTCATACCCAGGACTGTATAGTTTGCAGTCTTTAATGTTGTGTAGCTAAATAGGTATTAATATGGTGTGATAACAGTCATCTATCCAACTCAGGTTGCAACATGCCATCCTCACTAACTCCTGTATGTCCTTCTTGCAGGAGAGGAAAATGAAGGGAACATAAATATATCTGACAAAGTCATCAGGGATTAGAAAACAGAATCCAGCAATAAATATGGTAATTAGGCAGTTGAGACTTAAAGCACAGGATTCTTTGAAAATGCAATTTTGGGACTGAGAACCAGCACTGAAATTTTTACCATTAAGGAGAATTATGATAGAACTGAAACTTTTTAATGACATTTAAACATTTTTATGGGGAATTTAATAACTTTTCTGCTCATGCTAGAGAAATTTTAATGATGAAGCTGTGTATAGAGAGCTTTCTGTGCACACCAGTCCTCCCTACTCTGTCTAATCTCCAGCAGTTGAATTTAGACTCTTCCAACATTCTTTCTATTGCAGTATGGCTAAGGGGGACTACTTAGTTAGCAAGGAGAATGTGGAGTTTCATGATTAACAGTAATTTTGGACAGATAACGCTAACTAATTTCATAGATTTGATAACCTTAAGTAAGCTTTGCCATTTTTCAGCATTATGTTCCTCATGAATATTTGAGGTCCTCATACATTTTTGTGGTTGATGTTTTCAATTATGGTAACATGGTAACAAAGCTAATACCTTGAGGCTTTGTAAGTAGGTGATTCCTATTAAAGAAGGCTTGATGACTTTTTAAGGTGGAGTTTGGATAGCCAAAGATGCCAAGTCTAAATGCATGATAACACCAAAAGTTTCTTTACATCCGTGAGATTTTTCTGCCATGTCACTCCTTCCCACTCTTCAGTCTGCTGTCAGCTGGTTAACTGCTCCTTAGCCCATGGGGAAACCTCTTGGTCTTTCAAGCAATGGCAAAACTCAAATAAGAAATCTGTGCATGGCACCTTCGGGGAATGTATGATGTTAATTCGGTCTTGGTGATGAACGACAAATTCTGTGTCACACTTGTGGGGACCAAACCAAGAAAATTGCAGACTTGCACTCTTTCAATACTCCAGAGTACGAAGGGGTGGTAGAGCCTTTTCCAACTGTATCTGCAGCAGCATTATGTTTAATTAGGAACCATTACAGATCACTAATAAAAGCATAATGAAGCAAGTCTCATTGTAACTTGCAAAATTATTAAAACTAGCCTTGAAAGCTGAGGCAGATGGAGGCCTGGTGGATAATGATCTGTCCTGGGCATCAACTGCATTTCCCCTGGGCATGGCTAAGCAAAATGTGAGGTGCTCCAGCCTGGGGAGCCCTCGCTCTCAGCATGACAGGGCAGCTGTAGTGCCACACCACCATCTTATTTTTGCAGGAACACTAAATGCAGGTGAGATGGTGTAAAATCCATATGTGCAGGTGAGGTGTGCTGTGCTGCTTTTGAAACTGTGCAATTAAAGATGAACACTCTGAACTGCTTCTTAGACCTGTGCACAAAAAGCATACAGGTACTCAAACAAAAAGGTCAGGAAGTTTTGAGCCCTTTTGCCAGAGGCAGGGTAACCAGTATATCTGTTGCCCCAAAATATCTTTTTTTCTCCATCTGGTTGCAGTGCAGGAGACAGGATGGAGAGAATTATGTGCTGATAAAAGTTAATGAATACTTTGTGTATGCCTCAGAGAACAAGCCCCCTTGATTTTTAAATCTCTTCTGTGTCACTTCAGCTCCCCAGACTGATCAGTATCTCTCAGACAAGGCTTTGTCATTGGATTGCAGCCAAAGCATATTTTGGCATAGGCAATAACAACAATCTGCCACTCTGCGGATAAATAAACATTTGCATCATTGTGTGTTTAAAAACTAATCCTGAAAGGCATTAACTTGCATTTGCAAATGTCCTCAGTGTCAGTCTGGGTATTCCTGATGTCCTCCAGACAGTTATCCAACGAGCTCCCTTTCCTGCATTGTGCAGTTTCTGTCTGAGCACTGGGGGATGCTCACTCTTCTTTAGCTGTTTTGTTTTGTGTTTTTTTTTAATGTAAAAATTCCCAAACTGAGCCCACGCCAGTGTCACTCCGCTATCTTTGCTGTCACCACTTTTGTGCAAAGTTCACGCCAAGCTAATAATGATCTCAACTGGATGGCAAATCTATAGCCCACCTGATATTTTTGGATTGCCCTTTTACATGCTCAGTGCAGTCCAAAGCAGATGGAACAATACAGTGATGAGGGAAATACTCTTGTTGTGTATATATTTATTGCACCATTACAGTGTCCAAAGGGGCAGACCAGGCTTTTCCATTAAAAGGGACCATTGACCTTAACACCTCAAAACATTTGAAAGCCCTAAGTAAACCCATATCCATTTCTATCCTGAGTTCATGTATTGCCTTGAAATAAAGGTGCCTTTTTTGATGTTTGGTGTTTATAGGTAAATGTTTTACAGTAAGGATAACAAACCCAGAAAGAAGTGAAACATCAATCCCAGAGCACATTTGGTTTCCTGGAATAAATCCTTGTAAGCTGGTACACTCTGATCTTGTGCTGCATTTTGTCCCTCAGTTTTAGCAGCACTGCAGTTTGGATTGCCATATCCTACTGTCTCTTTGGGACTCCAAGTTCATAAACCAGTGAATGAATTATATTCATCCATTTGTTTAGTTTTATCGTCTGTGGCAGATAGGATAAGGAAAATAACTTTGTGTAATAAGGAATCTGTGATGGATGCTGCGTAAGTTGGAAGTATATGAGTCATGGCTGTCCCTGTGTATGCAACTGAGCCCAGTTTGGTGTAAAGAAATCATAGAAATGCACTGATTTGTGGCATTTCTGCAGCCTGTGACTGCAGCCACACTTCTTGACTATTTCCTTGTTCTCAGTGCTTCCTACTGCTTCCCCCCTCTCTCTGATCCTGTTGGTTCCCACTCACCCTCCAGCCACACATCTGCAGCTCCTTTCTGTCTGTAGGAGAGGGCAGGAGCTGCTGCGGGACCCATCTACACATGTTCCCAGCCACGTGTCTCTTGTCCCAGCTTTCCCGTGGAGCTGGATCCAGGTGCAAAAGCCTTTTCCATGAGCGGCTGCACTCCTCCTCTCTTTGAGCAAAGGTTCTGCGGTGGCTTTGGAGTACAGCAGGAATGGCCACAACTGGTCCCTAGAGCGACCCTGCCACCGGGGGAGGGCCCCACACCATAGCAGGAGGGCATTTCTTGCAGGAACTGTGGCCGTGGAGAGTGCTGGCAGGAGCAGCACTCCAGTCCCTGAAGGGCTGCATCCCGGGGAAGGGCTTGCACTGGAGCTCTCTTCCCTGCTGCATGCACAGATTAATTCTGTGTGTTCAGTGCCTTGACAATAATCAGTGGTGACAGGTTACTGCAGGGACTGTGATGTCTCTAGTGGGAACCCCAGTGGCATTTGGGAAGAGTCTAAGGGATATTTTGAAGTTTAAATTTGGAGCATTTTAATTCTACTCAATATTAATTAATTACCTAATAACAGGTTTTCCATCACAGAGACCAGATGAGCCAGAGCAATAGCAGAAAATGCACAAAGGTCTCAAAGTGAGGCTGGGGTTTGGCCATCCTGCACTGAGAATTTTAAGTGCATTGGGAGCATTTGGACTGGCTTGTTTACACAGTTTTAACTCCCTGAATGAGACTTAAAGCGAAAACAAGGTGAGATGTTCCCATTTGACTCTAAATACTGGACCTGACAGAAGGTTATTTCTTTTTGATTCTGATCTATAGCTCCATGATTCTGTGACATTGTGCCATGACTTTGCTATTGAAGGCTGGTTCAGTGCTGGAAAGTCAAACCTCAAACTCCAATACTCTAGCTCTAAATAAATGAAAAATGTATGTGCTAATATAAGGTATTTTGTAGCAGTTCTTGGAATATGGGAGCTTGGAAGCATGGCAGCCTGCCTGGAGACCGATATCCCTTTCAGTTCATATAATATAATTAATCCTGTGCATTTTGCTTGATCTCCATTACTCCAGCTATTTGTCATGAGGAGAGTAACACTATCCCTTCTGACCAAGCCCAAATCATCCAAAATTTTATAGGCTGAGACCAACACCCTGGTTGCTAACTGGAAGGTAAATGGCAAGCAGCAAAAACTGTGGATTTCTAACTTTACCACGTCTCCAATGAACCGCTTCATTTAATAACCAAGCTGCATCCTGCCTTTGCTCCAGTGCCCAAGCAGTCCCAGAGCAGGGTCCCCTGTGGAGCAGATTCCAGCAGCCTCACTAATTTAGTTAAACTGGAGGAGGAGCTGGTCAGTTAAAATTAAAAAAAAACAACACCCACATCACATATTGCAGTGTATGACTTAGATATTAAGGATGGGATTAGAATTTGCAAGAGCTAAGACTCAATACATTTGCATATATTATGTAAATGTCCTTGAAAATATATTGACATATATTAAACATGTGAACTCTGTAATTTGTGGTACAATCTCTTACACGGAGGGAGTTTCTTTATGGAAGCTAGTGAAGTTTAGCTTGAAAATATGCATGGTAAATGTTTATATAATTAGCCAGACATACAAACTGTAAGGCTAATTATTTTAATGGATTAATTTCAGTTGTGTAGACCAATTCTTAGAGTAATTACTTGACAAATCTTAATTGATTAGTTTACTTTTTTTTTGCAGGCATTATTAAAGCTACCATTCCCTGGGGGGATCTTCATTTCCAAGAGAAATATATATCATATACAGCTAATGTCCTGGACACTGGCACAGCACTTGCTGTTCAGGGACAAAGCACTGCCAACCCTGGAGGTTTTCTCAACAGCCAGTGTTAAAGGTGTTCAGACAAACAGTGTGGAAAACACCTGCTCCTGCAGAGAGTAATTCTCTGACAACCAAATGCTTGTCTGAAGCCTGGAAATGGCTGAGGGAAGAGCAGGAGCTGCTGCTGCACTGGCATGTGTGCAGAGGATGTGGAAGCATGGAAGGCAAAAGCTGTATTTTCTGCGTAGGAGCAGTCTGAGCTGCATAACTTTACTTAAAATGTAAGGTTTCAGGGAGCTTCACCAAGGAAACAACACTTTTCCCAGCGAAGTCATCAGGAAAATATTCCAACTATTTTGGTGGTAGTAGCATTTTGCCTAAAGTCTTTGGGTCATGGCTGTATATCTTCAAAAAATAAGGCTGTGGTCTGCTCCATGGATATTTGTGCGTGTGACAATATACTAGCTAAAGAAGCAGGATATTAAAGTTTCTGGTTTGCTTTTGCTGTGATTGTATTAGTTCCAGGGTTTTTTTATGTCTTTAAACTAATTTTTCTAAAAACACAGAGCTCAAAAGCCCGTCCTACACAGGAGGGTTCATACTTTGTTCACACTGGTTTTATTGTTAGTGAGATTCGCTCATGGATTAGAAGTTGTGAACCTGCTGATTTCATTCCCCCCACCACAACCTTCCTACCAAAATGCAACACTCTTGTCCCATATGCAAAGACCTTATAAGAAAGAAATTAACATTAGGAAATGTATTTATTTCAGGGGACAGCGAGTTTTCTTTTTTTTTTAATTTTTGTGGTTTTTTTTTCATTCTCAGAAGTAACAGAATAATATACTGAAAACCAGGGAGGAAAAATCAATCTGAGGCAAGAAGCAAGCATGAAATGCTGTAGCCCAAGTGGATAAAATGAGATATAAGCAACTGAAAACAGAGACTTAGCATGGGAAACGTTAAGCAACCTTATCTCTCCATGTTGCTAGCAGCTCCATCTGTTACACACAGTAAAAATACTGAAACCAGAAAAGCAAACACAGCAACGATCAACTTTATTTATTGAAATAAAGATGCATAAAACAACACTCCTATATCAAAATGTCCTGGAGGAAGAAAACCAATCTCACCAAGCATGGTTTCCCAGTACTGGAAGAACTATGAAGGGAATTGCTGGAGGCAGAGAGCTGCTTTTTTGTAGTTAGTGATACACCCTGAGATACAGAGGACAGAAGGATTTCTAACACAACAGAGGCTTTCTATAAATTTTTCCAGTTTGCATTTTCTATAGTTGTATCAGAGACACTGGCTATTCTGTTCTCTTTTTTTGAAATGAGTTGCTCTGAAAGTATACTGGTTGAAGTGATTTACTGTTTCCCTAGGACATCATAAAATGGGAATCTATTTTGATGGTTAATCATTAAATGGAGTCCTTTCCATTTCCAGGGACAGAGCGTCTCCTAAAAGAAACAGTGACTGAGGTGAAATGCTCTGTATTCATGCAACCTTGGCTTGCAAATAAGAGGAAAATTATGCAAGCAATGGCACATGTGAATCTCTGAATAAGCGACTGGAACCATCCAGTTTACAGTGAATTGGCCCAAATAGCACCTTAGGAAACAGGATGTTATCATCCGAGTTATCTAAAATATGTTTTCAGCTATGCTTGCTGCAGATGACAACATTTTTTGTTCTGTGGATTCCTAGACAACTTACTTAAATTGGAAATCCACTTATGATGTCAATAATCATATAAAAGTATAAGTTTTGTGGGTTTTTTTCTGTAAAGAAGGAGTAGACACTGTAGTTAAAGAGACTGGTTCAGCTCCCTTCTCCAGCAGTGTTGAAATGAGGCTGCATAAACTGTAATAAGCATTGATACTTCCCTCTGCAGCATCTATTGCAGATTTCCTTAATCAAGGATTTAAATCAAATGAAATCTTTGCCCAAAGCAAAAATCAGTCTTATAGAGACAAATATATCATTGCATTTGATTCAGGCAACTGCCCATCTTCTGAACAAACACAAAAATCATCTTCCTTTTAACCAGTTCCTTTCTCACCCAGATGTTGTCATGTTTGTATAAAATACTGTATATAATTATGCTAAATTTTACCTGCTTAGCTGAAGCAAATTTTTTAATTTTTTTTGTAGAAATATACAGTCAAAGAAATGTATGTGACTTGAACATTTGCAGGACTAATGCTTATGTGTCGATGTATGTATCCTTGTCTAGAGAGTTTTTAAATAGAGCCTCTGAAAAGGTCTCTGAGTTCCAGTATAACACACCAGAACATGCTGAATTACTCAGCTGCATCACCAAGCGTGGCAAGTGTGTGTGGATATGTGTGTGTTTGTGTAATTTCTATCAAATTAAAAACAGGAAATGAAAGGGGCGAGGCTCCGCTACACCAAACAGCTGCCTAACTCTGATAACCCTGCTGACCACTTTACTGAACTTTCAATGTAGAACCCAGGTGCAGTGTTGCAATTGAGTGTCAGCTCTGCACACCTGTGGGATGTTGCTCTGAAGGCGCTCCATGCTTCTTTCAGTCTTCTGGCACTGGCTCGTGGTCATCACACAAAAGGCTCAGATACCGCACTGCGAATGAACCCCGGCCTGATTTTCCTGGAATGTGTTTCCTGAAGAGGCTCTAAAGATGCCTGGATGATCACAGACAAAGCAGGGCCATGGCGCAGGGCCATGCTCTGTCCCACAGAGCCCTGTTCTGTTCCAGGATGAGCACAATCCTCAGTGTGGGGTTGGCCCACACCAGTGACGGGTTCACCACAGATTGCCCTGGCAGTGATTTGGGGCCAGCACAGAGCAGCTGTTGTGGGCTTAAACATCTTGTGCTGAGGGCAGGGGCTTGGAGAGGGGGAATTAGGTGTATGGATATCAAATCCATATTATCACTTACTCTGCTTACTAGGACCAGTAAGAATGGTGTCTAGGAGGTTTTATCTAGAGACTTGATCTGAAAGATATGAGGCCAGCTTTTCTACGTGCAGCTTCTGCATCATTAAACTACAAAACCCACTTAAACAAGAAAGTTGGGATTTTGCTTCCATAGTATTTCCCCTTCTCACCAGGATGAATAAATCCAAATTAAGTTTTACTTTCTATTACACCATCAACACTTGGGCTGAGCTTGCTCCTGTCGTAATTCCTGTTCTGTATTTTGGAAGGAACACGGCTAATGAACGAGCTTTGTTGCCAGGGTTTCACTAATCATTTTCAGCTCTAGGAAGCTACTGGGAAATGTGAATGTGCCATGTCGCTCAGAAAGTCTTTATGCTCATAGACTGCTTGTGTCAAGTACTGTGGTTGGTCTCCAGCAGCAAAGATCTGTCTGAGCTTTTATGGGTTGTGGAGGTTGCTAAAACTATCACCTTTTCTCCCCATTTCAAATATGAAGGCATATTTTTCTCATGTCTGCCCATTGTGCCTGAGCTCTATAGATAACTCTGCTTCCCTGGCTTTAAGAGTTTGTTATTTGTTTGATGGGATGTTGTTTTCTTTTCCCAGATATCCATGATGCCTGGTCAGTGTAAAAGTGTGAACCATTTTTTTTCTGAGATTGGTGCTCCTATAAATCTTCCAGGTATTCATTTAATAGAATGATTTACATAATTTCCTGCACTATGTATAGCCTGCTCCAGTTTTGTAGGGATTGGTTTAAACTTGTCTTGTGCATCCATATCAGAGAAAATATTCCTTCAGCTGCTGATGAATTTGTGGTGATAATTTAATACAAGTACCTTTGCTGTGATAGAAGTGAGGCAGACAGAGAAGTGATGCTTGTGACTTTGACCCCTTGTTGAACCTGTGGTGCCTGAGGGGAGACATCTCCAGTGCTGAGGAGTGCACAGGATCCTGTTTGTCTGAGGTGAGGTTAGTCTCAGCCCTAGTAAAATTCTAATGAAACTTTCCTGGTTTACTGCAAAATTTCAGGGTGTATGAACCCCACTTAGCATTTGCACAGACAGGCTCCTTCTCCTCAGTTATCATGCACACCACACTACATTTACAGAACTTTTGGCATTTATCTTCCATTTCCAGGAAACCTTCAATCTGGGGACTGCCATGCTTATCAGATTTGTGGACTTCTACCTTTATAATTCTCAGAGAGCTGAAGGGTCTTGAGTTGCTCTGCTCAGGAACTTTTCAGGCTTAGTGGATAGAAAAGGCTTGTAAATTAGTTTCTTTTTTTTCCGCTGAGTTTACCCTTGTTTTCCTGAGGACACCATTAACAGATACAGTATGATTTTGCCTTTTCTGTTGTGGTTGAATGGATTCAACCAATGCATTCATATGGATAACATCCACCTGGGTAGGAACAAGCCCATCTCTGTAGATGCCTGGTTCAGCCTGGTGCTGCTGGTACGGATGGTAACTGATGAGTGAAATGCAGCGCCTTTAGAGCCTCCATTAGAACTAATTAGATTCACCATGGCTTTGTTGGTTGCAGTTGCTTTTGTTTACAATATGGGGTATATTGACTCCTCTGCCTTTCTTCCTCAAAACAAAAAATTACCTTTTTCCCTTCCCTGTGTTATCTGAAGGTAGGAACCACCCTCAGGGCAGATGCCAGTTGATGTCTACCACCTGTGGTCCTGCCCTTGATGTTGATGTGATACTTGTAGATAATTCACATGTACAAGTTCATATAAAATGAACTCTTACACTAGAGACAGAAGAACCTGGGGTGTGACTCATGACCTTCAGAGCTCGTTTTATGTTTTACTTTGTTTATTGAGTCACTTTGTGTGTCCCTGAATTCTGACTGCTGCTTCTGGCATTACTGATCCAGCATCTTTTGGTCAAGTTCTGTTTCCCTTTGTCACATAAAACCTTTGAAGTCTTTCATCACTAACACAGTACAGATGCACTGAAGTGTGGTCTCCAAGTCATTTCAAAGTACTTGTTCATGTTCGTTTTTAGCTGTGGTATTAATCTTCTGTTTGACTTCCTCATTCTATTACGAAATTTGAAGATGTCCACAATGCCGCCCAGTTTTGGGCATACAGTGCTCTGCTGAGAACTTTTACAGGTCTTGTGGATGTATGGTTCCTGGTTTCGGAGATTGCAACAAGGCACTTCATAGGGCGTTAACATTTACTGCCACAGATAGTGAGAAAATTGCTTTCTGTTTATCTTTATCTATAATCTTACTTGTGGGAAAATAGTGGCTCAACCTTTTTAACCTTCTGAACTTCCGTATGCTTTCGGACAGCTGCTATGTTTCACTGTCTTTCTTTTTTATAATCAACCTGTTCATGAAGTGTTATCTTCTGTTTCATTCCTCAAATTACTGTGACTGAATTCAAAATAGATAATATTTAATCTCTGCCTGCATGAGTAACAAATAGTTTTCATCTATCACTGGTCACAGTGAGTGCTGAATATACAACATGAGGGTTTCTTTTAAACAATGGATCCAGTTTGAGGAATGTGAAATATCTTTATTTTCTTTTCACTCTGAAGTTCTGATTTGGATCAGGGTAAGTAAATCATCTTTAGATTGAACAATGGAAATATTAGTAAAATTAAAAATAAATTTAAAAAGAAATAGCACTCCTGCTTGTATACAGAATTTATAGTAGGCTAGACTTAGGCTAATCCTTTTTTAGTGTCCAGCTTTTTTTATTCTGTTTTGCCACTCTGTCTGTTTATTAAGTTACACCTAAAAGGTTAAGTAATGCTTCACCACAATATTGTGGCTTGTGTACATCATAGTATATCACAGACCAGATGCTCTACAGATGTAAATCAAGAGAGATTCAGTGGCATCTTCAGAGCAGTATTGATTTATTAATCAATATATCAACTGGAGATCTGTCACTTTATATGTAGAGGTACATTTGTACATAAAAGAACTATAGAAAACCCTATGTACCCTATGTATCTATGGTCATTGAGTTGTCACGTTCCTGACACTTGAAAGGGAGAGCTGATAGATGAGGTATGAGTGTCCAGGTGATTTCGTGGAACAGCACTTTTTATTTTACAATTGCAGCACAGAGCAACAAATTCAGCAAAGACTCTGCTCCAGAAGAAGTTCAATCCCGATAAGAAATGTGCGAATATGTTATATTATGTGTGTGTGTATGTATGTGAATGTGTCTTTAGAGTGAGGGTGTGCATATGCATACGTGTGCTATGCAATGTTTCCATCATATCAATTACAGTATCAGCTTCCCCTACAGCTGAACTGGGAACATGAACAGGAGCAGAAAATATGTGAAAACAGCTGTCTCCAAAGAATCCCCCGCCTCTCCTGACTGCAGCTTGCCAGTGTTTCCTAGAGACTGCATAAGCTACAAAGTTGTGCATTATTTAAGAGAACAGCACATAAATCCCCCATGAGGAATCAATCCGAATATGTTCTTTAAAGAGAGAGGTTGATGATGCTAATGCTGATTGTACTATAAAGCTGTGCACTTTTCCATGCCAGCAGAGCACATGCACTGAGCAGTCATTCAGTGCCTCAAAAACATCTGTGGCAAGATACCTGATTCAATTTAATCCCTTACCTTGCCAGGATTTTTGCAAGGCTTTTCATGTTGACTACAATGGTCTCTTCAGCTTCCTTCTTGAAGCCCTTAGCAGCTCCACCAAATACTCCACTGCCCTTATCTACTGAAGGATATCAGCTACAACACAGAATACATGACAAAATGTCCTGTAGTATTGCTGATCATCCACACTAAGCAAACAGGGACTTGGTCTACAAGGGTTCTTTAGCATTTGCTATATGCAAGGATATTCATGGTACCTCCCAGGTGGCAAATGGAGGTGGAGGAGGTGACATTGGGGCACCAAGTTTAAGGGTGCCCAGCATAGCACATTCACCACAGCCTGCTACAGACGCAGCTCTAACTTAGCAGCCCTCTTTTGTGTGGTGCTGTTTGATGTGCTGCTGAGAAAATTGCACAGCCATTTTGAGGCTGCCAGAACCCAAACTTTACCTTGGGGGCTGAGAAGTCTCTTGGCTCACAGGGTCTGTTTGAGGCAACTGTCACTGTCCTGTGTGGGTGCAGTGACAGAGGTGTGTTCTCCCTGGCCGTTACCAAGACAGTGGTTCCGCTGACTAATCAGTGAGTTTCTGAAATGGTTGTTTTTGTACATTTTCTGCTTGGAGATTGAGCTCAGCAGAATGACAGCCCTTGATCTGCTCTCTGTTCAACATGAAGGAGGCAAATTAACACAGACGTGGGTGGAAGAATCAAGAACTGAAGCCTAAATGAAGAGGAAAGGCAAGTTTCGAGATGGGCTGATAAGTGATACAGCAGATTATGAGCAGCTAGGAATGGAGGATGCAGGAGCACAAGAAAGGCCATCTCAGAACGACTGGTGAGTGCTCACTTTTTTGGGGGGGAGGGGTTTGGCTTATCATGACCTCCCCTCTCTGCTGCCTTGCTAGGACATCTCAGAACAGATGTCCAGTTCACTATGTCCACTACTAGATTTGATGTACTAAAGCCACCGAGCACCAATGCATGCCATATCCTGTTTATGTGCTGGACTAAATATATCCACGCTTCCTAGAAAATGATTCACCCACAGGGGGAGAAGAAAAAAGTTCATCAACACTGCAAGGATTCTAATGGGCTAAAAAACTAAATTAATATCAATAAAGTGAAAGTGGCTCAGGTTTGGACAAACTGAAATACTCCAGCAATCAGTTTGAAACATTAATAAAGACAGAGGGAAACACATGAAACCATCTTTACAGAGTAAGGGAGTTAACAGAGAAGTAACTCACTAGTGACACAGAGATAAGCCACTTGCCTATCAGTTCATGATGTATTCATCAAGCCGTTTCAGCTTAGATATGCTCAGTAAACCTTTACCTTCTTAGAGCTTTACCACCTATGCAGTTTGTTTTGGCTGCTTTTTCAGCACCTCCTGATTTCTGAGGAGTTACAGAGAAGATTCTGTTCCAGTGTGTGACCTCATTGTTTATATTGCAGCTAGAGGTCACCTCCATGCCTGAACAGAATCCTTATCAAGCTAAATGTTCTTTTTTCCTTCGGGCATCAAAGTTTTGGCATGATAAGATAACCTGAGTTGAAAGTTCATATTGAGGAGAATGACAAAATAAGCAGCATACAAGCAGGAAAAATAAGTTTTCCCATGACTTATTTCCCATCCCATTTTGTTTATGGACACTGGAAGTAACCAGCTCCACTCAGTGGTAATAGTAGTGATGACTCTTTTAACATTTAACCATAGCTACTAAAGCTTAAATCTGAGTTATACACACCAGGGTGAAAATTGTTGTGGTGTCTATAGATTTCCACAGCAGATACAGGCTTACCCTGCAGTAAAACAAACCAAATAATTAATAATCTAGAGCCATCTCCTTCTGGTGGGGTATATTAAAAGAATGGGGAGAACTGCAACTACTATTGGTGGAAATAGTATCTACCCATATTTACTATTTGATATTTACTCCTAGTTCTTTAGGTGACTCTGAGTGGAAGATTGGACATAATCTCTGAGGCCCAGCAGTCTCCTATGCATGGAAAGATGAGGGAGTTGATTTTGGCCAGTGCTGTCTGCCACATGAAAACCAGGGACTATGATCAGGATGTGGAGCTGGCACTCCAGAGGTATGTGTGCCACCCCAGTTTTGGTGCTCTCTAGCCAACCTGCTTTGAATTTTTAGCTAGAAGGTGAGGAATGACAGGAATCACTCCAGTGTAATATTATCCACGTGTGTAGGGAGAACATGTGCAGCTACAGAGCTTTTTACTCAAGACTCTCAGCCATCACAATTTAAGGAATTCCCTTAAATCCTGTGAGCTACATTAGGTAACTGGATAACTATTTGCAGTAAGATAAGCCTGGCACTCCTGATGTTCGTGGTATTTCTTATGCAGGCAAAGACTGCAGGCAGAGTTTACCTGTTTATCTCTGGTTATATTTAGTAATCTTAAAAGATGGTGAAACTCAACGATAACAGTCACACTGTGATAATCATATTGTTACTAAAAGGTAACATGTTTTGTGTTTATCTGATTGAGATGGAGCAGCTCCAGCCCAAGCTTGTCTGTGACTGGAATAAGATATATAGTTACTTTCTGCCATAAGCCTTGTAGTGACCTGCAAACAAGAGTCAAAATCTTGTTCTCCTGCATGTGGGAGGTTAAGCCTTCTTCCCTGAGCGCTGCACAGGGTGCATGTGGCTCAGTAATGCTCATGCATTTTACATTGGTATCAGCAGAGGTTTTTTCCTCCACCACGCTCAAAACAGAGCTGAAATGCCACCTCTGGGTCAGAGAGAACCGAGGGCACAGCCCAGGCTGGAAGGAAGGGATCTGCTTGGTCTAAGGGCATTGCAGTAGAAAACCTGAGGCAAAATGGTCCCACAGGGACATGTAGGGAAACCCAAATGCTGATCAAGGGAGGCTCTTACCAGTCCCTCAACTAGTCTGTGGAGGACTGGGGTCTTGGGCTCATTTCCATGAGCTTAAGATGTGACTACATATCTCCCAGGTATGATATTTAGTCTGCTGAACCATGTGTTAACTACTTAACTACCAGCTTCTATTTAAAACCATATAAATATTATTCTAAGATGATCCTTTTGGGTCCCTTCCAACTCAGAATATTTTCTGATTCCATGATTCTGTGGTATTATCTGATACGGTTTATTTTCAAAGCTCTTTACTAATATGAAGTAAGTCAGATGAAACACCTCTATGCAGCATAGACATAAAAACAGTGAAAGAGCAGAATCATAATTTGCTCTGTCAAACTTCCACAATTGGATTCATCCAATGTAAGTGTGGGCAACAGTCTTGGATTCAGAGTGCAGCTTGCGGGGGACTGTTAGCACATGCACACAAAAATGTGTGTGCAACCTATATGCTCACACAGATGTGTATATCCACATATAAATCTTTCCTTGTGTGTGTGTGTGTGTCTGTGCATACATATATATCTATAGAGACAAAAGGAAAGAGATTGAGTACATATGAGAAAATAATTCAGTTCTCCTAAGATCCAAAATGACCTCTGGATGTGTTTGCTTCTCTTTGCTAAGTACTGAGAAAACCTAGGGAGGCTGAAAAAAGGCTATTTTTAGTAATACATTTCCTAGCTTGTGCTACTAATTCTGAGGTAATTTATTACACTGAAAGGTGTTTGGAATTTAATTAACTTGGCTTTTAATTCTGATTGTTTGCTTTGTTCTTTCTTCCACTGTGGGCAGGGAAAATGAACTGTGGACTTTCACCTTTATTACCAATCAGTGCCCAATCACTTTCACTTTTGCATTCTCAGACACGTACACAGTGCTTCTGTGCAAGAGTACAGACATTTCTCCTGAACTCAAAACTCTTTTTGTTAGCAGAAAGAACTGAGTAAATAAAAATTCAGGGAACCTTTTCTGCTTTGAAAAACAATATATTTTATACTGTCTCTGTTGCTTAAGTTTCAAACTATTCCAGTTCAATTCTGCCTTGAAAACTTGTTGTTTAACATACTGCTGGTCTTAGTCTGGGGGATCTGCTAGTCTGAGGTCCATGCAGAACACTTCATAATTTCTACACTAAAATGGTTCTCAGTGCTGCAAGGCTGAGCCAAACAAGTGATTTCACACCACCCAAACCTCCTTTCAACTCTAGCCAGTCCAGACTCGTTTTCGCATACTTTGGCAAGCCCCAAATGCAGGAGATGGTTTGTCTTTCCACAATAGGCCCAGTGACACTGAGTACACAACAGGGCACCTTCTCAATCTTCTTTCTACTTCATGAATTGTAGACATTTTAACCTCTTAATTTAAAGCCTGTATCTGAGATGACTGCTTCTTCAAGAAGGAGGAACATTTGACCAGTTCTGCCAAAGGCTGTTGTTATTTAATACAACAAAAAGGGATTGAAAATTGTATTGATAAAACAGTGCTTAAATCAATGGGAGTGTCTACCTGTTGATAAAGCTGTTGTAGTAGTACACTTCCTTAAGAGAACAGGAAACGCATGTTGCATTTAGTGACTTTTTGACATATGAAAACAAGGGTGTTTAGCTGCCCCTGTTCATAATCTCAGGGCAGAATCTCTCAGGGCTACCAACAGCCACAAGAGTTCAGTGCAAGAGGCTGAAGAAAGAATTTGACACTCTTGGTCCTTATTCATAGCACTCAGCTTGTTATTCAGAACCTGGTATGTTTGTGAAAATACCTATTGAAGAGTATTTCATTTTATGCAGGTTTAGCCAGGTAAATTGTGTTAAACTGTGTAACTGTTAATGTTTAACTGAGAAGGTCCAATTTCTTCCAAATCTGAATGTTGGAATTGCTCCTCGATCTCACATCAACTTTCTGTGCATGAATGGCACAATGCTGCTCCCATTATCCATGGTGATACTTCCACGTAGCCACTGGACAAGACTGACACTTCCTCAAGCCAGAATTTTAGTTCTGTGTACACATCTGCATCTTATTTGCTCCCCATCCCACTTTCCAATTTGCAGATGATCCTTCTGTGAGAAACTGCAAAGAAGAAAATCTTAATTTCAAGATTGCACTGGATTTAGTTCACATCAATATAGGTTCTTTGACTCAGAGAGATGAAACAGTGGGCACTGCTGTCAATAAATAATCATATCTTTCACATGCCCATTCCTTGCAGCAGTAGCTTCCAATTGGCCTCTATTAGAACATACACCCTGTCTTTGGCTAGGCTGCATTTTTGTTTCTCCATCAGAGATACTGAAGTGTACGTTAGTGCCTGAACGGAAATCCCTCTCAGCATTGCTTGAAACAGGCTCTGCTTGCTAAGTAAACAGTTTGTACTACTTATCACACAGCCTAAAATGATAACAGACTTTTGAAAACGTATCTAAAGCAAAAATGGCTGCTTGAGATCAAAGTCCAGATCACAAACTTCACTCATTTTGCTTTTATATACCAGGAATAATGACTCATATTCTCTATCTCTGTTTCTTTTCATGCACCACAGTAGGATGTCTCATTTGCAGCCAAAAGAGAATAAAGACCAATGAATGGCAAATTAAATTCTTGAAATTCAGTTTCTCTGTCCTTTCCTCAAATTTGCAAAACATTTTTGTTAACATAACACTTTAAAATCTACAATTTATATTTTGCCCCATTTGTAGGTGGGCGTCTTTATTAAGTCACAAAACACTAACTGCAGTATCCTATAATAATGGTCTTAAGACTGGAAGTAAATTGGCAGGAAATTACTGTAATTTCCCTTCTTGAAAAAACAGGCAAAACCATCCACAAATTCAAAACATGTTTGTGTGAAAATACCCAACTCCTTTTTTAACCATTCAAGATCTCTATTTCCCTTTCTAACATTATACACCACTTATTTGCATCACACATCTTGTTTTTCAGAAGCTACATATAACATTATAGTTTAAAAATATGAACCAAAAGTTTTGTACAAATTTATGAAATTCTCTCTAGAATTACATTTCATGATACAATGTAAGCAATCACCCAATTTTCATCTTTCAAAACAACATTCCAGCCTGTCACAACAGTAGCCTGCAGAAAATATATCGGACATCAGCAGAGCTGGCAGGCTGTTGGGACCATGTTTTCTCAGTTTGCTCAGTTTGCAATGCTCACATTGCTTTAACCTTCATGCTTCTTCAAAATGCATGAGGGATTTGAAACCTCTCACACCCTCCACAACCACATATTGGCAATACATGGAAGTCTTTGCCTCTCTGGTTACCAGGCTAACAGAAGAGGAAAGGTAGAATGAGAAGTGGGTGAGTGAGCCCTCCGCTCAGATTTGAACAACAAGGAAGAGGAAAATGCCTTGCCTTGGGAAGAGTTAATTGTGCCTAGCCCAGCCTAGCATGACTAGCTGCGTCATGGTGACTTCCCTTGCAGCACTGAAAAGTTTGACACCACTGTTTGTTTAGGGCTGTGTCCAAAAGCCCAGTCACACCCTGTCAGGAGCCGCAAGTGTCGACAGCTTTCCTTCAGTGCCAGCTCTCCGCACAGTCCCCAGGGACCAACAGGGAGAGAATCCCCTGGTGAGGCAGAGCTGGAGCAACAGCAAACACTGAGATGAGGCTTTATCACTTAATCGTTCATTTTCAGACTCTTGATTCAGAAGTATTTTTTTGGGTGTAGGCTTACAAAGAAGCAGGAACTTCCGCAGAGTGTCAGTGTTCTTTCAAGTGCACTTCCCTCCCTAACATGCTTATGAGGTTCTCATCAGCTTGGGGCTTACTTAGCTCTAAAACTTGTTTTGCTGTAACAAAGTGGAAAACCTGAATTTGTCATAAATGAAGTGCTTCCAGGCCTATCCACGTTTTTAAGTAAGGCCTCTAGGCTGTCATGGCTCTGCTGTTGCAATTTATCTTTATGTGCACGTTTCAGTGTTTGCAGAGATGAATTCTGTGTCTACAAGTGGCCTGTTTTTCAAAGGCATGCTGTGGAGACAAAGGTTGAAACCCAAATCATTTCACAGCAGTCTGCAAGTCTGCCTCTCTCTTCAGAAGCTGTAAATGTGTCTAAGCAAAAAGCAACAGTTCTCCCATCTGTAAATAATGGGCTTGGGTGAAATAGCTCAAATACCTGAAAAAATCCTTGTTTAAAACAGAGAAGGAAATTCCAGTTCTGGGCACTAGCCTGGAGTACTTTGGGGCTGGATTAGTATGCAGGAAGTAAAGAAATGAAAAGGCAAAGGGTGGCTTAAAAATGTCATTGCACAAACATGCATGCATATTCTCTCAGGCCCTGCCTGGTGGTTCAGTAATGCAGCAGGCAATGATAATGATACAATTTCATAGCTCCTCTAATCCCAGAGGATGCACAAAATGCTTGACAAACTGATGTTCGATATAAGCAATCGTCTGAGCCTTTCCTTCTCATCTGTAGAGGAGAGGAAAAGATTACAGTACAAATATAACAAAATCTGGTAAGATGAGAAGCAAGGGGAAGCAAAATATATTCCATTCAATGAGCACACTAAAATTGGTTTAATAAAGACATTCAGACAACTTTACACTTAATTAGCAGACAAGCTAGAATTGTTCCGTTTTGGTTTTGGGAAAGCATGGTGGCAATAGAAAACAGAAATCACCTAAAAGATAGGCCATTTGTATGCATAAATCTCTGATTCAGAAGAGAATATGGAGGTCTCTGGTCTCATTACATAGCAGAGAGTTTACCAGCCCTGGTAAACTTTATTTATGAACCTTGTTGTCATTTCCTCTACTGTTGTCTTTGCTTTTTGCAGTTTGCTTATCATCTTCTAAGTAGATTTTATTTAATTAAATGACACCATATTAAAATCATGTAAAAATTCTCCCAAGGAAGGAGTCACCACATGTGAGTGATAGGTTTTATTCAGGTCGAAAGTTGAGGTCCAGCAAACTAAGTGTTGTTTCTCATTGAAGCCTCTAAAGACAGGCTGCCTTTGAGGGTTTCTCATTTGAGTGATTGGATTAATTCTAAGAGAAGTCTGTCTTTTTTTATAGATAGGAAACCCTGTCAGACCAGGTGCATCATTTGCCTGCTTAACATCAGGCCCACAAAATGCTCTCCTGCAACACACATGACCAAATTCAGTGAACTTCTTGATTTGTATTAGAAAAATCTTAGTTCTAGGTGCAATGTAAAGTTACATGCTAGCAGGCTAAAAGTAGTGTTCACAAGCTTAATACATTGATATACCTCAGCTCCTGATAGACAGTAAATGGTTATTTATCAGGACATCAAAAGCTTTCAGATAATTTCTTTTAACCCTTTACAATCTCTGGAGCAAAGCAGTCCAAAAGGCCAAGAAAGAACATCTTGTGCTTTGAAGATCTTGACACAGACAACACGTCTGCTTTGCAATGTTATCATCTGTTGTTTCTCTGAGGCATATTTAGGCAAGTATCTTCGAATGGTGTTTGTAATCTCAGTGACAATTTCTTGTGAGAAAAAAAAAAGAAATCTTAAAAGTGTTTTTATAGTTACCTTAACCACAGCCTATTCCAGGAATGTGAAGCAGCAGCTGAAGAGCACCAGGTATTTCACACAGGAAGGGTGCAGGGGTGGGATGCTGGCACAGATCCCCATGCCCAAGGAATGGTGTCTGTGCAGAGGAACCTGCAAGACAGTGAGGCTGAGAGTGCTCAGTTGAGCAGTGAGCAGTGTTGGTGCCTGTGCTGGGTGGTGATTCCTCATCTAGCCCTCTCCCAAAAGGAGAGCTGCTATCCCAGGTAGAACACACACACAACAGCACAGCTCGTCAGTCACTTAGGCTCACACCTCTAGGAAACCAGGCCAAAAATATTCATCATGGGACCACCTGTGGCAGCAGCAATGTCATTTATTATTCAAGGTCTATCAGATGGCGAAGGGACAGATGCTGTGGGCATCTTCAGCATTGACAGACTGTTCATCAGTGTTATGAATTTATATATCCCCTACATGTTCTGCTATCAATTGTGTTCCCAGTTAAACGGGTCAGTAAAGAAGTACATTCCCTAAAGAAATTGCAGTCTCCTATACCTCAAAAAACTTTAGTCACAGAGGAAATATCCTATTTTTATGTGGTGCAAGAAGGTGGCAGGGAGAGAAGTAGAAACTTTATAGCAAGACCAGCTTGACTCAGAAGAGGGACGGTGTGCTACTGATTCAAGACTCTTTGGGGTGAAAAAGCCCTAGAGAGCAGCAAGGAAATGTTCTTGGTCTACATGTAGAAATTGTTAAAGGTATATAGAGTGAGACATTCTGATAATCCCTGCATTATTTGAAGAATGATTCTTTTCATAAAGCCTTTATTCCTGCAACAATGCTGCTGTTCCAATAGCTCTGTCAGAGCTACTGAGTGGTGAGTTAACCCTGCTGCTGCCCTGAGAGAAGTGGAAACTGCTGAGCTAAAGCAAAGAGGGTGGACAGACCTTTTCAAGCTGCAGAAACCATCAGCTCAGTGGAGAGGAAGTGACTGAAAAAGGAGGGTAAGAGAGACCTAACAATGATTCCCTGAGGAAAACTGCTGGTCAGAACAATTAGCCATGAATCTAGGAAAAGCCATAATTGAACAGAGAACAGAGGGTTTATTTTAATTTCGTATCTGGGAGCACTTTGGATGGGAACTAAAGGAATACTTTTCCTTTCTAAGCAGATCCCTAAAAAGAGGTGGCCAGGACTGCCTCCCAGCTCCAACTCTTTACTCTTCATTATGGCACATTATGGGACAACTGGAACATTAAGTATGTTGCAGTCATTATGCCAGTCACAGCTATGGTCTGCAACTGTGACGGCATGGAACATCTGGTTTCTAACACAGGCTGAGAAGGGATGTCCCTTTTTACCGTGATCACGGAGGAGTTGACAGGCTCACTGGAGACTTCAAAAAACCTCAGCCTTTCAGTTAGCAAGGAGCTCAGTGCTCTCATGTACTCAATTTGTCACAAGGGGAATGCCATGTAATATTGCACAGAGTAGGTATAAGGCATTAGCTGCCATCTCATTTACAAAAAAAAAAAATCACTCTTTTCTCTGCTGCAGTTCACCAGTGATCAGCTACACACAATATATCCTTGATCCTGTCTCAATGGAAAGCCATTTTTTTTATTTTGTTGGGCTATAGATTTAGCTTGTGGGAGGCCAGGCCAGTTAACAGTGTAATGTACTTTAAAAAGGAATGTGATTACTAGTAACTATTTTTCTCCATTAAAATCAGCAGAGAAGTTTACTTAATTCTTTGTCTTTTAATCAAAGCAATAAAGCATTTCAGCAATCTGTAAATCTGGCCGTATAGACTTACAAAATAGGGAAAATTCACAATACTGTCATTTTTCTTTGAAACTCCTTTATCTCAGTGAAAGATATTTGAGCAAACCCGTCACAACACACACTGCTGTACAATTGTCTGATGTTCCTGTTAGGATTTCTTGCCACAGGTTTTGCGGCAGAGGGTAAGGGCAGTGCACAATCATGTTGAAAAGCATTGGTGCTGGTGGCTAAAAAAATCACTGCTCTTTTTAAAAACCCCAACTTGAGTCTTTACTAGGCTGTACCATGAGACACATACATGCTGTGTTACGTTAAAATGTTTAATTAAAAATATGAGTTATGCTTTGCATAGTAACAAGAAACCACCATAAAATAATGTATACTCTGATAGTCTCAGACTATCACAGCAGTCATGCATAAGTTCAAATCCTTTTCAGTGGGACATTGATTAATTCATTCTTTGATGAATCTAGGCCCAGGCATTCAGCAGCCTCTTCCCTTTCCCAGCATGAGTTTAGTTATGTGAAGCCAGCAATGGCCTTTGTATGTTTAGACTTTGAGAGCACATTCAGCTGGAATCCTGCCTCACACCTAGGGCTAGACCTCTGCAATAATGCAACTCTGCTTGTTCCAGCTCTGAACAAAGACAAGCGGGGCTGTGGAGTTATGTTACTCACTACAAGTTGAGGAATCAGCTTTCCATGTGGCATTATCCTCCCATCCCCTTTCCCACAGGAATAACACAATGTAAGTTAAGCTTGTGCCTTTGCCATTATCTTGCTTTAGTGGCTCAATTCCAACACACAGCCATGCACCACCTTATTATTTATATCCTGCTAGCATCTTATTTAGTACCTCAGCTTCCATCACAAATGTATTGAGATAACTGGATAAGAGACTCATTATAATTGCAGCTTCTCTGCAGGGGTCAGCACCTCCTCCCCATGAATATGATAAGATGCTCCAAGTGCCACCTCACCTGCAAATGGTGTTTTTCCCTGAAGACTCACTTCCCACAGGCTACAAGCTGCTACTGAATCTCTGAAGTAATATTTTAATAACTTAATTTAAGATTTAACAGCTTTCTTTCCTGAGCTTTGTTGTATAATTAATCCATGTGATGGGAACTCATTAGACTTGGGGATCCGAGATGCATCTGGACATGCAAGGGCTGTAAACAGCCCTAAAACCTGTGTTAGGGCCTATTTAAGGTGGACAAATGCAGAGCTGTGGATGGAAAGAATAAATTATTTTATCCTTGGGGTTAATCAGAAACTACCTTTTTGATAGTCGTATGTGTCTTTCAATCATATCTGTAGTTTGTTATAATAACAGTAAAACCAACAACGTTTTGTCCACTGACGTTTAAGGCGGCATCCTTGACTTCCTGGGCTGAGAAGATCTGGCCCAACACCTCCAAAACATCATCTTGCATGCATGTGTGCATGCCCATGAGCTGTGGGCACTCCTGCCTCCTGAAAACATACCTCGAGTAGATACTACAGAGACACTTTGAGCCTGACATTGAACAGTCCACCATGGGATTTTGTCTCTTTCACTTGCTTAGTGCTGCGCTGCTGTTTATCACACGGAAGAGATGAGATCTGTCACTGCCATCCTGAATTGCTGAAAGAACTGAAGCCTTGGTGTCCCACTTCTCCAGAGAACACTAGCTGCAACACTTCCACCAGGTTTCTTGTTTCCTGCCGGTAGTGCTCTTCTGCTTTGATATGATCCAGAGAATGCAAATGGGTCTGGCCCTAAGCACTGCTTAGAGCATTTGCTCAAGTTCAAGACCATGTTCTGGATTAGGCAGAACAGAGGTTTGAAACCACTTTCCAGGAAAACATGGCTGAGTGAGCTGCCCATTTACCTGAAAGAAAGGGTGTGGGTATCTCATTTCTTCAGTTTGCAGTGAGAGCTGCAGAACCCAGCTGCAGGGGACAGGCTGCAGCAGAGATCACCACAGCTAAGTGTGCACACCAGTCTGCCCCGCTACCGAACGTTTCCCTCTTCTGCACATCCGGTTCAAGGGTGCATTGCTTTCCTGACAAGCTGAGGAACAAAAGCATAGAAAACACAAAGACAAAACAACAGCATGGAAGGAGTAACACCTTTGGGCATCAGGGATATGTTCCTCACTGTGTGTGCAGTGCTGAGGTTCCCAGCAGAGCCCCTTTTCCCCACTGGACATGAGCAACAGCTCTAATGAAAGCTTTGTAAAGAGGAGTGCTGCCAGCTGCCTTCTGTGGGAGCTGGATGAGTTGTGTACAGAGACCTGTTTTCCACAGACACAATTTACATAAGCACTACACACATTTCTCTGTGAGCTGTCAGGGTGCCTCGATCCTTTTCTCTCTCGAGGCTCATCTTCCTCTGTACAATTTCTGTGGTGAGCCAGGTACACTTGTGTACCTGTTTTGCTCAATTAAACCTTTTCCATGGATGTGAGTCATCTATTTCATGGTCCAGAACATACTCATTTCATTTCCTCTGCCCTCCGGTGATTGAGTTAATTAATACCTTGTAAACACCTTGAGACCTCATCGCACTAAGTACTGTACAAAGAACAGGGCTTGTCCCAGAATGATTCTTCTGAATAGGACAGGATGGAAGAAGCTCAAGAGAAAGGAAAAATTAGAGAGCATAGACTTTAATATGGTCCTCAATTGTTAATATTCCCAGTTAATTTCTGCTGACTAACTTAATCCAAGCAACAAATTCTGGTTTTGACATAGGGACTGACCACAGTTCTCAGTGACCCAGAATGAGACAAATGAGCTTCATTGATCATTTGACATAGGTTTCTAGCAAGCTCCAAACCCTTCCCACAAGCTCTGCCAGATCTTCCTGACCAAAGGGTGCTTCGAATTCTTAAATTCCACTGGACTTTGGATCCAGTGTTTGGGAGAGACCCATGTGGTGGCTGGCCCTGGCACACAGCCAGCAGCATGTTGTGGCTGACAGAGGCAGTCACTTGCCCAGAAGGGGCCAGAAACTCCACTGAGAGCAACAGAGATGCTCAGCAATGGTGGTGACGTGCCACTGGCATCCAAGGAGGGAGCAGCAGAGGAGGGACCCCCAAGGGGGGCTGGAGGAGGAGGAGGGCAGGAGGGGCTGCAGGCCCAGAGCAAAGATCCCCCTCAGGCAGAACTGGAGAGACCCCACTGGAGCAGAGACACTCCTGTAGCCCAGGGAAGGGCCTGTGCTGGGACAGGGAGATGGGGAAGGAGGGAGGAGTGGCCAGGAGGGGCTGGGAGGGACCAACCACAGCCCATCTGCACCCCTGCGCCCCTTGGTGTCATGGGGGAAAGGGAGGAAAGGTTTTTTTCTTTCCTTCTCACCATTCAAATCTATTTTAATTGACAATACATGTAATTTTCCCCATTATGTGTCTGGTTTGCCTGTGACAGTCATGGGTCACTGACGTCCCTGTCTTTATCTCTACCCACAAGTTTTTCCATCTACTCTTGCTCAGTAAGAGTGAGAGAGCAACTGTGGAGGGTTGGGGCCCTCGCCACAGGGAGGACTCAGCTGTGCAGTCTCTGGCTGCAGGGTGCTCCTGGGGCTCCTTTTCTGCAGGTCTGTGCTGATGAAGCACCTCTGTGACCAAGGGAAGGAGCTGCAGCAGGAGGTCAGCATGCTGTGGAGCTACACAGATGATGAAAAGGAGGTTGACTGGATGTTCTCCAGGTTACAAGGGAAGCCGGACCCTTCAGCTGAAGGAGAGACAGGCAGTCTGTGCTTAGTGGATTGGAAAACAGAGAATGGTCCATTCCTGTGTGCAAGAAGTCAAGCAGAGGTGTCATGGATGATCAAGGGGTCTTTGACAAAACTCAAACACAAAAAACCTTCATCACGTAAGTGGTAAAAGGTCGCTTGAAGAAGTCCTCAGCCTCCATAATTGGAGTTATGAAAAATAGGACTGGATTCAGCCCTGAGGAACCTGCTGCATTTGCATGTGCCGTGAGCAAAGGGGTGGATTAGGGGATCTCCAGAGGTCACTTCCACCCCTCTGGATTTGCCATGATACTGCAAGTCTGCTGTTCCCTGTTCCCTTCCTTCTCCCTCCAGCCCTTGGGCACCTTGCCCTTGGCCACGAGGCACTGCCTCCTGCTGCAGCGCAGAGTTCTTCAGAAAAAGCAAAAGGCAACCACTCTCAAATTGCAACTTGGGCATCTTCCTTTACAACGACAATGGAGGTGTTAGTGGTGGGCACTAGGACTTTATACAGCATCCCAGAGATCTGAGCAGAATTTCAGGACGGATGAAGACTGAAAACTGATTTCCTCTTCTGCCTGGGGATGATGGGGATTCAATCTTCCCACCACTGCCAGATTTTTGTGGGGTGAGGACCTTCATGGGTGTTGTACTGAAATGACCTACAGCGCATTGAAGAGGGAACTGAAGAGAAAATCTCTCTGTAGAAGTCCAGTGGCTCAGAGCAACCAGGCAGGATCACAGAGACCTTGTCACAGTCTGTGTCCCTGTACATGCATTTTACATTACCCTATTTCTAGCTCAGGTGCGTTCTGACATAAAAGGGCAATGCAAATGTCCTTTTCAAGATGCTTCTTTTTGGTATCTGATGTCACATACATTCTGGAAGCAGCCACTGGGAGGGAAATCCTGCTTGCTGGATCTCCCTCCCTATGGGCACAGGGTGTAAGAGAACTCATAGACTGCTTTACTTTATGTACCTGGAGAAACTTCGGGGTGAAAAAAAAAGGCCCAGAACCTCAAGATTATGAAAACACTCTGGTGATTAAGTAAACACACATGCACAAAAACCCAGGTCAAACTATGAAGCTTCAGAGTTCAGTGGCCTCCAATGCTAGGTGAGAACTGAGCACGGATTTTCACATATTGATCCAGTCACCCAAATCACGTTTTTGGTTCTTCATGTTTTCAAATCTAGTATCAGACACCTGAAAATTCGGGCACTCTTGCAGTCACATAGAGCACAGCTGGGTGCCTCATACATCTTGTTCAAAGTCACCTAAGTCCATACCAGAGCTACAAATTTGATGTTATGGTAAATTCACACCTGCAGCCCTGAGCCTTGAAAGCTGCTGTCTCTGATTTAAGAATTTGTCTCACTTTCTCTCACCTATAAGACAGCTGTCACGGACAGCTGCCACCCACAGAAGAGCTAAATCTCCGCCAATACTTTCAGTAGAAGTCTCATCTTGTTACAACTAGATTTCCTCAGGATGGTTTCATTCAAAGAGTTCTTGCTGGAGCTGACTCAGTCCTTTTGTGTGAGATTCAAATAGCTCCTTGTGGCCAGGATCTTGAGGACAAGTACAGTTTGTTGGTTGTATCACTGTTTTTGCCACTGTGAATATGCTCCCAGTGGAAGGCTTTAATGAATTAACAATGGTTACCCTATGGATATATCTTACCACAACACACGACCCTTGTCACCTTGATAAAGAAATGTCCCTAAGCCTGAACAGATAGAACATAGATCCCACACCGGCCATGGACCTGCCACGAGACAAACCACCACACAAACTGAACAGTTGTACAGATTTCCCCAAAAACTCGGAGTTCTGTTCTCTCGTTTCTCCCTCTAGCAGACACTACATCTGTTCCTTTAGCAGTTGCTGGCAGACAAGACAAGCCCTAGTGCCAGCTAATACTATATGATCTGCTGCTGAATTAATTTTCCACTTAAAAATTAAATTATGGGCCAGATCCTCACTGGATTTAATACAGCTATCACCTATTAAGCATCTGATGGTCTGGCCTTGTATAGAGATTATTCTTCCTCTCTCTTTGTAGCAAGAACACAACCAAAGAGTTAGACTTTGATCTGATGTGTGAGGGCAGTGAAAATATTAATTGTTTTGTGTCTGATGCATCCATCATGAGAAATTACAACTTTTTCAAAAAGCTGGAGAAAAACATGCCATTCAAAAAACAAAGAAAAGAAAGAAAGCTTGTAAAAGATACTATAAATCTTTTATTTCTTTTGAGTTACTATGCAATGCCCTTCATTTTGAAGGAAATGGTACAATCAATGATGTGTACTTCTTTCTCAGGAAAAGAAGATATTTACTCTAACAGTTCAACATTTACTGACAAAAGACAGCTTACAGAAAATGCTCATGGTGGAAAAAAAACATATTTGTGATTACACTTCTTATTGTGGATGATTTCATGAAGTGTTACAATGTCAGGAATTTCAAGTGTGCATTTAAAGAAAGCTTCTAATCCAGTATTAATGCAAAGGAATTTGAAGCATCTAAACCACTGGTGTTCAAAATCAGCCTGATTTCTTCCTATTCACAGTTAAAGAAAAAGCCTAATCTGAAAGTCTAAGTCCATGATACAATACTCCTGGCCTTATCACTGCACACTGATTTTTAAGAGTAGTCAAGCATATTCAATTAACAGTAGATTTCTTACAAATAGAAACTGCTGTTGGAAACAATGTATTTCCTACCTCTACTTAGTAACTAGTCTCTGATCTCTTATACAAAATTAAAATTTTGCTTTCAAAAAATATTTGTTCCTACATGGCTGTTAGCTTTATGGTTGGTGCTGTTAATTGTCAGAAAAGCACAGGTGGGAAACTGCTCAACAACACACTTCACATACCCAAGGACAGACCTTTGGTAAAACTTAACCAAAGGAGAAGAGAAAAAGAAAACCACCATTACATTCAAAATCCGAAACAGATTAATCACACAATATCACCTATTATAGTACTGAGTGGAAGAATGAAATCAAATGAACAAAAGGAGTTTGCCTAAGGTTTCATTTATACAAAACAATTCAAAGTTTACTTCCATAGCCTAGGGTCCTTCAGTCTGAAGAATATATTTTTCCAAGTAAGAAAATACAGTTTTTGAAGTAGCTTTTGGGAATTTTCCCTGTCTACTCTACAACTGCCTACCATGTTGGCCTGAGGAGCTCTAGAGTTGCTGTAATCAATACCTTGCATTCACACAGAATCAGGGATAACAAAATAGTCTTCAGTTTATGTCTTTGTTCACTACCATGGAAGGTGAATGTCTAAACTGTGTTTTTAAAATTACTCAATCAACGGATAATTGTAGGTTTTACTACAACACCTTTTCCAAGGCATTATTTGCATCAAACATGCCAATACTCCAGGGAAATAAGAGTGCTCATCTACATTTCCTAGCTGGAGCTACATTTACACATCTAGGGCTCAGCCTTGCCAGTCTTCACATGTGCATATTGATATTCACAGCAGTAGGTATGCCCAAATGAGTAAATTCATATAGATGATTAAATGTTTGCACAATCAAAGGGCTTTTAAAACAAATTATATTAACTTTAAATGTTAAAAACGCAAGGGAAAGTTCAGGCAAGACAAAGATACCAGAGAAATCTGCCGCAGCTCACCAGCTTAGCTTACAACTGCTGTGTAAGACACCTCTCACCAAATCAGTGCAGCTCCTGGATCTCCAGGGGGAAACTGAGGCCAAAGTTTGGGCTGGGTTCCACGAGCTCTCTTTGGACAAGAGGCCCTTTGAGAAACAGCTTTCACTGCGCTACTTGTTCTCCCCTGTTGATTATGCAACCTCAGATCCTCCATGCTCCCACCAGAGACCTCACATTGAAATTCCAGACCCTCATTCACAAAGAAATGTAAATATACACTTAATTTCGAGCACAGGAATAGGCTTACCGATTCTCAAGTGGCCTCAAGTAGATAAGGTCTACTCAAAACTTTAAACTCAGTATAGGTTTAAGACCTTTGCTGAAGCACAAGCTCTGCAGAGGGATCACATGTGCATTTTTCTATGTTAAAGCAGCTGCAGAGAAGAGCATTTTTATCTATACCTTTCCCCTCTCTTTTGTGATCTATGCAAAAGTCCTGAAGTGGACACATATATAAAAGAGTCAGTTTTCCTGGGAGATCTTTTTTTTTTAAATCAAGCTCCAGAAACCCCAGCTTACTCTGCAGACAGTAACTGAGCAAAGTACAGCAAAGACAAGAAACCAAGCAGTTGTGATGTGCTTCTACAGCAATTTCTGTTCTCATATCCAGGTCATTACAGGTCCATGGCTTTAAAACTAGAAATGTGTGCAGTGGTGTTTAGTAGCACCTATTAAATAACACTGCCTAATCAACAGGTAGGGGAAAAGGACCTGCCTGTTAAAGATTCAACAGTCGCATCTTTATCTGCTGGAATAAGAAATCCTTGTATAGAGGTAGTCCTCTTTCAGACAAAATAAAAACAATGCCAAGGTTCCCTCCCTCTTCTACTTTTTACACATAATGAAATGTCAGGGGACAGTAAATTCCCAAACATAGCTTGCAGGGAAATTTTAAAATTCCAAATATCAAACACCTGTATCCCAGGTGCTAGAGGAGCACAGATGTTTTATAACACAGCAGAATGCATGCCAGACTCTGCTGTGAGGCAAGCTCCCCCTTCACTCTCTGTCCTAGCAAAGCACTGCAAGCTCTGGAATTCTTTGCTAAGGCCCTGTGCCTGTGGGGGAATTTATCCCAAAAGGCATGACCGGTACAGAGAAGCACCAAGACCAGCACAAGACAAGATTTCAGTTAGTGAAAGAAGCTTTGCTCTCCATTCCCAAGCAGATTTGGTCCTTTTTTTATTAAAACAAAAAAAGTGGAAAAAAAAAAGAATAGAAAACAAAGCCAGACTATTCAGGCTATCTCAGAAGGAGAGAAATGGCTAAGTGTCATAGTTCTGATGTTTCAGACACAAGGGAAAAATATTTTCACAACTAGTTTACTGTTTAGTACCCTGTAGATACATAATCTTTGACATTTATAGCAGTTTCTATACTTTATGACCTAGAATATACTTTAGATCATGAATGAAAAATAAACCCATTCAAAGGACAGGAAAATGACGTGCATAACAACTTACTTTCAAATGCAAGGTTATGAAGGGTTTTTTTAAACTTTAAAAAATATCTCTAGGAAAATATTATTTTACATAGCTATATTACACAGTGAAATAAATTTTGTTATGTACAAGGTTTCAGTATGAAAGAAACCACAGCTAGACATTTGCTCGCAGTCTAGATAATCTGTTGTCTCTATCAGTCAGCAGCACAACAGAGAGGCTCTCCTTCACTCTTTTTCAGACCGTCTCAGTGATCATTTCAGCTTTTAGTAGTTACTAGCAGTTGTATAAAACCTGTGTGCAGACATCCACGTATTAACCCTATCACAGTCAGATACGGGTAGGTACGCTATCAAAACAAGGTTAGACATCTGCTCAACAACCACAGTAACCTGAGTATAACTCAATTGCATATTGGTGAAAAAAACAACACTTAGTGCAGGCATCTGAGCTATAGCATTCTAAGGGAGCTTGGTGTTAAACCCTGCCTTGGATATGGGCATTTCACAGGCCAAATCCTAGCTTGTATATTCTAGGCAGAAAACGTGACACTACAATCTACTTGGCTCACGTTGGCAAAGTTGCTTCATATAATCTTAACTAATCAAAAGCTTGTATCTACCTATTCTTAAATGACAAACTTTGCTCCCGTCACAGCGGTGGAAAGGACATGGAGTACTTTGCTATTTGTGGTGTAACTGTAAACAACTGCAGGGAAGACCATATTAACCATGCTTCAAGTTTACATCACACTGTTAGTTTCCATTATTTAAATGAACTCAAGCTTATCTTCCACTTCACATCATCATATTGTGCTTTAAGGGGAAAAAATTTTGCATTAGAAACTGCCTCCAAATCAGTACTTGTTCACACGCCCTAGATCCCAGGACAAAGACCTGACAGTGCTGCCTGTGTGGGAGACCAGTTCAACAGTTGAAAAAAAGTTCAGGGAATATTCAGGGCAGGCAGCACTGCACTCGCCCTCCTGAGGGACTTGCACAACTTTGGAGGCATGTCCTGTCCTCTAATGCTATAGCTCAGCTGCATACTATAGAAATTAGCTAAAAAAGGAAACATGAAATCCCTAATGAAGAGGAAACTGCTTTGGAACACCCAAACCCCCCTGCCTGTAATGTCTTCCAGCCTGTGCTCCCTTCCTTCACAGCTGTGTTCACTGTGGTGCAGAACCTGTGCCATGCTCACAGCCGTAAGCACCCAGCCAAGAGGTCACCCCCTCGAGGGACAGCTTACACCAGACATACTCTTACACATAAGCAACCTGCTTCTACTGCCTCTGTGTGTACTACAGGCATAATCAGGTGCTCTGCCATTTGCTTTAGGACAAGCCAAGGCAGCCTGTAATGAGCCCTGACACAGCTCAGCACCTGCCTGTAGGAGTCCCAGCGCACACCAGCGTGCAGAGTGTAACTGGGGTAGCAAACTTCCTTCCCTGGGACCTGTCGGCAATAAATACATCTTCTGTCCCCAAAGCCACATGCGGATGGCAAAGGAGAAGGTCCCCCAGCCCACCTGCAACTTCCTATCAATTAAGAAGGCACCCGGCACATCAAACCCATTTCGTTAAAATCGGTGATTTCTGCCTTATATCTTCTGGGGGACTGGTTACTAACCCACGAAGCCTTGAGCCAGGCGAGAGGCAGCTCCTTGCAATACCAGCTGAAGCCACAGCTGAAGAGAAACAGCAGCAGAGGAGGGAAAACAATATCCTCATGCTCAGAGCTACATGGTCACATCCTGAAGTTTTTGGCTAGTTCTTAATGGTATTAAATACTATTAACTTCTGCTGATAAGTAGATGTCAAAGGCATTTAGCATCTTGTAGGGTCAGGCCTACTGGCAGATGATTGAGGAAAAGGCGAACACAGCAGAGAGGAAGGGAAAGAAGTGAGAGAGGAGAGGGGTAGAACTGCCCTGAGTTTTATCCTCTACAAATAAGTCAAGGGTTTTATCCTCAAGCACTGAAGGAGTTAAGCACTAAAGCACAGACACTTAATCAGCTTTCCCCCTTCCTTTCACATGTGATTGGAATGAAGCTGCACCGAAGCAGCCCAAAGGGCTTATAACAGCTCAATTTCGCAGCCTTCAGTTTTAATCCCCATCACCCAGGCTAAGCAGTATGGTGGTGCTGAGGCTGCTACTCCATAGCAGTCTGAGCACCTGGATGATGATGATCTTCCTCCTCCTCTTCCTCCTCCTCTGCAGCCTGCAGGTGGCTGGAGAGCTCCTGGATCACAGCAGCCCTACCAATCTGGTCATTTCTCCTCTTCTCCATTATCAGATCCTCCAGGCTCTGAAACTCCAGCGTGTGGCTGCGCTTGTCACCCAGCCGGATCTGCAATCGGTAGGGCTGCTTGCCTATGCGCAGTTCCCCGCCGATTTTAAACTCTCGCTTGCCGTATCGGCACCAGGCAGCAAAACACTCAGAGTTTCTCCAGCTCAAGTCCCGATCCTTGCAACCCACCTGCTCCAGGGCATTGCGCACCACTACGGCCGGGCTGAGGGGTTTATAGCGGTACAACTGGTTGGCAATGCGGCCCCGTCTGCCCTGGCTGGCATCGGTGAGGAAGCTGTTCACCACCTCCAGCCGATGCAGGTGCACAACTTGAAAATCCCCGACATAGACCACCCAGTGCGGATACTGGGCTTGGCACACAAACTCCACCAAGTCACCTGGTTTACACCTATTCAGCAGGTTCTCCGGGGTGTAGGTGCTCAGATGCCCCCCACCTCCTTCATCACCCTCCTCTAGCTGCGTGTCCTCCTCTGAAAAGCTCTTCTGGTAAATACACTCATCCCGGTAATAGACTGAGCACTCCACCTCGTGCAGCTGGGGATCGTAGGGCTGCAGGGCAGGGTTTTCACCCCCCAGGTCATGCACCGAATCCTGCTGCTGCTCAAGCTCATCATCGTCATTCGAAAAGATGTAGGAAACACCGATCCTGGGCCCTTCATCTCTGTCCATACCTGTCGGGTCGGCCGTGGGAACTTCCTTGTAGTTGAGATGGGTCAGCTTCTCCACCTGGTTCCCCATGCCCGCTGCAACGACAGACACACGGCGGGGCCATGAGGGCGGGCGCGGGTGAGCGGCTCCCAGAGAAGCAGCGGGGGCATGAGCGCGGCTCTCCTCGCTCAGCGCAGTCCCTACCAGCGTCCCGGGGCTGCGGGAGCCCCTCGGGGACGGGGGGAAGGGGGGACACGACACTTCCCTACCTGCACTGAGGAAGGCTCGGCGGCACCACCACCTGTTAGGCGGCGGCGAGGAGGAGGAGAGCGGCGCTGGAGCCGCCTGAGAGCGGGCAGGCACCGAGCCACCTGTTAGAAGGGGGCTGCGAGCGCCTGGGGAGATGGGGAAGTCCGAGCTGGGGACGGCCGAGAGCGCACCCGCCCGCCGCGCAGGTGAGCCGC
>VZTI01000180.1:0-167380 GCA_013397865.1 Struthidea cinerea | reverse complement strand
TTTAAAGAGGCAGCTCTTTTTTTTTTCCCCTTTCACTCCCACCTCCCGCCTTCCTCCCCCACACCTCCCTCCGCCCCGCACCTTTTCCCTCTCTTCGCTCCTACATGCCAAGCGCTTTGCTCCCCGCCGAGGCTGGTGGCAGGCGGAGGTCGGGCACAGGTCTGTCTGCGCCGCCGCTGCGCAGCTCTGCGCGGGCAGCGGGCGTGCAGCGCGCTCAGCCCGAACTCGCACAGGCGCGGCGCCTTTAAGGGAGCGGTGCCACAGCAGCCCAGCCCGCCGGTGAGCTCGGGGGAGGCTCCGCCGCCGGAGTTTGCCCGGGACGGCGCCGAGAGGTGAAGCGGAGCCTCGGTGCGTGGCCGCACGAATGCCGCCGTGCCCCGCGCAGAGGCGCGGAGCTGCCCCGGGGGAAGCGCCCGCCCCGCGCAGCCCCCGCGGGAGCGCCAGGAGGTGCCTCCCTGGGGCCGCGCACACTGACAGGGGAAGTTGTAAAGTGTGAACACAATCAAAGCGCCCGGTTCTCCTGGGCTGATTTAGCGCCTTCGATTCCTTCATACGCGGAGTGTGTAATTAGGTTTATTAATTTATTTTCTTTCCGACTCCAAGAACTCAGTCTCTTTTTCAATATAGAAGATTATGATTCTTTCTCCCCTGGAAAGGCATTATGAGATCTGGTGGGAATATTTTTCTTTCTGTGTTTTGGAGAACACAAAACAATATTCTGCTTTTTCATTAATGCCTAGTTAGTGTGCTTGGTGGGTTTATTTTTCATACTATTTTAACATACACTGGTAAATTCACGCTGTTAAAATAGACTACAGAGATAATTTATGGGAGGTAGGAGTAATGTCTTTAATTTTGTCTCATTTATTCCCTTTGTCTGTTGTCTTGTAATTTATAAGCCCAACTGCAACGCTGCTCTTCTGAGAATCCACTAAATAGCAGCAAATGAAGGAACAAATGCCGTGTTACCAGGGCCCTGGGCACTGCCCACAGGCTCAAAGAATACGGTTTCCATCAGCTTCTAAACCTCTGTGGTTTCAGATGTAGACCTGCCCTTTGGGGTGGGGAGAATTGCTGTATCTGCGGCTGGCGAGATGAGTACTCTGCTGTGCTTGGGATGGTGGGGCATTGCGAGCCATTTCAGCCGTGACAGACAGGTAGATCAGGACCTTTCTGTTTTGGGTTCCGCTGGTGGCTGTCCATGGGAGCATTTTTGAAATTAATCCCCCAAACACCCACACCTGACACACATGCACTTTGGTTTGCATCCCAGTGTGTTTTCAAATGGTGCACGTTTCTCTCACATCCAACCAAACTAGATGTACTCTAGCGGCAGAGTTGGACCAAGGCTAGCTGAGCAAATGTCCAAAATATATTGAATGCAATGTGATTTCTGGGCACTGCCTGTTTCCCTCTGCCATTCCTCTGTAGCTGCTGCTGGACAAAAGAGGGCCCTACTTCACAGTCAGAGCATTGTGAAATTGCTTCAGTAATTAAGGACAGGCATGTGTGAAAGTGAGACTATGCTAAAAGCTAAACTGAACATAGAAGTTGATTTTTTGACGTTATCCCATTTCCACTGGAAGCTTTGTCTCAGCACTGTACCTTACTACCTCTGGAGCAGTTATGTTTCTCCACTAAAATGGTTTGGCAGCCCTGTGTTCAAGGCCAAGTTTCTTTTTAAATCTGATGCAACTTGTGGAAAGCTGTGTCTGTGCATGAGTGGAAACTCAGTATGGTCCAGGCAGTCACTCGTGTGTTCATGCAAATCCACAAATATTTGCAGCTTTCTATCGTGTTTTCTCTTTTTCTTGTCTGCTTCAATTCACCTCAGTGCTTAATTTTCTGCATCCTGTCAGCTGCTTTGATCTCTTTGAGTTTCCTTGCCCTGACTGCTCCATGGAATCCATATTGTCTGTTCAATCAGCTGCTTTCTGGGATAAGAAACCATTGGTGAGTATTTTTGTATCGTAACCCACATCCATAATGGCTTGCTGCATACGCAGGTAAGGAATTGGGTGGAAAATCCACAAAGAATTTACAGTGCCTATATATCACTTGGACTGGTGCCTGAAATTATGATGCTTAAAACTTCTTCATGCTTAACCTCTAAGCCTCAAAGCAGCTAAACTCTGCAGGCACATGGATGGCAGGGCATCTGGTGACAGTGCTTGCTACCTCAGTGACTGTGCTTTTAGAGAATTGACTTCTTGTATAGCATTTGAAAAAGAAAAAAAAAGAGAACTTTGGTGCTTATCTGCTAAAGATAATGCAGTCTTTGGATATCAAGTGGAGGCAGGAATGGTTGCGCAATTCCTGAGCTGGGAGCCCAAACTGCAGCAGGGCAGAGTTGAAGTCACACCCCTGACCTTGCTGTTGGAGGGTCCCCAGTTAGGTGAGTCCTTGCTCAGTGTGCTGGCATTTGTTACCCAGTTTTGAGGTACTGAGCTTTGTTGCAGAGGGAACACATGGACACCACAGATGCAGCTGTGCTTGAACACTTACTGAAGTCAACAGGGAAGCCCACACTGTTAAATAGGATATCTCCCTGGGGTCACTCCCAGGTTCCAGTCACTGGCTTGTTCAGATTGTGTAAGTATTTGTTCTTTGTAAATTCTGTTTTGGAGAGAAAGCTCCACCCCAGACAGAACACAGCTTTGCTTCTGGAGTGAGTTCACACCAGCAACTCCCTTATCTGAATCCCCACAAAGACTGCAAGGAAGCAAGGTTGAATCTACATGAGATCTGTCTTGCTCAGCTCTACACAGCCTTCCAACACTTTCACAGCTGAATTTCACATCCATATGCTCTCAATCTATTGTTGAATGCAGCAACACATATCTACAGGTTCCTGACATAAAAATACCATTCTGGGGGGTCCTAATATGGCTTGTATGGTATTTGATGTGCCTGAAAATTTGATAGCCCCTTTTGAGGCAAAAATGCCTGCCATGCTGGATGGCTCTTTGGGATGCCAAAGCTTCTTGCTTACATAATCCATTGATGTATAGAGAGGGGACTGCACCTCTTGGCTTAGAGACAGTAGGAGGTCTGTGGAGCAAGTGACTTCTATTGATCTATGTAGCTGCTATGATCCAGGGACCTCTGTAGTGTTCGTTGTGGTTGCTTCAAACTTAAAGCTAATTTTGAGAATTAGATGTAACAGTTATTTTGTTGTCCCAGTGGTATATCATCTTGTTGCTCCAGTTGCAACCCTATACATATTTTACGTCCAGAGACTAAAAAGGTGATGTTGATTTGAAATCACAATTCATCCTTACTTGGATATGAAATGCTGTGGTCACACTGTTATTGTTATTAAAAGATGTCCAGGATGAGAAGAAAAAAGTTTTGCTATATGTTTATATTTTTTCTTAGCAGTGCTTCTGAGAAAGACAAGGTTTAGTGTCACATTCTGTAAGCACATTCTGTTGCACAGGTATTCAGCCAGCTGATGGCTGTGACACCCTTGAATTATTTAATAGCTTCCATTTCTTTTTTGCAGTAGAGTTTTATGAGAACTGAGATAAACTATGCTCCATTTAGCAGGTAAGCACTCTACATCATAGACCTAGTGATCTAGAGTGCTTAAACACCATGGTGGAATTAGGGGCACTGGAGAAATAAACCACTTCCTAGTGAAGTCCATGGAAGTTCTTCCATGAAGCTCTGTAGAAATCAATCATGCCCTTAACTGAGGGAAGTGTATGACCTGAGAGTCACTTGATGGATGGTATCCTTCCATGACACCATAGCTAAGTCCACCAAGGATATTTGGATTCAGAATTGTAACATTTCTTTTGTGCCCTCTTTGTCCTCCATTGGAAGCTGCATCCCCGAGTCAGGCACCAAGGTCCTGTAAAGCCAGGAATACCACCTAAAATGAGATTTATCAAACCTGTCATGCCAGAGGTAGCTGGTGGAGAGTAGGACAGAGAGTTACTGTCCTGTTAGCTGTTGGAATATGGTGCTTCTGTTCACTTGTGTTACACTGCCTAATATTCTCCCAAGGTTAAGTGCTTTAATGAGGTTGGATATTCTCACACACAAGAGGAAATGGTGCCATGTCAGTTAATAAAAGCATTAATATTTAAGATTGCTTCCTTGGGGTATGAAAGACCAAGGTTGAAGTCTCATATCTCACTGAAGGAACTTGAACTGATATCTCCCAGGAGGATACTGAAAGCTACCAGACTGTAAGCTCTTTCTGAGCAAGTCTTGCTTTCTCTGTCCCACTGAAGCTGTTCAGCTTTGTATGGGCTCATTAAATACCCATTCAATCAGTCTGAAAAAAAAGAATGAAAACATTTCTTAGATCAGATGCAGGAAGGGGCTGAGAGTGCTCTGAGGTCCTCTCTGATGAATATTCAGATGTCTCACAGTCATGCGGTATCTTCATCAAGAGTCACTCAGACAGACCCACCAGAAGGATCTGCAAGTTTTGGTTTTAGGATGCGCTCATGAGAGAGTTTTCTTCATGTCTACCCTGGAAGAGATTGGACCTCTGGGTCTCATGTATCCTGCATGACTGGTGTAACCCAGATGCTATTAGATATCAGCTCATCTTGGTTTCTGTTGTGTTAGAGCCCTGCCATACTGATATCTCTGCTGGGCCAGGCCTCATGAATGCAGAAGCAAGAGTTTGTGACATGAGTTTGGGCTTCTGTGGGAAATGCTGGCACTACTCAGTGGTTCTGCTTGTGTCTCCAGGAGAAATATCAGGAATTTTGAGAATCAGAAAATTTATGCACCTCAAAATGTTGAAAAATTATCGTGAAAATGCTGGTATTTCTGAACCTTGAGTTTCATGATATTTGACATAACATGAAAGAGATAATGAGCCTCTGGTGTCAGGAAGGTTTTATCTGCATTTAGCCTACAAATCTTTGATGACATCGATGAGAGATTGACATCTGTACACTTCTAAACATCTGATCTTTGCTATTCCTTATAGTGTAGCATGGCTTACCATATATTCAAGAAAGGAAAGTTAGACAAACTGCAGATAGGAAAAAAAACCCACATCAGAGAGCAAGTTCTGTATTTTCTGATACTCTTACTGGAAGCTTATGGCTCTGTTATCTACTTCCAACACTGTAATTTGTGACTAAACATGATCTGTGGCAAAATAAATTGCTGAGATTGCCAAAGCTACCGAGTTTTTAACTGAGACATCCAAGCTGTATCTCAGAAGCTCTTCCACTGTGAGCTTTTAATTGGTGCATTTCAGCAAATGAAAACGAAGTAATTCATATGTCAGTAGGGGCCTGGATTCCTAGGAATTGCTATCAAACTGACTTGAGCAGCAGGAAAAGCTTAATTAAAATATAGTCCATATTTTTTTTTACCAGAAAATAGCAACTATATTTCAAACATAACAAGGAAGGAGGTACAGCACACACATCTTTTCAGCATGAGAACTACTCATCCCTTGCATCTCTCATCTGTCTCATGCTGAGCTCCTGCCCTGGAAGCTCCTCCTGTGATGTGTCTTTTTGCACGTCAGAGGACTGCTGGCTGCCTTGGTAGCACAGCGTGTCCTTGCAGCTGGGAAGGGGTAGGATTTCTGATGGAAGAAGCTTCTGATGATTGCTCCTGGTGTGCAGTACCTAAGCAGAAGCCATTAGTAAAAGGAAGGAATCTTTTCTTGGCTGTTGCCATACTGATGATAAAACATGAAAGTATTAATATGAGGTAAGCGCATCACTCTTTCCAGCAAATCTGTGGTGTGACTGCAGGTTACTCAGAGAAACTGTGGTTGCCCTCTCCCTGGTAATGTTCAAGGCCAGACTGGATGGGACTTCAAGCAGCCTGATCTAGTGGAAGGTGTCCCTGCCCATGGCATGGGGTTGTAACTTTAAGGTCTGTTCCAACCCAAAATATTCTATGAATCTATGACTTTGTGCTTATGCTCCCATTTAAATGGGGAGGAACAGAGGAAACACAGAGCAAAGTCTCCTGTGGGTGGTGTTTGTGCCAGAATGTGAGGCTGGTGAGGTCAGACCAAGTGGCCGTACACAAGGTGGGGTCTGCTCTCCTCAGCCCAGCTTTGGGTGCTTGCTAACTTGACCCAGAAATACTGGCCATGGCTGCTCCCCGCAACTTCTGCAGATCCATGGCAAAGTGCGGGAGCAATGGCTGAGCAGGTAACCCACCTTGTCATTCATCCATTAGACTGAGAAACAGGTTAATATTTTTTTGTTCCCTGGCCAAAGGAAAGCAACAGAGATGCAAAGCCTCAAACCATCTGTGAGGGTGATGTTTAGGGCTTTCTGCTGGACCTGTTCCAAATCCAGCAGAACAGGACTCGGCCCCCGTCTGGTCTCAGTTGCTGAGGCTGCAATGCTGCAGGGGTAGCAGCTGTGTGGCTTGTACACAGCCACCTGCACCAGGGAAGGCCTTGGGCTAACCTGGTTCATGGTGTGTGTGTGGCGGGTGGGAAAGCGCTGGTGACAGCTTGCCCTCCATGTAGCCCTCTCAGAAGCCTCCTGTCACACTGCTTATCTCCCAGAGCCCTCACCACAGACATATGCACAGAATGAACCTCCATCAGCCCCAGGTGTGTTATGGGTATGCCTGTGGAAGGGAGATTTGCTGAGCAAGACAAGGAGGGAACAGGCAGCTGAAGGATCTGCTCTGGGGCGTTAGTGTTGAGGCAGAGCTCATGGGCTGCAGTTTGCATTGGTCCGACACAGTTTTGAACACACTCCCGTCAGACTGAGGCACAGCAAAGCTGGGTGTGAGCAGTAAGACACCCTTGAGAGCACCAAGTGTGCTTTAGCAATGAATTTGGACTTCTAATGAAATGAAATGAGAAGATCAATGCTTTCAGGGCTCTTGTCTCCATTTGTGAATAGCAGCTACCTGTACTTGTTGCACTGAAGTGCTGCAATGTTAAAACCATTAAGGTCCTGAGGTGCTCAGAGTGCTTGCTAACAAGGCCCATGGAGGCAGAGAGGGAGTTTGCTAGGTAGGTGACATGTTTTTTCAAGGAGCTGGAGTATCCAAATTTGAATCACCCTGCTGATGTCCACAATGCTCAGGGAGGTCCCTGACTCCTTACTCAGGCCTTCCTCTAGAAACAACACGCAGGAAATTCCCTGCAGCACGCACACCAAACACCTTCCAGAGAGGTGGTTTTCAGTCAGCTGCAAGCATCCCTCTCCTGTAACTCACTAATGGTGCTGCTGAGTTGTTGTAGGCTGCAGGGGACCAGCCAAGCCCAGGCAGGCTGGAGTCACTCCTGTAGATTCATTCATTACTGCCTGCTGCCAAGAACCATTTTCCACCTTAGTTACATGCACACCTTGAGACAACCTCGGTGGCTTGTAGACAAATAGCAGGTACAGTGTCTGCTATTGCTGCTCCTTTGTGGAAGGTACATAAGCACGAGGAAAAGCCACTGTGCTTCTTGTTTAAGAAAGCATTGGTATTATCCTTGTCTTCCACTAAGCCCTTTCTGAAAGTGCCTATGGGAGGAGAGCAAGGAGCAGATGGTTATTCCTTAAATCCTGTGAACTAGTTAGATGAAAGCCATATTCCTAGTAGAATCTACTGTTAAGGAAGCTCCTGGCCTGCTGGATGGCAGCGCTGGGTTGGATTTGTAAAGTGGTCTCTGGATAATGATGTGTGTGTTAGTAATAACGACTTTCATACCTGTTAGAACTGACAGCCCTATGTGTTTGTCTTTCTGGAGACAGATGTTCTCCCACCTGGTTATGTGGGTTGATTCCAACTGGGGAAAGAGGACAGCATGAGCAATGTGCTGTTCATTGTTATTTCATTCCGTATTTTATTCCTTTCCCTCCTTCCCTCCCTCTTTCCTTCCTGGGCTGTCTTTTAGGCAGGAGCCTGACAGATCACATCAGCTGCTGCAGGGAAGCCCCTTGGCCATCCGAGTTCATCCTCCTCTGCCGTCTATCAGAGCACAGGAGGAGGCTCAGGGCAGAGCTCTGAACTTGTCTCAGCTCAGCAGCACTCCAAGCAGTTTGATGCTTTCCATCCTCACATGTGATGCCAGCTGCAGACTGGGCTTGATGCTCATGCTTACAGACAGTCCTTCTTTTCAGACAGCCTCTGTATAGGTTAAAGTTGTCAGCTCGACACCAAATCCCTTTTCTTGGCTTTTTCTGTGTAACGTGGTGTTCTCTTGCTCTGATTCAAGTGTTTTATGGTTCCACATGAAGGAGATAACAGCATGAGCAAAGCTGTGGGTAAAGTTAAATCATCTGTAGGGGAAGATAGAAACACTGTTTTTTGGAAGGCAGCAAGGCCACCATGCCAAGGGACCAAAACACTTACTGTAGCAAATGTCTGCAACTATCAGCTTAAATCTCTACTGCCTTAAATTCAAAGTGATTTCAATGCAAAGCCATTTTTCAGTGCATTTTTGTATCAGAATGAGCAGTATAAAAACACTCCTGTATGGAAGATTCAGATTCTCATTTTTCACCTGACAGGTCCCTCATTTGTTGCTATAAACTAAACCCAACACGGTTAACTTGAGGGAAAAATTCCAAATTACTTCAAGGGGAGAAAAACTGTGTGCATTGTGCTCTTTCAGGGATACACTGATTCAATGGTCTAATTCCACTGGGTGTCCTCTCTTTTTAACATTTTCAATCTACGGATCCTAAGAGTAATTGGAAAGAAGACAGTGTTATTTTGCTGCTATAGAATAGGTCAGGCAAAACAATTCCTACAGTCTATGCCATATCCTTGTTCAAAGTAACAGTAAAATCCACATGAAGGTGATGACTTTGGGATAGATAATGAACTGTAGCTTGGCTACAACAGAAAAAATGTCAAATCAGTCTGATTTTGGATCCTCTAAAGAAGTGCCTCCATGACTGTGCCACACAGAATAATTTTGTGTATTGATGAAACTTAGCAAAACTCTTCACCAGTCTAGTGAATGTAATTTTTAATTTTTTTTTTTTTCACTCTTCATCCATGAGGAACTCTGAACAATTTGTGGCCTGAGTCACAGTCTCTGTTGCACTTTCTTTTATAAATGCAGAGGGGAAACATTGCCAGTTCTAGGTTTCCAGTACAGACTAATTGAAGCCGTATAATAGCCAGATTTCAAGCGTGTCCTTTCAAGGCAGACTGTGTCCTGGGCTGTATTAATAAGAGTGTAGCCAGCAGGTCCAGCAAAGTGATCTTTCCCCTCTGTTCAACACTTAGGAGATTGCATCTGAAGTGCTGCTTCAGTTCTGGGCTCCCCAGCAGAAGAAGAAAAGTGACAGAGCCAACAGACACAAGCTGAAATCTGTAAAATTCCATTTTTAAATACTAAAGGGGTGGGGGTTTTGGTGGTTTTGTTTGTTTTGGTTTTGGTTTTTTACCAGGGGAGTGGTCAACTACTGAAATAATTTGCCCAGAGACATTGTTTAGTCTTCATTAAAGACTGGATCCACCCCATAACAACCTGATCTAAGTAGATCTTCTTTGCAAAGGGTTGAATTAGATGACCTCTGCAGGTCTCTTTCAGGCCAAATTATGATTCTATGATTCTCACAGGTCTCAAGTCTGCTTGTTAATAATGCCTACCAGATCCAAAGAGTATAATGTACAGCTTCTTTCAATTCCATCCTGTAGTCTGATTCAGTAAGAACTAGATAAAATCTTCTGCTCAGTTTGACACTCTGTGAAGAGAAAAGAAATCCTCGAGGCTCTCCTTGACTAAATACTTAAGTTCTGAATTTCCTGGACTCTTCAGAGGCAGAACACTTTTCTGCCTGGAAATGTCTTTTTCTGTGGATGCCAGAGAATATAACTTTCCTTATCCTTGCAGGTATACCGAGCCATCTGAACAAACGACCCCAAACTGCTTCCCTGGTTCCTCTCCGGCTGTTTGTTCATTGTAGGGCTGCGTGTGCACTCTATCCATGGTGAACAGCACCCTCTCAGTTACCTTGGGTGGAGCCCATGGGACCTTGTCACTGCCCTGGGATGGGGCTGACAGGCTGGAGCAGTCAAGGGTTCTTACGGTCATGGGTTTCGTGAATTTCCTTCCCCATTAGAAATTTTGGCATATTAGTACTGATGGGCTTAAGTCTGAAATCCAAGCTCACAGTACTAAACTGGCTGCAGCACCAGGTCTTACGAAAGATAGGCATTACAAATCCCAAATAAATGCGTGCTTTAAGGCACGAGGTTGCTTCCATTCTTTGCTGATCTAAACAGGCTTGTGAGAGGGTGCTACTCTTGCAGGCAAGGCCGTGGGAGCTTGGCTCTCAAGGATTATGGTCTCTTTGGTTCTGCTCTGTTCAGTGCTTGTGATGGACAACTGGGTGGCGTCTGGGGTGAAGTCACTGAGAGCTGTGCATGTCTGGGCTCCTCTGGTTTGAAGCTGGCCTTATTCACTCCACAAAAGAGGCTTTGAAAAGTTGATTGCTTAGGTTTTAACTTTTCCAAAAAGGTTTCTCTGTTAAAATCTTCTGGTTGGAAATACCAAACCCTGTTGTTGCTAAGATTAAGGTATTTGTTTCTTAGAAATGGCTTATAAGCAGAGACCAGCACATGGATTATAGCTCCTTCTTTAGCCAAGTGGAGCGAAGGTGCTTCAAGTAAATTGGGCTTCCAGGAGGATCAGTTTTGCATGTGATTTTTATAATGGTTTTGGGGAAGAAAGGGCCAGATCCAATTTTTTATATTTGTAATTCATATGGGAAAAAAAAAGAAAAGAAAAGCAGTACTTACCACTAACATATTGGTGAGTTAGGCTGTTTTAAATGAAGATTGCAAAACCAGCTATTGTGTTTCAGTAAAAATTTAGAATGTGTTTTATTTTTTGCATACTAATGAAAAAATGGAACTTGATCAAATTTTTGGGTTTTAGTTTTCTGGAACAGGATTTTTTTCCCTCACTTTTTTCTGTGGTTCACCACCGCCCGCCTCCTCAAAGCTAATGTCATAAGCAAAATAAAATCTGACTAATTAACAAGACCTCGGGAAGATTGCAAATACCTGTCAGAAAACAAGAATATTTTTTGCTGTTACTAAAAATGACCTTAACTGCGACCTGGAAAAAATGTGCTTGTATTTTGTGAATGATGTCAGTAACTGTGCTGTGGTACTGCTGGCCTTATTATGAAATGCACATCACAGATTGTGTCTAATTGCACTGGGTGGTTTTATGGTATCTGTAGCTACTGATCCAAGACTCAGATGTCAGATATCAGCACTCTTGCTGTAGTTAAATGCTGCTCCCATGTAATAGGTTCTGTTTATCTCTCTTCCAGCTTCCAAATTGCTGTGTCTTGGGTCAGTGGCCTAAGTTCAATTTTCGTAAATTCCTGACTGAAGTTATTAGCTCTCCTTTTTACAGACCAGGATGAATTAATGCTGCATTATGCCTCATTCAGGGAAGTGTGGCCCCAGCTTTTATCATTGTCACTGGGCTTGCTTGTGCTAGGTTTCAGCAGAAGGAGACTGGTGGAATTCCTTCAGGAGGGTGTATCCATCCCTTTGCTTAAATGAAGAGGGAAGTCTTCTGCTGATGTTTACAGATCTTGCAGGATTGGAAGCCTGGAAGAAGGTAGACCTACGATGTGGAGAACAGATACATCCTCATTTCCCCCAGCCTCAAATGCGCATGAGTTTGTGATATACTAATGAACAAAATGTACAATAAAAAAATGGATATTCATGTTCCTAAAGTTCAAGGGTGCAATGCTGATGCCTCGGGCAGCATCACCATTACCATACCATCCTTGGTCCTCTTGGTCAGTCATCCCCGTGCCTACCAGATTCCAAACACCACAATCTGCTTCTGTATTGCCAAAGGGCCCTTGTGGTGCCTGTGCCTGGATGGAGCCTTCTGCAATGGCCTGTCTTTCACTCTTCCCTTCAACTTCATCAGATCACAAATGAGGACAACAAATAGCAATGGTGTTTAAGGTCTTTCCACCACTGACACCAGAATAAGATGCTGCTGAGAGGGATTGTGTGAGAGTCCTGCCCTGTAACTGTTTTGCAGACAATCAACAGTGCATAGAGCCACTTTCAGTCTTTGGAATATATGTGTCAGCTGCCAGGAAAAGGACTAAAGTGCTGGGCTCCTTGCTGCACTTCATTTTCATGCAACCCTGTATTGCTTCCAGTTTCCAGTTTCATAACAGTTTTTGCAGAGTACTTTGTTCTTCCCCTATGCACTTGGAACTGGCAGTAAAATGTGGATTGTTCTCAGTGTTTAGCATCAAGTCCTCCATGTGGGAAGTGATTTATCAACAAGATTACAGGCTGGAGTACTGTGGAAATTGGACTCCAAGGTGCCATAATTCTTTGGAAAATGCCAGCCACAGTAGGTTTTGCCTCCCAGCGGCCGTCCATTATTGATAGCCTTATTCTAATATTATGCTTATATTGTAAACAATGACCAGCTTCTCAGCTTTATACTTATACAGGTGCAGCTAATTCAAGTTTTGATCATCATACTCTGTTCTTTCATTCCAGTCCCCTCTTCCTTTGCCCTTACAGTCTTTTCTTTTCTTTTTTTCTTTCTTTTTATGCAAGAAAGCTGATATCTCTTCCAAAAACAAACCTTTTCCATGCAGAGTAGTGCCATAAGAAGTCATAATCACTAAGATACTCTCCTGGAAACATGGAAATGTCAGTGCCTAAAACATTCTGATGTGACAGATAAGATAGACAGGCACTTGGGCCAGTTGCACAGTAGTATGGAATCTTCATGTCACTGATAGCTCATGCCTCTGCTCAGTGGCAGAGAGAACAGAATGCTGCAGTACTCCTGGGACATTTTTTAATTACTGGACCTATGGCAAGGGAAAGGAATAATTAGCACAAATGCCCACTTTTAAGATATCCAGCCACTGGGTTTTTCTTTCACGAGAGGGCTACAGGCTGCGTTACAAAATGTGCTCAGTGGGGTGATGTGGCTGTTCTTGAGCTGACAGCAAGGAATGAAGTGGAATTTCGGTCTGTCTACCTGCCAGTGTTGCCTCCTCTTGTCTTCTTAGCTCCACACCAGAGCCTGCTGGCCCAGAAACAGTGGTGATGATCTTACTTGCTAGACAGCCAACCCACTGGACCTGGGGACCCTAAACTCCCCTGGGCAATATCAAAGATCTCAGAGACAAAGTCAGCTGGAGAAAAAAAGAAACTGAGAAATTTGACATGTGTCTTCCATGACCCAATGAATCTTAGAGAAGTGACAGACTAAATTGCTCTTTACATTTTTTGTTTTATATCCTGTTTTATCTGCCTGCCAAGGCGTTGTCTCTTTCCCTGAGAAAGTAAAGAACAGCAGGCACTAAAAAAAATCGAAGTGGTTGAACTGCTTGGAGGCTGCAGTCAGTGGTTCCTGTAAAGCTGGAAGTATGGAGACTGCTAAGAAAGGCTGTTATCTAGAAGCTGCAATAAAATACCTGAGAAGTGATCAAGTGTAAAGTTTACCCATAACTGTGCCAGCCTGTTTTAGACTGGAATTCTTTGATATTGAGATAAGCATCACAGACTATCCATAAATATTTTAGAACCAGCAAATTTAGGAGGCAACTGTGATACAAATGAAATTTTGTATCACAGTTGCCTCCTAAATTTTGAGGGTCATGAAGCAAGTGAAATTAGCAGAATTCCTATTGACTTCACCAGGAACAAGTTTGGGCCTTGAGTTATTTGGCTCATAAATCTGCAGCAAGATTGAAAGACAAAGAGTCTAGGAGTTTTTTGATCTAAGGTTTTATTAATGTCCAACCAGGATGCTGTTTAATCTTCAAAACAAATGCCGGCACTCAGAACACATCAATTGTTTGTATTCTGAGCTCTGTGTTACACTTATTCATGGACAGGGAAATTACAATGAGAATAATCATTGTCAGAATACTAATGTGATGTAAACTAGTGTAGAGATATTTATTCAATGGAATGCAATTACCAGCAATACTCTATTTTCTGAACAGTTTGACTGTAATCCAATTTAGGCTGTTTAACCCCTGGTGATTTGTTTCCCTTTGTATTGTGATAGGCTGAAAACAGGCAGGATTGCTGGGGGCAGCAAAAGGGAGAGTAAGGGGAAATAGGACCCCATGTAATCTTAGATCTTAATGACTTTACTAAATCTACATAACCACAGGGCTGTTCTTCATGGCTGTACTGCTAATTGAATTTTAAAATAAGGGTAGATCCTGCACTCACTTTCTCCCGACATCATTTCATTTTCTGACAAATGCTTAGTCACCAGTTTAAAAAATCCTTTATGACTTCAACCTGAAGTTACATCAGGACCTTGGATTTCATATAAGACAGGATTCTCAGGTATGTGGTGGAGGCAAGTGTTTAAGAAGATATTCAAGGTGACTTTCATGACCAACTTCTCTTGCAGAAGCGTTCTCAACTGCAGGAGTTGCAGCAGGATCCCATGGGCAAAGGGCAGCTTCTCTCCTTCAGAGAGAGGGGCATCACGGGAAGGACAGAGCATGGGGACCTTGCTGCAGGCTATTTCTGAAGACTAAAAACCTTCAGCTAGATACTGCTACACTCATTAGCACAGAGGAGTCCCCCTGAAAGTAGCACAGTTTCTGTTCTTCTGAAACTAGCACAGGATATCTTATCAGCATTGATAGAAGCCTTGGGATCTGGTCTTTAAAAGAAGTGCCTGAGTAATCTTGTTTTAGGTGCAGAGGGATATTTTGTAAACACGCAGAAATAGGTGGGGAAGACCTCTGTCCATCTGGTACAGAGTTTGCTAATGGTGATGGAGATTTCCCCAAGACAGGAAGCATTCAAGCAGAAGCTGTTGTGTAACTGCTACCAGACTAGAAAACACAGAAAACCAGTCCTCTCCAGAGGAATGGGCCTGGATGGGAACCTGAGTTAGATTTCCAGCTTTAGGGCTTTTGCACTTCTGTTCAGGTTTTTGTGTCACTTAAGCACTTGCCTTGGGCAAAAGATGCCAGCTGGGGCTTGCCCACATGTGCTGTTGGTACATCTTGCAATGGTGAGACGGAAGCAGAAATGAGCGGGTAAGAATTGCACAGTCAGGACAGAGTGGTCCTAACTCCCAGGGATTCTGCATATGGGAGATTTGCAAAACCAGTCCCTTAGTATTTCCAAAAGCCATTCAGCCATAAAAGCCGTGACTGAAATCCACACAGTGCAGCTACTATTCTTTGAAGTCCCAGGTGAGCTGTTTATTTTTTCACTTTTAATTTTTAGTATAATTTGTCTTGTGAGTTTGTATGAGCTGTCCCTCCCCAGTCATTTACCAAGAGTGCTGTGGGGATTCCTGACAACACGACTGGGGCCCACTGCATCAGTGAGCTAAGGAAGAAGGCAGTTGTGCTTCTTACAACAGTTCTTACCTGGGCCCGGTTGGATTCAAACTGCAATGCACTGGAGGTTTTGTACATCTGTAACAGAAGAAACACCTGCAGAGCAGACTGTCAGGTGACAAATTTCCTCTCTCTGGACTAGCTCTCATCTCAGCTGAATTCTCTTTGCCAATGTGCACAGCCCACGTTACTTACACTGGTGTAAAATAAAAAGAATCGGAGCCTTTCTTTCCTTCAGTGGGAAAACCTTGTCCAGCACGTGGCTGCAAAGCAAACCTGGCTGCACCTTTGAATGCCCAGACACCTCCTCTGCCAGTGCCATTCCCTCTAAGCAGTCTGCTCACCTTGAACAAATTGTAGCACATGGTCTCTGTGAAAAGCCAGACCCTCTTTGCCACTTCTCATACACCAAGCTTTGAAAGGCCAGTGTTTTACAGTGAAGTTGAATGTCAGTTTCTATTAAATACATATGAATTTTGAAATGAATCATAGTTCCAGCTAAGCCAGTTTCCACTGATCATAGACCTTCATAATTCCTACAGATTAATTATAGTAATTTCACTTGATGAAGATTCTGTGCACAGATTTTGAGGTAATGTTTTTGGCTATGAAGATACCATACCATTTTACCTCAAAGACTGACCTCCACCTGGCTACAACCTCTTTTCAGGGGGTTGTAGAGAGTGATAAGGTCTCCCCTGAACCTCCTTTTCTCCAGGCTAAACATCCCCAGCTCCCTCAGCCACTCCTCATCAGACTTGTGCTCCAGACCCTTCACCAGTTCCTGAGTTGCCCTTCTCTGGGGGCTCCAGCACCTCAGTGTCTTTATTGCAGTGAGGGGCCCAAAACTGGACACAGCACTTGAGGTGTGGCCTCACCAGTGCTGAGTACAGGGGGACGACCCCTGCCCTGGTCCTGCTGCTCACGCTATTGCTGACATAAGCCAGGATACCACTGGCCTTCTTGGCCACTTGGACATCATCATCATCTGCTGGCTTATGTTCAGCTGGTTGACCAATACACCCGGGTCCTTTTCCACTGGGCGGCTTTCCAGCCGCTCTTCGCCAAGCCTGTAGTGCTGCAGGGGGGTTTTGTGGTCCTAGTGCAGGACTTGGCACTTGGCCTTGTTGGCCAAGTTGGGTTATTGATCCCAGCATCCCTTTTGAGTGGGAAGCCCTAATTCTTATGTGACCATCCTCAGGAACTTCTGTGGTTTCTATCACATCAATAACCCTTATGTCTTTGCTGACACATCAATCTCCATCTCTACCTTCACTGAGACAGCAGGACCTTGCTGGCATACCATCCCTCAAACATTGGCATGATGCCAGGCCTATCTCTAGTGATCCTGGTTTTATCCTTTTTCCTCTTCAAATCTAGCTTAAAGCTCTTTCAGTGAGCCCTGCTATCTCCTGCACAGTTCCTTTTCCCTCTTTGAGAGAGGCATACCCAATATTGCTAGCAGGCCTGGTGTCATGTAGACCAGCTCATGAACAGAAAACCCAAAATTCTGCCAGTGACAGCAGGTTCAGAGTCAGGTATTGGGCTGCTGTTCTTCCTATTTCTTCCCCCATCATTCCCTGCAACTGGAAGGGTAGAGGAGAACACTACTTGTGCTTCAAATGTTCAACTGCAACCTTACTGTAATTTGCAGTGCTGAATTCCTATTTTTAGAAGTAAGCTAAAATCCTTATTTGAGGGGATGGTAGGAGCCAAAGAGCCTCATTTGGCACCTAGTCAGATCTCAAAGTTTCTCAGTCCAAGTAAATTTTGCACCTGAGAAAGCCAAGTGCTCTGCAGAGGCTTAAATAGGAATGTGTGATAAAGGGTTTTTAGAGAAAGAGGTTAGCAGGCGGAAGGGAAAAGAAAAAAAAATACATTATTAACATTTCAGATTGTCCATGTAGAAGCAAAATAAGGTGGGATATGAAGTTTTTGTGTACTGTTCATCACTGTCATGGTCTGAAAGGTCTTGGTGTGTGCTCCAGGACATATAAGGGAGCTCTCTCCACCTGCATCCAATATACTCATTCCAGGACAGTTCCTCCTCATGTTTTCCCTTGTTACTGACCGTGTAATGCTGCAGAAACAGTTGCAGGGGAAGTATTTGCAACTCATGTGGTGACAGGATTGAACATGAAAGGATCCCATACTGTTGCACCAAAAGGATTACAGAAATACCCCTCACCTCTCCTACTCAGCAAAAGCAGCAGCTGAGGAAGGTTGAGGAGGGTCATAAAGATGAGGAACTACTGAGAATTTGTGCACATCTATGCCTTGACACACACCTATTTGCTGGAGTTGTGGCCATGAGTTTTGGGTCTTTGCTGCTTTAGGACTGGTGCATGTGTCAACCACCTTCCCTCTAAGGCTTCATTCATAAATCACTTTTGGAGTCTGAATAAACCATGGGGATGCTTTAATAAATGGTTCTTCACATAAAGTTTTATTCCCCAATAATGATTAGCTTATTAGTAAATCCCTGATGGCATTACTAAGGAGGTCATTATCATTATCCCTGTTTTATATCTGCAGAAAGTGAACCAGAGAAAGGAAAGGCACCACTGAGTAAGATTTGTGGATGCAAACTCCTGAGTCAAGGTACATGCTTTATTCAGCAGGTCTCAGGACTAATAAGTGCTTGAAATAAATGGTTAATCAACTGGTTAATCAAATCAGTACCTCTGAATGCTATAGGACAGTGATATCTTCGTAGAGGATATTTAAAACCATAGTTACTTGCATCTCTGATTGGTCATCAACATTTAGCAGCCCAAACTGTTCATAGAGGCCAACTTTAAATACATATAACTGTAGAGTTCATCTTTAGGAACCTGCATAGGTTGTGTGCTGTCAGAATTTGTGCCATCATCCCCTGACTTGTTAAAAAGAAACTGGCATGCCATTTACTAAGTTTTTTACTCAGAGGCATGCATTTTATTCAGCTTATTCCAAATAATTTGAAAACAGTTCTAGTACCCTTAATTGTTTTAACAGTGCATTACTGGCCATAGAAAAATCTACTGCTGTCTCAGTATACAGGACAACAAAATGCAAAGTGGAGTTAAGTCAAAATAGATGTCATGAAGGCTGCTGCAATGACTGCATCATACAAGGCAGTCTTCAAATTCAGTGAAAGACTTGCATGCCTTTTTCTGACAGCAGCCAAAGAGGATTTCCAATATATAAGGATTCCTCTTGAAATAGAAGCCTACCATGCCCAGCTATATACACAAGTGGCCTAAATACTCCTTAAGGTGAGAGAGAAGTTTAGACAGAGAGTGCTTCATGTCTGCGTCGTATAGAATGATAGTCATAGAATTTTTAAGGTTGGAACAGACCTCTCAGATCCTACCATTAGCCTAGCACCGCTCTGTTCACCACTAGCCCATGTCCCCATGTGCCACAGCACACATTTTTGAATGCTTCCAGGGACAGTAATTCCAGTACTTCTTTAGGCAACTTGTCCCAATGCTTGTCCACACTTTGCATGAAGAAATTTTTCCTTATATCCAATCTAAACCTCCCCTGGTGAAACTTGAGGCCATTTCCTCTTGTCCTATTGCTTGTTACCTGGGAAACTGACCCCCACCTTGCTACAATCTCCTATCAGGGAGTTGTAGAGAATGATAAGGTCCCCCCTGAGCCTCCTTTTCTCCAGGCTTAGCCCCCCCAGCTCCCTCAGCTGCTCCTCAGAGGACTTGTGCTCCAGATCCTTCACCAGCTCCACTGCTCTTATTTGGGCATGATGATACTGAGACTGCGGCTCCTCCAAGCAGGCTTAGGCTCTGGGAATTTACACTACTTTAAATTCAGTGCCATAAAATTAGTGTAAATTTAGTACATTACCGAGCAACTTCCCAATTCCTTTTGTAATGAATGGTGTGGAAAAGAGATACTTGTGACAGGTACCATGCGATTTACCTCTAATGTGCTGAGCATTGGATCCTCCAAGACAACCAAGAGGCAAACCAAAAAAGTTTGAGAAACTATCATCTGGGCTTACTGGTCCTGCTGCTCAGAGTCTGAAACCACTCTTAAACTAAGATCATATATTTGGAGACTCTATACTTCTGACACCATTTTGCCTACTGACACTGTGGTGAAAGCACCCAGTCAGAGGTGGGGTTTGAAAGTTTGGAGTCCTTCTCCACCTGAGGAGGTTTGACTGTGACTTCTGAACTCCCTGAAAAAGCCTTGAACATCAGGGTGTAATAGAATCTAAAGGGACAGTGGGGTGAGCAAAAGTGCCCTCTACACTTCACCAAGTCACAGGATAGCTGGGGATTCATTGCTGCAATGGAAAGACAAATTCAGAGAGGGCCACCTCCACAGCAGCCTGTGCCAAAGCTCCTGTCTGATTCCTGGATCTCTGCACGCTGCTCTGAGATTTTTTCCTGGTTACTGTTTTTATTCCTTCAATCCAGGCGCTCTAATGAGGAATGTGTAAAGAGTTGTGGGAGCAGTGTAGATTCTTCAGGCTGTCCCTTGCCAGCTGAATATGCAGAAAGCTCACACACCATCCGCGTTTCTCAGGGGAGCTGGTTAAGGTAGGACTGTGTGTATGAAATGGGCATAGTTAATGCCTGTGAGGTAGTTTAAAACATCTAAGGGCAACTCAGACTCAAAACCTCCTGCTCCAGTGTGCTGCAGAAACCTGAAACACCCTCTGGGGGAAATGTTATCCCCCTTGGTCCAAAGACTGCCTGTAAATTGGTCCCTTCAGTGGAGTTTTTGCATGTGCAGATAGCTGGCCACCTCCTGCAACACTGAACAAAGAAGTGCAAGGCAAATTCCAGTGCTTGAAGTGTAATGTGAAGAGTTTGACGTGCTGCTAAGGAAGCCGCACATCCCCATAATGACTCGAAATTCCATGCCTGGCAACCAGGTGCAGGGGGTTAATTAGGCTCATAAGCTGGGAGAGCAGGGAGACCTTTGGGAGAAGTTTGTAGACAAGCGGCAAAGCGTATGACCTCATTTGAATTTTCCTATTAGGTTTCCTGCAGAGATCTCAAAAGCATCCTCCGATCCCTGCCTGAAATTGTTTAGGTTTCACATTTGCAAACACAAGGCGTCTCCATTAGATTCTGAAGCTGCTGCACATGTTTTAAAAGATCAAACTGATGATTATGACAAGCAAATAGATCCCCCCACCTCCTTTTGTTTGCTTGGACTATTGGCTCTCAACTCTCAGGGCAAGCAATCTGCCACTCTTCCTTTAGAGCTCTTGTGGTGATGCAGGTTGGAGCTGAAATGGGTGAGACTGGCACTGCTGGACATAAGGCTGTGCTTATGAGAGGCTTTATTTTCTCAAAAAGGCTGCAATAGGAGCCTGAGCTGTGTCTCTGTAATCTGCAGCTTCTTTGGTTGCAGTGGGCTTTTGTACAAGTGTTTGGCGTTTCTCTCCAGTTCATAAGTTAGTTCATAAGTGTACTACTCTTCTCCTCCCCCACCAGCTTTCATCCTCAGGTCATAGCTGTGGTGCCAGTACAGGACATTTCAGTCCTGCAGCCTTTTGGTTGGAACAGGGGAGATTTCCCCAGACTGAAAGGCAGCTAGTCTGTGTCTATGAGTCTGCAAAAGGCTTTGCTGGAGAAGGAAAAGGAAAAGATAGGAAGGGGCCATAACTTGAAAGCCAGCACCAATCCAGCCCCAAACCTCTCTCAGTCCTTTCTCCAGCTGATGCAAACCCACTGCTGTTTGTGGGGGTCTTTCCACTGGCCGTAACAACCACTGGTTTCACATCAGCAGCAGCTCTGGGAGAGCACGGGAGGGGGGAAGGAGTTACTCATCGCGGTGTCCAGTTGCAGCACATGTCACTGGAGAAGCGTAAGGGAAGTCTCATTGGAGTGCCCCAATCCCTCCTGTCCCAGATGCACGTTTTGCTTCTGCACAATAAAGTAGTCCTTGCTGTCAAAGGGAGACGATCCCCGCTGTCAAGACAGGAGCAAATAATAACCTTTACATCCATCTAGGCAGAAACCATGCTTGGAATAACTTGCTCTGAGGGTTCCAGTGAGTTTCATCATTACCATGGTATCTGTTCCTTGTGACGACAGCATCAGGAAATTCACCTTCAGCCTTTTGGGCACCCTGTGATCCCAGGCAGCACCTTGGCCATGGACTGCATGCAGCCCCCACAGAGCACAGACGTCACGCTCGCTGCGGCCACCTTTTTCCATTATACGTGTGTGAGTGAAATCAAACCTGGGGGATTTCTTCCCAGCACTCCAGACACGCAACCGCACCATGGAATACAAATGCGAGAGCCAGGCTGACGCAGGCATGAGAAGTTCAGCCCTCAGCCCCAGGGACTAGCAGCAGGCAGGCAAACCTTGGAGGGCAGGGGAGCTCGTTAACTCAGTGCTTTAAATAATAGCAGTGGTGAGGGTGCTGTTGACGAGTGTCCCTGTAGTGTGCATCTGTGTCTGTATGGTTTGACAACAGGCGGGAAGCAGCACTTCTGCACTCCTCAGGCAGCTGCCTTGTGGAATAGCATCAAGGAGGGCATAGGAAAGAGGTTATTTTTTTTTTTTTCTTCTCCTTGGAGATTTTGGACTGATTAAAAAGCTATTTTTGCTAGGAAAGCAACAAGGAAAGAAACCCCAGCCATTTGTGGCAGGTATAAAAGAATGTTTGATTCTTCTGATAAATACGATAGGATTTAATATCTTTGCTGCTCGACCCAATATTGCATCACAGGCATCACCGGTGTTGTGCTTCCCAGCATGCCCTAGCATTCCTTCAAGCAAGCATTCACAGTAGCAGAAGGTCCAAGAAAAGGCTTACTCCCTTGAGGATCAAGAAGAAAGCAACAGTGAAGAAAGGTATAGTAGCTATTAATATTAATGTTAAAAGAAGAGGGGGGAGAGAGGACATAGGAGCAGCAAAAAGCTACTACTTATGGCTTTGATGTGTTCATTTTCACAGGACCAATAGCAACACGGAGAATACGGAAAGCAGATAAAGAGGAAAATGAGGAGGTGGAGGTGAGCAGAAGGCAGCTCAGAAAATTGGACAAGGTGTGGGGAGTTTTTTCCTGTCTAGACACTTGCGCACAGCAAAGGGAGTGACTGCCATCTGCATCTCCTCCAAAAAAAGGAAGGGAAAAAAGGGACAAATCTGAGACTGAAAAGGAAATCCACCTTCATGCCTCTCATTTTGGCTGTGGTATGGCTGATGCACAGTAAATGCCTGCTGTGGGAGGGGAGAGAAAGCTAAGAGAGGTATTGTTGTGTCTAAGGAGGCACAACATTAGGGAGCGTGTGAATCCTCATGCAGGGCTCTGTCCTACTGACACAGTGGGAACAGGAGGGAGGGAACTATTTTAGTCCTGTTGAGGCTGCTGAAGAGTAAAAATGGAAGTAATTAAAGGCCTATTCTAGTCTCACTTAAATCTCCGAGTCTTCAGGCCAGAGTTATTTTTGTTACATTGCTTTAATGGTGTTACATTGACATTTAGACTGGGTTGGATTTTTTTTTTTCCTACTCTGAATTTAGGAAATGAGCCAGCATTTTTCTGTGGCAGTTTACTCACGTCACTGAAATTTTGCCTGCGAAAGATTGTTCATGTCCCAGGAGGAATTTTGCTAAATCCCAAGCAGCCCCAGCATAACTAGTGCTTGGGCAGCTGGGTTACTGCCTTACAGTGTAGAAAGGGCAGGTTTGAGTCCCAGCATTAGCTGGTCTGAAACTAGAGTAGAAATAAAAATTACTCCTGCACCTTAGCAAAGGTGCTTGATAAATAATGACCCTTGAATCTTATTGTCCCCTATTTTTTCACTGAGGAAAAAACCCTAAACTTCACTGGTTAGGAACAAGTACAAAATACAGAGCAAGAGAAGGACAGGTTTTCTTGTAACAGCTCCAGTGCTGCCCATCTTGTCCTCAGTAAAGGCTGCAGTGGCTGTAAGCAGTGACAGGAATGGCCTCTTGCTGCCACATTCATCCTCAATGAAATTCATCTCAGCATCACTTTTAGTCTATCTGCTCCCAGGTTTCCCTGTGCATCCACTGCAGACTGCACCTGCGACTGTGTCTCCTTGGTTGGCACCTGTTCCACGTGGGATTAACCCACATCTGCAGCCTCATGTGGCCTCCCGACAGAGCGGGGTGTCAACAGGAAGAGATTGGTCTCTTCTCAGCACAGATATTTGTCCTGTGCAGGCTATCTGGATCTCACAGGTCACTGCAGGCAAGGCAGTGTAAAGGGCACAGAACTTGATGCTTGATTTTCCAAAAAAAATCGGTGTTGCTGCCCTCCAGCATTCGGCCTCACATGGCTGTTTCAGAACTACCAGTTCATATAAGCAGAGATACAAAGTCCTCTGTTTGCAGAGTCAAGGAGGACACTCCACCCAGTGTGTCCATTAGCTCTGAGCACTCACAGAAAGTACAGCATGGCAGGAGCTTGCCATGGGAAAGTCCTTCACCTCCCTTGCAAGCAGTGCTGAGCATCCCATCCTAGCAGACAATGACAGCCTGCCCAAAACTTCTCAATCCTTTGCTCCAGAATAACCATTGAGGATCATTCCCCTGCAGACCAATTGCCCCAAGGAGGGAAAGGATGCATTTAACCAGCCCTAGTGAGAGGTACTGGCTCGGTTCCTGTGCTCACTGAAAATGCCTGTGCTAGTTGTGCCCCAGTACAGGTACCACAGGCTCATTTAGCAATGGGGAAAAAGCCTGTCCCTTTCTTCTCAGAAAAGCAATAAAGTACTGAGCCTTTGAACCAGTGGCTCAGGTCAACAGAAAAAGAATTGCTTGGGCATAGTGAGATGTCATGAGGGGAAGGATAATTTTCTGGTGTGTAGGCAGGGAAATCTGACTGACTGAATGCTACAGGTGTATTTTAGATCTTAGGCCATTTTTGTTACTCCACCCTAAATTTTCTACAATTCTTGTTTCAGCTCCTGAAAGCTGTTTTTCCAACTAGACATAGTACAACTGCTGAACTCCTCTGGCTCTGAGCAGAGCAAGACAATTATAGACAATGTGTCTTATGGGCAATTCACCCCTTTATTCATCTCGGCAGGGGAATGGATTATGTTGCTTCTCAACATCCCTTCTGAGCCCATTTTTTACACTCATGCAATCCCTGTTACCCTCCAGGGATACCAGTCACTATCATGTAAGCTCATCAGACTTGATTTCTTGTGGTTGCCAGTCTGTGATCCTCACATTTCTACAGGTGTGCAGAAATAAATGACCTTGTTCTTTTCCCATAGCCTACCAACCCTATTTAATTCATCATCATAAGCCCTTGCCCAGCAAAGAGTGCCACCAAATTCCCATGGCTGCCCATGTTCAGGTTCTCTTTTCTGCTGTGTGTTGTTTAAGAGCGCGGAAGTGGCACAGAATGGTGAGCCTGTGTCTGTGGGAGATTTGCTGGGCCATGGATGCCTCCAGGCTCCCAGAGTTCACAGAAGAGTGAGTGGGGCTGCTTGATCTCTCTCAGTTACTCATTCCAGCAAATTAAGGCTGATTATTCCCTTTTCTGGCTCGTGGAGTTACTTTTCGGCTCTTCCAAGCACAGCTCTTTACAAGCTAAGCAAGAGTTTGAAGAAAGAGGGCAGCCAGGGCACTTCTGGTCCAGGGACCTGCTGGAGTCAGTTCATTACTAACTAGCGGTTGGTGTCAGTCCCACTGATGAGGGCACGTGAAGTCCTGCTTTGGGCCTGCTGCTTGCCATGGCTTGCCCTTTCCATAGGATGAGACTCAGCAAGATGTTTAAGCTAAAGCAGGTGAGTAATCGTGTGCATTTGCTGGCTGGGAAGAATGATGAAGGCACGTGGTGAAACACTTTTGGGAATCACAGCTACAGTTGCATTTGAGACCCCCTTTAAAATTCACCCCTGGCTATGTTCAGCTGCACAGCTGATACAAAGTGGTCTGTTTTTCAGTATTTTGCGTTAAAAGCGATCCTTCTGTACTGCCAGTGGGAAAGTAAGAGACAATACACACTCCTCTCTATTTTCAAAAAAGTTATTTTAAATCTCCAAATGTGCAAATGCCAGGATACCTCATTGGCATCAAGAACCAAATAACATAACTGATGAGTGAAAGGAAATCAAAATACAGTCAGATCTAACAGACCCAGAGTCAGGAATGTAAATCATACAGTTGCACATTCTTCTGTAAGATGACTTGGTTTGTTCTCTTTCCATTGTAATCAAAAGTGACTTATAATCTTGAAAGGTTCTATCTCTCCCTGATAACTGAAAAAAGCGAATTAAAAACAAAAGTCACAGATGTAATCATTGCTAAATGTTGTAAGCATAACATGACCTAATGCTATTATGAGTTCTGAACAAATTCCAATTAGGACTCCAGCTGGTAAACAGATAAATGTGATAAAGACATTTTAATATTACTTGATAATTTGTTAGTAAAAGCAATTTTTATTTCAGCCATTCCTAAGTATGTAAGATGGGTTTAGATTTAGATGTGTTTTTCAGCACAATTAGAGGACAAAAACCATTTCAATGAGTAGCATTTGAGAAGATCCTCCTCAGAGATGTGTTCTATTTTTATTAGCTAACCAGTTTCGGGTTTTTTTAATACAGTCATCATCACTTTGTAGCTTGTTAGTGATTTACACCATTACCAGATCAGAAGAGTAATTAAAACACATACTCTGCACTCTGCATTGGGAGGAATCACTTCTATGTTACACTGGCCTTTTGCTGCTTTGTTATTTCTTGTCTTACTGAGCTTAAGGGAATGTAGAAAGTCATGGCTGTGGAGTCAATGGCATTTCAGAATGTGGAAAAGCTGAGGTGCAAAATCATAAGCTCTTTCCAGCAGGGTAGGCATTGATGTAGTTCTGAGAAGAGAACAACCATGAGTCTGACTGGATCCCTGTGATACTAAGGGTGGTCCATGGCCAGAGTGCTAACACAGCTTTGGAGAGCCAGGACCCATTCCTTACTCTGCCAGACTCCCAATGAAAGATGAATAACATGCTCAACATACTGTGTCTCAGTTTCCCTAAATAAAAAATGTACCCAGATACTGACTTGAAGTGACTCCCCTGGAAACCAGGAGTGCACAAGGAAACCACTGTCGATCTGCTGCTCTTTTTTTCTGAGAGGCAAAGGTGAAAAGCAGGGGCTCTGGAAGGATGGTCTCTCCTGCCCAGATTGGCATTCCATGTCTCTGCTGCAAATGGTGCTCAGGACCAGCATTTGATTTCAAGACAGGTGTGCAGTAGCTGCCTGGTAGGATGGCGACAGCTTATCACCTCATCATTTAGAACAAGGATAAAATAAATTCCATCGCTGAAGGAGCATAGTGGCCTGACAGCACTGAGGGAGGAAATCCAATCCAAAATTAAGACAGTGAAGGAAGGTGCAATGCAAGGCTCTCCCTGCTGTGCTTTTAACCAGTCTTAACCTTGTCCTCACGGGACCACCCCTAATGTGGGAGCACTCAGCATCCACTGCCTGGCCTCTGTGCTGAGGAGACCCATCTGCCACTTGGATGGCAATCATGCACATCACGTGGACACCTATATTTCATTTGCCTTCATTTGCATGCAGCAGCTTTCCTGAGTTCAGAGTTATTTGATGGCAGAGACAACAGAAGCTGTCACTACCCTGAAATAAAATCCTTGCTATCCTTCTGTGACATGATTTTTTTTCCCCTTCCTCCTTCAATTTATCCATTTTAAATATTTATTATATGCTCTGTAGGGTTACTTTTACTCTTGAAAGGACAAGGGTTAAGCTTTCTTCTTTTTAAACAAGAGGAAACATTGAAATAAATCACTTGTCTCAGCAGCAATAACAATAATGCACACAAAAAAGAGAACGAAATCCAATATGAAAACATACTTTTCTTAGTTAAAAGTGCAATCATTCTTGGGACTGAAAGCTCTCCTGACTAGCTGTTGTGTCCTCTCCATTATTTACTCATATCACAGTAGCGACTGGAGGTCTGAAATAAAATACAAGATTGCACATGCTAAGCCCTGTAAGATGCAGTAGGAGCTCCCAGTCTGTGCAGGCAACAGAAACCTGTGGGAAGTGGAATGTCACTGTGTCCATGTGAGAGACAAAAGTGTAGCGAAACAAAGTGACTTGGTTACAGAGGAGGTGGCAGATGCAGTTTGTGGTGAGGTCAGGACTGAAACGATGCTCTCGGAGCATTTGTACAGCTGTGACTTCATCCTTCCTGGTGGGAATTTATGTGAACCTCCCGAGACCTGGGTTATCCCTCTGATCCCCGAGGGACTATTAGGGGGATTAGTGAGTTGCTGTTTTCTAACTTGATATTTCTAAAATGTAAGTGCTTACCTTTGAGGCAGTTACGTGGAATTCAGCTATGTTTATGGAGAGCCAGTCAATACTATCCATAATACCTGGGGCATGATTCATCTGACCTAAATGCGAGTGTCTGCTTTAGAATAAACTGACTGATGCCTCATGGCTGTATTGACCAGATCTCCAGCGGCTGTAACGGGAATGCAGCCAACAGAGACAACCTAATTTTAAAGAGATGAATAACACCCCATTTCAGTCTGTGCACAGAGATGCTTTTGCAAAAGCTCTCCTGTCTTGACAAATGCTGATGTGTTGCTGAAGTCGGCAACCATGGTGCTGAGATCCTAATCAGATGCAGGGATCTGAGTAGACTGTAATAAAGTTAGTTAATGGAAGACACATTTTGCCAGAACCAACACAAAACTGGCAAAACAATCTTTAGACTGCTGCAGTCTGAAGCCTTTAGAAGCCTTTTTCTGTGTGGTGTAGGTGGGTTTTTTATTGTCTGCATCTGGAAATGTGCTTGGCTGTCTTAGAGCATGGCCTAGCGAAGCAGGCTGTCCAGACACCAGAAGAAATTCAAGAGAGCTTGAAGGGTGAATGATAAGTGGAAAATATTAATAATTTTGACCATCTGGCTTGTCTGTGCCAAAGTTGCATGGCTTCAGGTAGAATAAGGTCCATCTCTGCTGGGAGTCGATGTGGCTACAGTGTTTTGAAAGCCTGGAGAAAACACTTACAACAAGCCATAAGACTGTCCCCAGCTGCATAATGTCCCCTCAGATAAAGAGACACAGCTCAGTGGCCTCAGCCGTGGGAGCGGGATCTGGTCTTTGGCACTGCCCAGAGCACAGGACAGGCCAGGTCATTCATGGAGGTCTCACAGAGCGAGGTGGCTCCAGCACAGCTGTCCCAGCAGTGATTTCAATAGGGTCCTGCAGAGGTTTCCTTATTCAGCTCTGAGTTTACTTCTTGTAGTTCTTATCCTCACCTTACTTCTCTGCTGAAGCCTACTGAGGTTCATTCATATGAAGTATGTCACTCATTCCTGGAGGCAGGTCATTTCTTAAGCCCTCTTTTCCGCTTTGCTCTCCACACAAGATTCCACTGATTGCTCTCCAGATCAGATATTGTATATCAGATAAAATATAACCAACAATTCCCTCCTTCAGCAACTCTCACTTTATGTGACCCCTCCTGCTTTGGTTATGGTCAGCATCCCAACCTATTGCCCGCCTGCCTTTCATCCTATTCTCATTCCCTCCTTCATGCTCCTTCTCGACTCAGAGGACATATTTTTTTCTAAAATATAGACCTACTTTTGTTTTAATTTATCAAACCCATTGCTTTCAACCCTGCACATACTAAATGCAGTACTTAGAGTCAGACTTTGATGATGCCAGACCCTTCCTAATCCCTTCCTTCAGCTCCTTTGACACTGCACTAACCATAATGACCTGTTCCAAACTAGCACTCCACCCTCAGCTCTCTTTGGCATCATCAGCTGTATCTTCCATGACCCAAGTCTCTCATACCTTCTTCCCCATCTGTAACTCCTTCTTCTCCATACTTCTCATTTGTTCTCTGAAGTGGTAATTCTATTCTAGAAATGAAATATTTGTGGCTCTTCTCCTGCCCTATTCATTTACCATAAAGGTACAGCAACAATTCTATTTCAGTGGAATAGAATATACAGAATATCTGTAATAATATAGAGTCTATTATTGTATAGAATATATAACTCAGCTGCAGCAGCTGTATTTGACCTCAGAAATATTGCTGTGCCTTGAATATTCTAGAATTTGTATTTTATTTTATGTGCTTTTTCAAACATTTTTATGCCTTGTAAGCCCCCTGAGTACCTGTGTAACCAGTCAATGACCACAAATCACAGAGGAGAAAACTCAGCACACTCCCTTATTCATTGAAGCCATCCTACTACTGATCTGCTTCCTTAGTTCAATATTTATTATAGGGTTTTTGCCTATCTTCTGGTTTCTGCAAACCCTAATTAACTGGACCTCCTTTAAACACTGTTTTACTGCCAAGGTATTCAGACAGCGCTGAAAACACCATATTAATTGATATTGTTGAATATCTGGCATTTTAGTGGTCAGCAACCCTTCCTCCAATTCATCCTTCCAATCTCTCAACAAGGTCATTTTTATACTCTGGCAAATGGAATAGATTTTTTAGTATTCCTGTTGTTAAATTGCTCTGACATCAACTGATTCTCACATCAAATGTGAAGGTATGCAATTATTACCATCCCTCCTTTATCAAGGAGGAAAGAAAGGGCAGCATTCCCAGAGCACTGAGCATGTCCCTCAGGTTGGTCTCCCCAGGCTCTCTGTACAGAGACAAGCTCCTCCAAAGGGCAACATTAGAAATGCCTGCTGAGATGAGCCTACTAAGATGAGTCAGATAATTCAGCTGGCTAAATTAGACTCTTCAAATGAATCAGTGGTAGCACTCCTAATGGCTTCAGAGGATGTATATTCCAGCAATTAGACACAATGTGTAACTGGAGTTCTATATAATTAGCTATACAAATTGCAGTAATATACAATAGGTTGCTATGTGTTAAATAAGCAATGAATAAGTACAGTGTGACTAGAGCTCAAGGTTATTCTTGTCATCAATTACCTCCTACAAGAAGCCTGCAGGGCTTTGATTTCCAAAGGGAGATGAAGTTTGTCTTTGTTAAGCCTATTATAACCAGATGACAATTCCTTAGGCCTGGCTTAGTATTCAACTTAGGCACTTCTTTTCTGTCTGCCTTACATATTCCTTGATTATTGAATCTCATTTTGTGCAGTGACATTTCTGTTTTTCTCCCTACACCTCATTTCTATTCTTCTCTAAAATCTTACAAAGATATGATTGACAGGGATCTCCAAAGGGCAAAGCAGTGTGGCATCAGTGTTGGATCAGCTCCCTCAAGGCCTTTGTACTGCCTTGCTTTGAATATCTCCAAGGATGGGAGCTGCACAGCCTCTCTGGGTCTCTGTTGTGATGTTTGTCCACCCTCAATGTAAAGAACTTTTCCCTTATAGCTAATTGGTATTTCTAGTTTCCACTTGCTGTACCCTGTATCTGCCAGCTCTTAGTCTGGCTTCATCTCTTTTTTAAAACTCTCTTTGGGTAGTTGAAAATGCTAACATTATTCCCCTTAGCCTTCTATTTTTGCAGCTAAACAAGCTTGGCTTCTGAAGCCTCATCTTGTCCATCGTATGTTTTGGTCCCTAACCACCCACGTGAAGAGCTTCCTTTTGCTCATGGATAACTTTGTTATCCTGTGAAGACCAAACTGAACACCATAGTCTGGATGTGTTCTCTTCACAAGTGGAAAGCAGAGAGTGGAATCCACTTGCTCAGACTCTCAGCTGTGTTTTTGCCAACACAGTCCTTTGTGCAGTTGGCATTTGTCACTATAAAGCTGTTTGGCACAACCCATGTTCAACTCCTCGTCCCTCAGCACCCCAGATCTCTTCTGCAGGGGTGATTCCTAGTCAGCCACTCCTCAGCCTGAGCTGTTGCCTTTCATTATTCCACATGCAGGTCTTTGTTTCCAGGAACAATTTCCAAACCTTGATCTCAAGGTATACCTGAAATTTACAGGTTCTAAGACTGCACATCAGATCCCTCACTAATGGCTGTTGGCAGAGTTCTGCTAAAGCAAATGGAACAAATAACATTTATATAGCAAAAGATCTTGATCTTACTTTCTTTTTAATACTGATTTTTTTCTCTGAATATCCTCCTTAATGGTATAAATATCCAATCTTAACTTCTATTCTTACTGTGTTTTTAGCTTCAGTATTAACTTGTGATAATGATTTAATTTTGACTGGTTTTTAATCTAAGAGGCTTGATTCAGCTTGCTTCTTTCTTTAACAGGATCTTTATTTCACACTGCATGTTGTAAATATGCTGATAAATGTGTTAATTGAAATGACTGTCAGATATACTGAAATTGAATCCTTGCAGGAGTCCTACCCTGAGAGTGTATTCATAGCGAATTCTAAAGCATAGATCTGTACAAGTTAGACTGTTTTTTGCACTATAAAGGAAGAGCAATGAATAATTTGTTGTGAAGCACAAGGGCATGTGTGCACAGGGATGCACACACCAGTGCACTCTCAAGGAAATAGTTTAGGTAGATTCATTATAATGGTGTACAGCGTGGGCAGTTTTGTCAGTCAGCTGAGCTCTAATCAATCTGTCTAATGCCTTTCACAATATCATTTCATTAGAGGCCCAAAATAATCATTCGCTCATCTGCTCTTCAGCTGCTGGGTTTGATTTGTGTTCTTTTATTGTGGGAACTAACGTGCATCCCATAAGAGCATTTCCTATTTATTGCTTATGTGCTAAGAATATGTATTGCCTTTTTTTTAGACATTAGGGGGTGAAATCCAGTGGGGGATTTCTACAGAGTATGGTATGAAAAACAGTTAATTTCTTGTACAGTTGAAATGGCTCAAATATTCACTGAGTTATCAACCATCTTCCCCACATGAACCAGGTTAATTAACATCCTGCAGAAGCCCTTAGGCATTTTTATTACAATTCTTCAGGCTGTATTCCACCTTTATTTAGGCCTCAGTTTTCAATGAGCTTAAAGGTAATTTGAATGAAGAAGTGGATAGTGCAAAAATCTGCCTTCCGCTTTCAACAGTCTGTGTCCATCTAGAAAGAATGAGAGGGGAGATGTAATCAGAGGGGTGAAAGTTCCCTCTGATACTGAGCATAAAAAGAGCAGAACTGTGGAAAAAGCAGTGTCCAGTAAGGAACAATGAAATCCTTGGGCCAGTGTGACCAGTATTCATGTTTCCATGTGTTGATTCCTGTCCTTAATCAATTACCTTTTTCTTCCCCCTAGTACTTCCATAATGTCATTCTAGAATCTTACTCACCTTCATAATGATGTTTACATTTCCCTCTATTTACATGCTGCATTTATTCACATCCAGTTTGTGTTTATTTGTTTTCATGTTAACAGCTGTCGTATTCAGACAAACCATTACAGCTGCCTTGCTGAGACACCAGCATGCCTCCCTAAGGGACGTGGGTGTTTGGCATGCCAGACTGACTGAAGATCTCCCTAACCTCTGTTCAGGATCCTGCGCAGGCTGGCTCACTGTGTCTCGGATCAGAAAAGCTGTCTCAGGACCTTATCTTAGGCTCTTTGTGGATGAGTGGAACAAAATGACCTTTCTCCATTCGTTTCTCCAGGTCAAATACTGGGCCACAAGCCCTGTGTTTTCTGAGGGAACACGGCTGACTTAGAAGGAAGAGAAAGAAGCATCTGCAGCTGAGTTTTGTCTCTTGTCTTCTGGCTAGAACCCTTGTGAGAAAGAAGCAAGTCTGGGACCAAGACTTTCATCTGCCTGAGAGAGGTGCTGCAGCTCTTATCCTCTAGGAATGTTTTTCCACCAATGTGATCGAAAATCTTCATGGGATGATACTCTGTGCTGAAGATGGGCCACTGTGCAAAAAATGAATGTATGATATCTGAATCCAGAAGGATTCTGATTCTTTAGCCAATTTAATGGGGCTGTGGCAGAACATTACTGGATTCTTTTATCTATTTCCAGTGCCTGTGGGTGTATTTAATGTAATGACCTTTCTGGGTGAAAAATACACGCTGTTTCTGAAACAGGCACTTCTGCTGATTGCAAGGTGGTTGCTCATCAGCTAAAACAAGGTATTTTCCCCACCGCTGAATTATCACTGAGTGGTTTCATCACTCCCAGAAGACATAAGGATATCATTTATACCATCTTTGGTGGAAAAATGCCTAGGATTTGTGTTTCCACCTCATCAGTCAGTTGTGTGACCCCAGGCTCCACTGCAGGAGGTCCATTCCTCCTGCTCTGAGCTCTACTCAGTGCAGTTTGAGTTCTCCTAGTAGATTAGTCTCACAGGCTTTTGGTGTTTCTCTGTCCACCTCTGGATTGCACCTGAGCAACTTAGTTCTCCACAATGAAAAGGCAACGCACCTTAGCTACTGGCATGGGCAGGTAGCTGTCCCAGTGCTTGGCCTCACATGGGCCCCACATTGTCTCTTAGGAATTTTTATTCCTTGTTAGTTTTTATTGTCTGGCAGACTTCGTAGGAACAGTGACACTCCAGTACTTTTTTCTTCTCTAGTAAGTTAGGTTCCCTTGGTAATACTAGGAGTCCTTCTCTGCCCATCCCAGTTTGAATTCAGTATTCCTGAATGTGGTTACATACTGCATCCCACATAAATTTCAGCAGAGCCCTATATTAATACTTCGCTATCTCTCCTGATATAACCAGTCATCTACTACCGTCTTGCCTGTCACTTAAATGTCAGGAGAAAAATGTGTTTGCATGAGCAGGTCACCCAAGTCATTTTAGATTATATAACAAGATGGTAGCCAGCAGATCATAAAGGGTTTTAGTAACCTTGGCAATGCTGAACATAACTTGAGTTATTTGTCTGACATGTTGCTCACAAAAAACCTTAAAACTGATTTTCAGATTTTGCTATTTACAGCACCTAATTTTTCTTCTCTCAGACATTTTCTCTGGATTGTGAGGGAATTCTCTCACTTCCACCTCTTTCCAGCTTCTCTGCAGCAGCAACACAATGTGGGAATCTTCCGACGGTTTGGTCGGTCGGGACAGCTAGAGACGAGAGATCTCTGAAGACAGGTCTTTGAGCATGAGATTTATTGTGAAGGGCGTGGTAGCAGGGGCCCTGCTTGGAGCTGCAAGCTGCAGCTCCAAGCAGGGCAGGAAAGCAAGAGAGAGCAAGAAAGGAGAGGAGAAGAGAGAAGTAGAGGTAGAAGTAAAAAAGCAGAATAATCAAGTTCTCGTTTACAATACTATGAATCTTCTTCTGTGCTGAATATTCTAATTTCCATTAACCAATCTAGTACAAGATAAAAATCCTATAGCATTTACATACAGCCTATAAGAATCATTACATTACCATACTGTGTTACATTTTAAGCCCTAAAAACTACTCTTTGGACCCCTTCTGCCAAGCTGGTAGGGTCTGCTCTGACCCTTGGACCTGTCTGCAAGCAGAGGGTATTGTTCAATCAAAAGGGGATTACCTTCTGCCGGCCATACCATTGTTTTTCAGTTGTTCAGTAACTAAGGCTTGGTATCTCAAAGCTTGCCTTCATTTCAATCTCACTTATAGTTTCCATATTCTCAGCACCTTTTGCCAGGCAATCATATTTATAAGGCTTTCCTGTTTCATCTTCCCCAACAATACAAGTTGTCATTTTATTTGTACCTACAGAGATTTCTTGTTTTATAAGGGCATTGAAGTTGTCCTCTGCCCAACTTCAAGGCCATCTGATGACTTTAAGACATGTGGATGTGAAACAATGGTACAGCAGGAGTAGGGAAATGATTATCACCCTTTACTCAGCACTGGTGAGGCTGTGCCTTGAATAAGTGTCCAATTTTGGGCCCTTACTGCAAGAAAGACATTGAGGGGCTAGAGCGAGTCCAGAGAAGGGCTGAGGAGGAGTCTGGAGCACAAGTCTGATGAGGAGCAGCTGAGGGAGCTGGGGGTGTTTAGCCTGTGGAAGAGGAGGCTCCGGGGAGACCTTATTGCTCTCTACAGCTCCCTGAGAGGAGGTTGTAGAGAGGTGGGGGTCAGTCTCTTCTCCCAGGTAACAAGTGTCACAGAAAATATTATCAAGCACTGAAACAGACTGCCCACAGAAATTCTGGAACCACTGTCCCTGGCAATGTTTAAAAGATCTATAGATATGGCACTTAGGGGCATGGTTAAGTGGTGGAGTTGGCCGGGCTGAGTGAACAGTTGGGCTTGATCTTAGACATCTTTTCCAACCTAAATGATTCTGTGATTCTATGATGTAAGAGAAATGATTAAAATTCTGTACCAAATGAAGTTATATTACCCTAAGAATAACCTAAGAATCTTATATTCACACTCGTAAGTGCTGCACCCAGCTCTGGGGCCCCCAGCAGAGGCAGAACATTGACCCATTGGAGCAAGTCCAGAGGAGGCCACCAAAATGGCTAGAGGGACGGATCACCTCTCCTATGGGGAAAGCCTGAGACAACTGGGATTGCTCAGCCTGGAGAAGAGAAGGCTTCGGGGTGACCCATTTATGGCCTTCCAGTACGTGAAGGGACCCTACAGGAAAGATGGAGAGAAACATTTTACAAGGGCATGTGGTGATAGGACAAGGGGGAATGGCTTCAAAGTGAAAGAGAATAAGTTTAGATTAGATATTAGAAAAAAATTCTTTACTGTCAGGGTGGTGAGACACTGGAACAGGTTTCTCAGAGAAGCTGTGAATGCCCCATCCCTGGGAGTGTTCAAGGCCAGGCTGATTGGAGCTCTGAGCAACTTGGTCTGCTGGAGAGTGTCCCTTCTCATGGCAGGGGGGGTTGGCACAAGATGATCTATAAGGTCCCTTCCAACCCATACTATTCTATGATTTTATGTTAAATGTTGCAGGTTTGGGGCATAGCGTCCTGGGCTAAGAGGAGTAGAAATAACCCTGGTTATTGAAGTCATGCCATGTCAGTGTTTGGTTGTCAGACTGATACCAGATGGTTACTGGTTCTTTGGACTTTGATCTGATCCCCTCTTATCTATTGGTCTGTCTGCTGTTTATATACAACAACAAAAACACAATAAGAAACACTTGAGCATTTATCAAATGATTAAAACAACCTTCGACAAACCAGCTGATATCACAGAATTTCATCTCAGGAAGTGAAGGAAAGGTATAAACCCTTCAAGGTAACCCCAGTTGCAANGCCCTGCTTGGAGCTGCAAGCTGCAGCTCCAAGCAGGGCAGGAAAGCAAGAGAGAGCAAGAAAGGAGAGGAGAAGAGAGAAGTAGAGGTAGAAGTAAAAAAGCAGAATAATCAAGTTCTCGTTTACAATACTATGAATCTTCTTCTGTGCTGAATATTCTAATTTCCATTAACCAATCTAGTACAAGATAAAAATCCTATAGCATTTACATACAGCCTATAAGAATCATTACATTACCATACTGTGTTACATTTTAAGCCCTAAAAACTACTCTTTGGACCCCTTCTGCCAAGCTGGTAGGGTCTGCTCTGACCCTTGGACCTGTCTGCAAGCAGAGGGTATTGTTCAATCAAAAGGGGATTACCTTCTGCCGGCCATACCATTGTTTTTCAGTTGTTCAGTAACTAAGGCTTGGTATCTCAAAGCTTGCCTTCATTTCAATCTCACTTATAGTTTCCATATTCTCAGCACCTTTTGCCAGGCAATCATATTTATAAGGCTTTCCTGTTTCATCTTCCCCAACAATACAAGTTGTCATTTTATTTGTACCTACAGAGATTTCTTGTTTTATAAGGGCATTGAAGTTGTCCTCTGCCCAACTTCAAGGCCATCTGATGACTTTAAGACATGTGGATGTGAAACAATGGTACAGCAGGAGTAGGGAAATGATTATCACCCTTTACTCAGCACTGGTGAGGCTGTGCCTTGAATAAGTGTCCAATTTTGGGCCCTTACTGCAAGAAAGACATTGAGGGGCTAGAGCGAGTCCAGAGAAGGGCTGAGGAGGAGTCTGGAGCACAAGTCTGATGAGGAGCAGCTGAGGGAGCTGGGGGTGTTTAGCCTGTGGAAGAGGAGGCTCCGGGGAGACCTTATTGCTCTCTACAGCTCCCTGAGAGGAGGTTGTAGAGAGGTGGGGGTCAGTCTCTTCTCCCAGGTAACAAGTGTCACAGAAAATATTATCAAGCACTGAAACAGACTGCCCACAGAAATTCTGGAACCACTGTCCCTGGCAATGTTTAAAAGATCTATAGATATGGCACTTAGGGGCATGGTTAAGTGGTGGAGTTGGCCGGGCTGAGTGAACAGTTGGGCTTGATCTTAGACATCTTTTCCAACCTAAATGATTCTGTGATTCTATGATGTAAGAGAAATGATTAAAATTCTGTACCAAATGAAGTTATATTACCCTAAGAATAACCTAAGAATCTTATATTCACACTCGTAAGTGCTGCACCCAGCTCTGGGGCCCCCAGCAGAGGCAGAACATTGACCCATTGGAGCAAGTCCAGAGGAGGCCACCAAAATGGCTAGAGGGACGGATCACCTCTCCTATGGGGAAAGCCTGAGACAACTGGGATTGCTCAGCCTGGAGAAGAGAAGGCTTCGGGGTGACCCATTTATGGCCTTCCAGTACGTGAAGGGACCCTACAGGAAAGATGGAGAGAAACATTTTACAAGGGCATGTGGTGATAGGACAAGGGGGAATGGCTTCAAAGTGAAAGAGAATAAGTTTAGATTAGATATTAGAAAAAAATTCTTTACTGTCAGGGTGGTGAGACACTGGAACAGGTTTCTCAGAGAAGCTGTGAATGCCCCATCCCTGGGAGTGTTCAAGGCCAGGCTGATTGGAGCTCTGAGCAACTTGGTCTGCTGGAGAGTGTCCCTTCTCATGGCAGGGGGGGTTGGCACAAGATGATCTATAAGGTCCCTTCCAACCCATACTATTCTATGATTTTATGTTAAATGTTGCAGGTTTGGGGCATAGCGTCCTGGGCTAAGAGGAGTAGAAATAACCCTGGTTATTGAAGTCATGCCATGTCAGTGTTTGGTTGTCAGACTGATACCAGATGGTTACTGGTTCTTTGGACTTTGATCTGATCCCCTCTTATCTATTGGTCTGTCTGCTGTTTATATACAACAACAAAAACACAATAAGAAACACTTGAGCATTTATCAAATGATTAAAACAACCTTCGACAAACCAGCTGATATCACAGAATTTCATCTCAGGAAGTGAAGGAAAGGTATAAACCCTTCAAGGTAACCCCAGTTGCAAAAAGCAGTGAGGGTCTCTAATATTCCTGTTTCAAACAAATTCTTGAATTTTGCCTGAGATGGAATTTTGAACTCCATGCAACTACACTCACATCAAGCTGGGTATTATCAAGTTATTTTTTTAACTTATTCAAATGTTGATATAAAATTTCCAGTCAATGTTTTTCCTTAGTAGAACCATTTTTGTGCAGCTTGCACCAAACTGAAACCAAAAAGGCAACAAGGGAAGTTACCATGTTAGCTTTCTTTCTTTCTTTCTTTCTTTCTTTTTCTTTCTTTCTTTCTTTTTCTTTCTTTCTTTCTTTCTTTCTTTCTTTCTTTCTTTCTTTCTTTCTTTCTTTCTTTCTTTCTTTCTTTCTTTCTTTCTTTCTTTCTTTCTTTCTTTCTTTCTTTCTTTCTTTCTTTCTTTCTTTCTTTCTTTTTCTTTCTTTCTTTCTTTCTTTCTTTCTTTCTTTCTTTCTTTCTTTCTTTCTCTTTCTTTCTTTCTATAATATTTAATCTTTAGTAATATTTATTTAGGCTTTGTTTGTAAAGGGAAGCTGAATTTTTCAGAGCTCAACTCTCACTACTGAGTCAAGAGGGTCTGAAAGCAAATACAAGCTTTTCAATTTTATCAAAAAGGATTATAGTGGGAGCTATTAAAGCATTAGGCACTTTTGAACATGTGACCCCTACACAGGGGATTAAAAACAGTTGTTCTTTTCTGAAAACTTTGTTCATACCTGCATACTATAGGAGCTCTGGCTTCTCTACTCTTCAGTGTTTTCTTGTTCTTTATCCAAAGATAGAATCCTGTTACTGAGGCTGAGACCTACAAACTCCTGAGAACCGATCTGAGAGTCTAAAACATATTAAAAGATTGCGTGCCACAAGGATAACTGCAAGAATGACTTTCAAATGGAATTCTTGTACAAAATCTATGATGCTGCTGAAATCCTTTCTTGGAGGAATAGCAAGGGTTATGTGGTACAGATTGAAATCTGGTAGGAGAGGAAGGGATTATGGCACACAGTGAACAACAGCAGGGAGACAGCCATGTCAAAAGTTCATATGCAGCATGTGATACCCAGAGTTTACAAGGCACTTCATTCCCTTTTCTCTCTCAACAAAGCTGTCTAAAATCTGTTTGGAAGGTTTGCCTAGTTCACTGGTTTTGCTACACCACAAATCAATGAAATATTCTTACATATAAATTGATCTTATGTCATGTATGTGTATCTTTACTGTGTCTCCAGTGCAATGCAGCAGGATACATTGGCTGTATTCAGCAGTGCCAGGTAGCATCCCTCCACATCATCATATCCATGACTCTGTTATTGTCACTGACGTCTCTGAACATTTTCCTCCTTTTATCAACCCATCCTTATGCAACAAGTGACAGGAGAATAAACCCCTTTGAATATATGTATTTGTGTGTGTCTGTGTCAAAGACTGCTGTGGGGGGAGCCTTCAGAATATAAAGAAGTTTTGTTAATTGCCTAAGGCATTGGAGGGGCATCCCAGTTTGATAAGTCTCCTAGAGAGGGTTTTCAGTGAAAGAAACTGGAATGCAGGTTTGCTTGATTCCCAGCGGCACAGAGGTATGAGGGAGAATAGATTATATTTCCTATCTTTCCTTCTGAGCACAGTACTTGCATGGTGCATGAGATGAGATATTGATGGTCTGAGGGCATGGCTCTCCCAAGACTGTGTTTTTGAAAACCTTACCAGTGCTCTTTCTGGGCTGAATAACTGAACAACAGAAATTATCATCTAGATATGAACTGGGAGGATAAAATGGTAAATCACCAACTTGAGATATCTTCATTTTGAAACAGAAGCATGAAGAAGGATAGTCTGATCTGTATAGACTGCCACCTTCTCAGCTATCATAAGCAATTTTAATTAGGAGGAAAAGCCAGGAGAGATCTTGACTGCAGTTCTGTGTATTTACAAGCATGCACTAAGCCTGTTATTCCTGAGCCTGGGAGCAACCAGAGGTGGTTTCCAGTCCCATCTTAGCACCCCCAGACCAACCCCTAAGTTCTGAGACTGTCCTTGTCCCATCCTGGTCCGCTTATTCTAATTGATTTACTCTGCTTGTTCAGTTTTCCTAGTTATATTCCTGTGCTGCACTCTCCTACACACGCTCACACCTACACATTTTTCCCATGATACTAGTCACTGAAACACATCGACTTAGAGCCCTGAAACTTTGTGTTAGGTGGATATGTGTACTTTACTCTCCTTCCTTCCTTCCTTCCTTCCTTCCTTCCTTCCTTCCTTCCTTCCTTCCTTTCCTCCCCTACTTATCCAGCCATCTCTCCTTTAATTAATTATTTTTCCACTGCAATTACAACCTGAGGGGCTGACCCTCGGGTAGTCCCAGGGAAGGGGCCACCTCTATGAGAAGCCAAGTGGGATGAATTGTGCACTTGTTCAGCTATTGGAGGACTTGGGATTGGTTCCCAGAACTCTCCCAAACTCTGCTTGTTACTCTGTTTAGACATGTCTGGTGTGACTCTTCAAGGACTCTTCAAAGGTAGTTGCCTCTGTACTTCTGAGGCTTGGGACCTTTGTCCACTTGCTATGGAGTAAAAAGGGGTGACAGTGGTTTTCCCTGAGCTGTTGCAAAATGAAAACAAGATAAAACAGAGCGACATGAAAAGACTGTGAGGAGGTCTGTCTGTTTGGTGGGAGGGAGTAGGCAGAGTAGATTTAAGTAGGCTTAAATAGCAAACACCAGTTTCCCTGGAAATGAATATTCTGTCTGTGTACAGCCATTTTATAGCATCTCTGATCTTGCCTTCTTCTGCCACACATATTGTAACAATATCTGACCACTTGTTTCCTATCAAAAGATGACCTTGGAAGAGTAAAAAGAATGAGGAAAGTAACAGAAAGAAAAAATCACGGGGGGTTTCTGGTGAGCAGGATAAAAATTACACATATTATAATCCTCTCCAGTCCTGATGATACGATCTGTGAAGTGATTTAGCCTGGCACTGCTCTGCTTGCTGCCATGGAGCTACTGTAGCTGAGACCACATGGGGCCTGGCCTTTTGCTCCCAGCATCTGCTGGTGTGACACAGACTGACAGGAAGAACAAAAGAGCACTCAGGCAAACGCTCAATACCTTGTTCCATTCTCACTGGCACAGAGGTCCTGGTAAACTCATGAGGAATTTTAGGGAAGTCACTAGGAGAAGTGTCACAGGTGTTCATAGAACTGTTTAAGACACTGAGCCTTGATTGCTAGTTGATTTAATAGTAAGTCCAGCGTAACTGGGTTTAATTGAGACCTGGCCTTCTAGATCTCTGTCTCTGAAACCAATCAGCACCATTTTTAGCAGTTTGTTATTTGTCAGGAGTCACAGGAACACGAGGACGAACAGAGCATGCCAGCCCTGGGTGCTCGCTGCCCATGCGTCTGTCTCCAGCAGCAACCCAGGGCAGATGCGCAGGGAGGAGAAACGTAACACCAAGCAAATAATGGGGTTTTTCTTCACCAGGACACTCAGAGCTTCCATGTCACCCAAAGTGTAAATACTGATTTGGTTTTCATTATTCCATTTGCATATTTCCACAGGAAATTTCCGACTACAGAGCATCATTTTTGTCAGTCGAGAGGTTAGGCTTACAAATGAGGCAGGTCTGGCAGGCTTGTCCTCCCTGCTTACTGACCTAAAACTCCCTGTGGCATTTGCCACTTTGCCATCAGCGCTCTTTCAGCTTTTTATTTTTTGTCCCCTTACGCAGCATTAATTACTGTTTCACCAAACAAAAATGAGTCTCAGAGGTCTCGATCTGGGTGGCTGCATTTCACATTGAGGGAACTGAACTCTCATGGTGCCGGAGTAAAGAAGAATTCTTTTGCTAGGGACTAATTATATTTCCTAGTGTATATTACAAGCCAACCCTCTTAGACTAAACCTTGAACTATTCCTAGTCCTGCCCAACAAGGGGATCCCCAGGTCTTGCAGGCTTCCTGACCTAAGGGGTCATTAACTAATGTCTACATTTCTGCATGTATATAAATATGCCTAAAATCTAGCCATTCTGTAACTAAAATCCAGTGGTTTTCACCAGCATATATTTGCACTTTATACTAAATGGAAGGATATGTAGTACAGAGACATTCTAAGCATACTGTATTATTAGGTTTAATGATTAATTAGGTTTGATGCTTTACAGTTTGTCCAGGATGGGATTTTTTCCCCATGTACTTGATTTGTTAATAGTTTTGCTACATAACATTGTAGGCATTGATGATGTGAGTGTTTTGAGTACAGGAAGTTCATGTTGTTTTATGAAAACTAGTTTTCTGGAAACAATAGATACTATTCTTCAGCTTGGACTATCACCAGTAATTAACTCCTGGCTGCTATGCAAATATCTCATGTCCTAATTTCCACACTTGTTCATTTAACACATAAGCTCATTACATCTCAGGGGTTTTTTTAAAGGTGATGCAAATAGCTCAAAGCAAGTTGCTCAAAAGCTTTATAAATGAGAAGTTTTCTTCACTGGCAAATTCCACTTTCTCTTGCAGACATGGTCTGCAATCCACGGCTATTTTTCCCGTAGTCTCTTCAGAAAGGACTCTACAGGGGATTACAAGGCCAGATTTTGATCCATCTCTTTATTGGTTTCAACTGAATAACTTCAGATTTCAACTGGTTCCGTGGCAAACTGAGCCTGTCTTTTCACTCAAGTATCTACGCAGTGCTCGGCTGCTAAGGGGAAAAGTGAGAGAAAATAATCCTTGTTTGCATGTGACACCTGACTTGTTACCTCTCTTTGCTAAGAAAACTAAAATCTGAAAGAATGGCACGTCCCCCTCTCTCTCTCCAGTCCCAGCTGAGCACAAAGGGGACTCAAATTTCATCACATGATGTCTGTGTTCCTAGAGGCTTGTGAAGCGTACCCCTGATAAATTGCTTGCAGATGCAGAACACACACACACGGAGCTGTGTGGGGATTGCAGTGTCCTGGTACGATACCCAAGGGCTGACCCCAGTCAGTCACATAAAGTCAGTAGTGCTCTGTTTTGCGGAGCACCTTTCTAACCAAGCCCTGCTCCCATTTACAGACATCCAGCCCTAATGAGGCTTCACACGAGTGACCAAAGTCAAAACGGCCTTCAGCAATGCTGCCTGCACTACAGCTTTGAGCAAAACATGATCAGTTTTTGACGAAGGCTGATCATAATGCTCCAGTTGGATTTTTTCAGTGTTTGGAGCAGGACCTTGCTGTCCGTGCAAAGAGATTTGCAGTTTTTTGGGATAACACTGCACAGCTGGCAGCTTTTCTAACAAAGACTCAGCAAGCAAAACAGAAAGAAAAAGTAGTTCACACATTCTTATCTCATTCTTTTCTCCTTCCCAACCCCTCCTTCTGCTGAAAATACCTAAACACAGGAGTCATGATGAGGGCAGCATCCCCATTGCACTGCAGGGCTGTGCACTCAAGTGTGTCCGACCATTTGTCTGAGCTGCTGAAGCCATAACAGGGACAGGAGCGTGGAGGGAGGAAACTAGCCCCAAGGCTCCTCCAAAAACCCTCCTTCAGTCACTACTGACAGGCAAACCTGCCTTTTTGCTCATCCTGCCCTCCCTCTCTGGATCAAAGAGTGAAGAAATGTCAGCCAGAGGCCCCAGAACAAACTCAGTTTCTGCCTCCTTCCCAGTTCTTATCTTTCAGGAATGGCAAAGGCCTTTCACAGAGACTTCTTCATAGCAATGTACATCCCAGAGCCTGAGTTAAGTCAAGGTGGCAGATAAATGGGAGCTAACTTGTGTTTTCAAGGGTTTGTAACAGTCATATAACATAAAAATCCTCATATTCTTGATTGTCTCTGCTTTCCTAAACAGCTTGGAGAATTCAGCCATGATTGTTGTTTCTTGCCCCGCTGCAGGCGGAGTGGAGCATCAGGAAGTGGGTGCCAAGGACAATGTCCCTCCGGGACACCTCCACCCTTCAGAGATGTCTGCTTTCGCTTGCTACTCTTTAAGCAGCTTCATGCAGGCGCAGAGGGAACTGAGAGGTGCTTTCATCCAGCACTGGGAGCTGTTTTGGGGTGCACCCTTTTGTGAGCTGGGCTGTACCACAGCTGCCTCAAGCTTATTCAGCTCTCATGGCTTCTGAATCTAAATTCAGAGGCTGTTCCCATTCAGTTTCCACTGCTCCATGAAGCAGAACCACCCCTCCGTGCCTTTGTCAACTCTAGGTGTACGACCCTGCCCCAAAGATTATCTGCCTAAATGCTAAAAGTGGCAGAGATACCGGCAGCCAGGGGAAGGTGAAAGCCCATTATCAGCAATGCCAGAAGATGCTGAAGGGCACACACGGTGCAGCTCATTTGGTTTACAACAATCCTTCTGGAAGCACAATGATCTGTTGAAGAGTGACTATCTCTGCTCTTGAGTGGATCAGCGCACAGAAAGGTTAAGGCAGCGCCGTTCGGTAATTGGTTTGTGTCATATAAATTGAAGCTTAGAAAGCTGGGAGGAGCAAAACAAAACCAGACCAGAACACACAGCAATTAAGAGTGCATGGAATAAATACTTACCCTTCTTGAAACCCTAATAAACCTAATCAGGATTAATTACTATGTCTGACTTGAAAATTTTTCCCTGCCAAATGTCCATTTCTTTTCCTGACAGATTCCCTTCTGATATACCTATATAGCTGAGGCAGGCAGCTTTCAAAGCCAAAAGGCTTTTCCTAACACAAAAATCCCCAACACAGCCAAACAACAACAAAAAAATTCTGTCTTTTAGCTCCAAACATCTCTTTCCTGATCGATTTTGAGCCCCACTAAACACATTCATGTGAAAGAAAACAAATACCAGTCTGTGTTTGTTTAATCTGTGGCAGTGAACCAGCTGAACTGGTTCTCACTGTAATCTCAGGGCACCAAACTGGGCCTTTTCTGGTAGGACCTCCCAGCACTTCAGAGGTGTCACAGTGGTCAGTTTGCACTAAACTCACAGATCAAAAAAAATATAGGGTTTTGATTTCTCCCCTGAAGGACAGACTTCTTACATTGGTAAATCCAGCTGGTAAATGGACCTCAGAGGAGAAAACTATCTGCATCCAGGGCCCAGTGGTCCTGGATGTTCAGGGCTGACACAAAAATATATGTACATGCATGTAAAATCAGTACAGATTGAGCAAAACAGAGAGGCAAATGAATGCTTAATGAAGAGCCTTTTATGAGCAATTCATATTAGAGGAGCTTTAAGGAACTCATAAATTCCCTAATTCCAGTCCTGTGATTAGCCCACTCCTCTATGCATGCAGCAGCCGTCTCCAACCTGCAGAGTTCAAGCCAACATTAAAGGAAAACATTGAGGGAATTGAAGTCCTTTAATTAGTATAACAAATATATTCAGAAAAAAATAATGCTAGGAGATCTTTTTCTCAGACAATGCACAATTTGCCTGAGGAATTCATTACCATAAGAGATAAACTTTAAAGAGTGTCATGAAATTCAGAAACAGATTGTTTGTACAGAAGACAGTAATTTCCAGTATTAATGGGAAACAATTGCTTTTGAAGGTCTCCGAGCTAATCTTCATGCAAGTTGTACACTTTTTCCCCAAACACTGACAGGTAGGAACCTTCCTTGGGGTAAATGTCTTGCTCCGATCCCTCTGAAACCATCGGTGCTGGCTGCAGCCTTTGCTAGGATAAAGGGAATCAAAGGGAGAGGACTGATCTCATCTAATTCCATCCCTGTAGTAACTGGTATCCAGTTTAAGCTGGCATTCTGGGTGTCCTCTCCAATGAGTGCACAGACACAGGTACCTACAGGCAGTGACACACTCGACTTCTAGATAACAGGTTGGGATGGACCATCCCTTGGCGTTCCTGTAACTCCCCTGACAAGAGAGGGAAAATGGAGGTGGGAGACAACTCCAGATCACCACATCTGCAGGTGGGTGTCTCCACATACATTAGATGCTGGAACTCCACTGCAGGTGAAGATCTGGTCACTGATTTGCATCCCCAAGCAGAGAGGACCATGCAGGTAGTGACTTGGGCCAGCCCCATTCTGTTGGCATTTCTGGCAGAACTGAGAGGACATTTCTAGTCAGAGTGACTTCTTCATGAAGGCTGGCCTCCTTCACTGAGGTTGCTGAGCAGCTTTCAGATGTTATGTGAAAAGTAACTCAGCAGCTGGCAGGCCTGGGTTGATGAGGCTGGGTAGGAATGGCTGCTTCAGAACATCTGCTTTAGAACATCTGCAGCCTCCCTTTGCTCGGTACCAGTTTCATCCGTGGTACAACACCAATGAGCAGAGCAGTCTAACAACCAGCAACAGCCGTGAGAGTTAAAAATCTGCATTGAAGGGCTTGCTCTCGGCTCTGGTTCTGATAAACACTTTCCTCCTAACCCAGTCACAAAGTCAAACTAGCAACAACTTGAAAGGATAACATCTATCAGAACTAATAAGCACTAATCTAGCATGGAAGAGATAGCAACCAATTGAGTCGACAGGCAGAGAGAGGAACAAAGCCTAGCTACAGCACACTGAGAATCTATACAATTATAAATCATAAATTATAAAACAGCTCACTGCAGAATAAGGATACATCCACAGTAAAAATTCTAATAAATATTTGAAACAATGCTTTGATTTGGTTAGTGTTATAAAATTTGACTACAAATCAACTCCTTAGACATTCAAAAAAAAAAAAAAAAGGAAAATCCTTACCTGAATCTTCAATTACTAATCAGAAAAGCTTCCTTCTAGACAATCACTTTATTTAAGGAATTGGCAGACAGTTGACTGCATGTATGTGTCACAATTTTGAAGCTGTCAGAGCTGCACTTATTCACTAATCATACTCGTGTACCTACAAGCTACATTTTTAAATGGTACAGATGAATAATCTCTTTGCTCTTGTAGAGGGTTTTTTATGGCTCTTCTAAGCTGTGCATCTATTTTCACTTGACTTTAAAGCAATCAATATGCTGGCACAAAGGCTTTGGGATAATTCATAGCAACAATCTGTAGCAACTTACAGACTGATTTGGTTCTTTTAAATTGTTCTGATGAAAAAATTATGAGAAGATTCCAAATGCATAGTTACAAAAAAAAAAAAAAAGAAGAAAAAAGAAGATGAGGAAAGAAAAGGAAAAAAAAATTTTTCTGTGTTACAAAAACCTGAGAAGAGGAATGCTCTTCTCTTTAATAAGAATCTAAGTATGACCCTTTAGTTTACATGGAGACCTTCCAAATTTGTTCCAGGGTGGCAAGACAAGAATGTAGCCCCAGAAGCAACCCCTGCTCAATGACATGGATTTCAAAGATGCAGGGTAATGAGAACCAGTTCTTAGGTCAGTTGCTCTAGTCACAAAGAAAGACAAAGAGGGGCACAAATTCCTGCATTTGGTTTTTATCGGTTCTTCTTTGTACTGAGCCTTTCAGGAGCTGCCTTGGCAAAGCCAAGCAGCTCCTTTTGGTGATGACTGAACGTGGAGGCTCTGCACAAACTCTGGAAATGGAGCCACAGTGGAGGTCTCCTCAGCCTGCTCCAGTGGTTCAGCTGGCACCCGACAATTTTATACACATTATTGCACTAAACCTGCTGACATCTGCCACATAGATGAGGATTAAACAAGACAGATTTTTTTTCCTGTTACCTCACCCTTTGCAAGACATAAATTGGTTGGTTGATAGGTTTAACTGGCCAGCATGAGCTGTAAAGAAGCAACACATGGAATCTGTGTTGGCTGGGGAACAATGGCTCTTTGTAGAGGCTCTGTTCTTGTCAGCATCCCCAGCAGCCATGGCACAGTTGTTTCTCAGTGTGCACCAGGAGGAGGAGGTAGGGCTGCTTCCAGGCTCTCTGAGGTTTTATCAGGGTGAGCAATTACTGGCCAGCACGGTGGTATCCCCAGCACTGAGTGCAGTGAGGAATTCATATCAGTCCTGCTAAAGACATGGGCAACTGGTGTGAGGGAAAGGCTCTCTTACATTTCTAGTACATCAGACAGACCTTTTTTAACTGAGCTCCCAGGGCATGGCCAAATATTCCAGCTGTGAGGAGAGCTGATTTTCTTTCTTCTGTATATGCATGGAAACCTCCTCTCTGCTTGCTCTGGAGAAGATGTGGAGCTGAGAAAGGAGGATGTGGGTCAGAGATTTCGTATTTATGCACCATCCTTCACCCTGAGCTCCACTGATCTTGTGCAGCAAAAGTAGTTCTGGTCGTTTGGAGGTACATGGTAAACAGTTTCCCTGCAAATATGAAAGCAAGGGTGTTTTTTGTAAACACTGAGAAAGCTCAGGATTTTAGTGATAGTGGTCTTGGATTTCAACAAATCCCTTACTGAATCATATGTTCAAAAACACTGGCTGTCCTGTGATCTCAGAGAAAATTTGTGCTGCCAAGCAGCACCATTCGTTGTGTGCATGGTCCACACAACTTACCAGACACCACAAAAATAGTTGATAGCAGGTGATATGCCTTTGCTTTTGCTTATTGTTATTTTTATCATTTATTTCTGATATTGGCACAACTGAGATAAAGCTCAGCTTGGCTGTTCTCTGAAGGAAGAATCCTGGCATTTGCTACAGGAATGGTAGCCAGGGGAAATAATGAGCAAAACAGAGGTGGACTGTGCCTCCTGGAGCAAATAAGCTGGGTGGAGACGAGTTGGTTATTCACTGCATTGAGTGGAGGCACTTTGGGACCGAGATAAGGTGCTGGAAGGTCTCAGAGTGATTTGTAAAACAGTAAGTGGTATTGTAGTGATTGATAGGGCAAGGGGTAAGAGGTACAAATTGAAACAAATGGAAATTTAGGTTAGATATTAGGAAGAAATTCTGTCGTGTGTGGGTGTGGGTGATGAGACACTGGAACAGGCTGCCCAGGGAGACTGTGAATGCCCCAACCCTGGCAGTGTTCAAGGCCAGGTTGGATAAGGCCTTGAGCAACCTGGTCTAAGGGGAGATGTCCCCAACCATGGCAGGGGGGTTGTGACTAGATGATCTTTAACCGCGTAACATCCTGTGATTCTATGACTCTTAAGAAACAAGGAGATATAAATTGAAAAACATAAAGTTTTGGAAAGGACAGCCTGTAAACCTTATACTGACAGTGAGGTGGACTTGTGCAGAGCATCCCCCTTGCAACTTCTGCATATGCTGAACTCTGGGGCTGAATGTTGCCTTAGCAAGAGACAAGCAAGAGACCTTCCTCCTCACAGGGAGCAAGAAGGCAAGGACAGATAAAGATGCTGATGAAACCACAACAATCCTAGGGACCAGGAATGAGGAAAGCAAAAAGGTGGCATCCCACCTATCTGGGAAGCAGAGGAGTTGGTGCACAGTGAAAAGTTTTCCTGGGCACGAGGATTACACCAACCTTAGTAGATTAATTTTTTTTAATATTTTTTAGGCAGTGATAACAACTCCTGTAGGAGACTTTACATCCATGCTGTTGATGTCTTGGTCCCTAAGTCTCTGAAATTGCGTGGCTCCACATACAAAACCTGCCAGGAATGATCCCTGACTGGTGCTAGTTGCTGAACTGCACCTAGGAATGGTTTGGGAAGATGTTATATTAGTGGTCCCAGATCTGAATCAGGCTGTGAACTATTGTAACACTTACCAGTGCAGACAACTCAATTCCAGGCTGGGAATATTCCCTGTATTGTTTAGTTTTCAAAGAAAGTAATGATTCTTGAGGCTATCCTTTATTTGATATAACCAGCCTCAAAGGGGAACGTTACTCCTGTATGGTCTCACTCTTTCTGTACGCTGTTGCTACTGCTCTTATAGAAAACCACTCAGACTCCACAACTAAAATGGGCACAGAACCAAAGCACTCCCCTGGCTGATCATGGTAGGTAATAAAACTATGAAAGCAATTTATTCTAACGCCACACATTAGAAATGCCATCACTTTTTGGATTAGTCTGCTGTCCACTAGCTGGTTATGATTACTAGAAAAATCCATCTGTTAGTCACAAGCACCTGACAAATAGTTTGCATACAATAAAGCTTAGCATGGGGGATTTATCAGCTGGTTTGCACGCACAGTTCATTATTCACTGCGTCGTGTGACTAGCCACTTCTAACATGTGATACAGTTCCTCCACTTTATTTACACAGAGAAACTGTAAACAGGAGAAAACCAAATAGACCTATATCTAGACATATATATATATGTCAGTAAAAATGCTAAATAGCTAAACTCTTATTCTGCAACTATTCGTTTTTGCAAATCCCCAGGTATCTTTGAAAATACATCTGAATAATTAACAGTGATGACTCACAGCACATGGTCATGAGCGTGGCCTTCTATTTATAGAAATATTTCTATATTCATCTTCTTCTTAATAGCAGTAGCAGCTGAAAATAAATCACAGCATTAAGCACCCCTTTGGATAAACTCACACATGTAGGAACACTTCATTGTTGCTGCTCTCAGTCCATGAGAAGCTCTTGGGAAGAAATATGTCATATCAAGACTTCCACTTTTTCAGAGTCAACAAAAGTAGTTAGCTACGAACATGCTCATTGAAATTAATGAGTTGTGTGGCTAAATTCCCTACTAAGCTTTGAGACTAATCAAAACAAGGTGGTTTTAATCTATATGCAACCGAATGACTAGTTCTGACAGATCAACCAAGATTCTCAACATAGACATTTTTGTTCCACATTCCCTCCTCTTTCTTCTACTTTTCTAATCCTTCCATGCTCTGCCTTGGCATTCAGCTTATGTGCTAAGTAATGTGTTTTCTCATATCAGGCACTGTGGTCTTGTATCACTTTATCTCAATTTTAGGGGCAATCAGTTGAAGTTATAGAGAGATATAAGGCCTCTGCATCACCCCACTATCAGATCCACTTTGCTGTTTATCAATTAAAGGTCAGACACAGGTTAGTGAGGAAAAACTCTCTGAAATGCTGGTCTGATAGTATTATTACAGCCTGTGCTTTAGCATGGGGTTAGCAATGTGTCAGCTCTGCAGCACAGTGTATAGAAATAGAAGAGAAATGGTAGGGTTTGACACTGAGAAGTAAAACAGAGCTAAAATAAGTATACATAAATGTGCATTTCCAATGCTTGGGGGACAAATCTTTTGTTAAAAAAAATGAGTTCTGATACTACTGCTTTCACTGATTTTGCTAAAAGGGGCAGACAAAGATTTGTGTGAGTAAAGAGGTTTCTGGTTTTGTTGCTCTTTTCAGGGATCTGCTAGATGAAAGCAGCTGGAACAGCCCCCATTGTTTAAAAACTTGCCATGGGGCTAATTTGCAAATCTCGCTGGTCTACAGGATGGCCAGAGCCATCTGTATGAAGCACAGATGCTTCTGCTGCAGTATCAGCAGCTCCAGTCTCATCCTTGGCAGGAATGCAGCCATCACGTTGTACTGGCCAAAATTCCCTCGGAAGAGGGAACCCAACCCACGAACATGACATGAAAGGTTATGTCACATTTTCCTCTTAATCTCTATTACATTGGAGAAATCTGTTATTTGGTGAAATCTGGACTCAAGCCCTCGCCATTGCCCTAAGCCTTGAACCCTGAGCCCTGATGCTCATTCTTCACTGTGGAGCTGCAACTATCAACAGGGTCCAGGACCAGTTTCAAAACAGCCCTTTGAAACATTGGTGACTGATCATGATGAGCTCCCAACTCCTTCTTCACACATTCCCTTCTCAGCCTTCTCAAAACACCCCAAAAATGAAGGAGGTGTGATTTACCCTTATGAGCGCTCTGTTAGTGTGTCCCTGTCAGAGTAAAGGCATCTCGGTGCTTTACAGCTCTGCCTTCAGAGATGTTAAAAGCTATTTCTCCCAGTCCTGTCACTGCTGTAACATTGGGCCTGGCACGGGGCTGGACACTGCCTTTCCAAGGTGTAGTAGCTGCTGTTAATGATTCACTGCGTATTGGACTGTCTCAGCTTTGGTACTCCAGGCTTTCATTCATTCCTGATCCTCAGAGAAATAAGCCATCCTGTAACCAGTCAGATGCAGGGAAGCTCTGCCCCATGATTCACTTTCTGTTAACTGTACAATGGGCACAAGCAGAACATGAATGGATGTCCTGGGTTGCAGTGTATTCTATTACCATCCTCAGGAGCTGTTGAAACCAGGTGGGGCAGTGTTTCCTGGCCTCCTCCCTCCAGTCTATCTTTCTGCTAATGGCCCATCAATGCCCTGCCCATGACTCAGAGATAACTCCCCCTGGACCATCTTCTGTTAATGAGCCCATCAACACCTGGCCTCATGACTCATCATCCCGTTGTGAGATGCTCCACACAGAAGGAGGAACCAAGCATTCCATCCTGGATATAATCTGAGATTCCGAACATCATAGACAACCTTCCTACTGGATTCCCAGAGGACAGGAGCTACATAGCCATCACTCTTCCAAGGAAGAGCAGCCCCTTTCTACAGGATCGCAGCTTCAACAGAACCACATCCACCACTTCAGGAGGACTGCAGCCACCATCTCATCGGGCTGCTACCACCACCCTGACTAACAGGGTGTCAGGTTGTATCCTGACTCTCAGTTTGAACCAGTGTTTTATGCCTTTTTTTTTTTCAATTTCCCTATTAAATTGTAATTCTGACTTGGTGCCTCCCACTGGTTTGTCTTTAAACTAGTACAGTGGATTTCTTCAGCAGAGGGCTCAGGATGAAGAAATAATGACCTTAGGAATAACAGAAGGATCTTAAGTCGTGGGTCATGTTGGGGAATGCCAGCATCAGAAAATGTTGCCTCTGTCCCTCCCTTGTGCCTGCCTGGGGGCTGTGCCAAAACTGGCTGTCGTGGTTTGACACTGGCCAAACGCCAGGCACCCACGAAAGCTGCTCACTCATCCTCCTGTTACAGCTGGGCAGAGGAGAGAAAAATTTAACGAAGGCTTCATGAGTTGAGATAAGGACAGGAAGAAAACACTCCAAGGGCAAAACAGGATCATCTTAGAGAAACAAAGTGATTTTATCACTAACAAAATCAGAGGAGGATAATGAGAAGTAAATTAAGCCCTTAAAACACCTTTATTCCCCAACCCCTCCCTCCTTCCCACCAACAGCACAAGGAGACAAAGTGTGGGGGTTTTGGTAAGTTCCTCACCCGAGGTTTTCTTCTGCTGCTCTGGAAGAGGAGTCCTTCCCCTGGGAGACCATGAGGTCCCTCCCATGGGAGAGAGTTCTCCATGAACTTATCCAGCATGGGTCCACTCTCACAAGCAGCAGGCCTGCCAAACCTACTGCAACGTGAATTCCCCCCATGGGCACACAGTCTTCCCAAAACTGCTGCGGCNAGACAAAGTGTGGGGGTTTTGGTAAGTTCCAGCCCCGAGGTTTTCTTCTGCTGCTCTGGAAGAGGAGTCCTTCCCCTGGGAGACCATGAGGTCCCTCCCATGGGAGAGAGTTCTCCATGAACTTATCCAGCATGGGTCCACTCTCACAAGCAGCAGGCCTGCCAAACCTACTGCAACGTGAATTCCCCCCATGGGCACACAGTCTTCCCAAAACTGCTGCGGCACCCTTCCACTGGTGCAGTCCTCCAAGGACAGGCTGCTCTAGCCTGGAAGCCTCTCTCTCCACCGGGTCTCCCACTGGCTCACAGCCTCTTCCAGGCATCCACCCACTCTGGCATGGGCACCTCTCCCACGGGCTGTGGGTGGATCTCTGCATCCCCTGTGGATCCCCATGGGCTGCAGGGGCACAGCTGCTTCACCATGGTCTGCACCACAGCCTGCAGAGGAACCTCGGCTCTGGCGCCTGGAGCACCTCCTGCCCCTCCTTTTCCACTGACCTTGGTGTCACCATGTTGTTTCCCCTCACATGTTCTCATCACCTCCTCCTCCTCTTCTCTAGCTGGAATTAAAACTGCCCCACTACCTTTGTTTTGATTTCTTCTTAAATACGTTATCACAGAGGCGTTACCACCATTTCTGATTGGCCCAGCCTTGGCCAGCAGCATGTCCATCTTCAGAGCCATCAGCCATTGGCTCTGCTGGACATGGTGGAAGCTTCCAGCAGCTTCCTCACAGGACCCATCTTTGTGGCCTCCCACCTGCTACCTAAAACCAGGCTGTGCAAAACCAACACACTTGCTTATTGGGCTTGCTGGTGGAAGAAGAAACATTTTTTCCCAAAGTTGTCCTGGCAACTCATTAAACCACCACAGCCACTGAATCCTCCTCCTTATGATGGAGCTGCTATCTCAGGCTGCGCAGTCTTCTTGTCAGCCTAGTTAATTTGTGGACCAAGGAACACAGCACAGAGAGACTTCCAGTAGGGATAATAGTGATGGCATTTATAGCCCTGCACTCTCTGCTGTGGAAGCTGGAAGAGATATTTGCTGATGATTCCTGTCTGGTTATGGGCACATAGCCACAAAGCCTGAGCCCCACTGTGCAAGACTATGTATGATGTGTTTTCAGGTGGCTCTTATCTGGCAGATATGTTTCCTTGTAGTCACCGTGCTTAGCTTTTTGGAAAAGAGGAAGAGGATCTAGAATCTGTGGTGGATCTGGGAAGAGACTTTTCTTCTCTGCAGAGCCAGGGTTATGGCAGGCTATAGGAGAGTTTCAGAGTCAGTAAGAAAACCTGTGAGGACCATGTTATGGCAAGTTATTGGCAGACAATAAAATTACTCTAAAGAAGTTCTTCTTCCCATGAGGTAGTTAAGGAGGAACACTTGGATTTGTGGCACTTAGTATTAGGTAAATTCTTACAAAGTGTAGGAAAGAGAAAAACAAGGATGCTTAGGGAAAAAGCATCTGACAAGTAGGCTGGGGAGTGCTAGTGTGGGTAGTTTGCTGTGTAAAAGGATGCCAGCTGTGTAAATCAGGATTTAGCTCTGCCAATCCAGGCACAGATGATGTCTCACTGTTAGCTTGTTTTACATTTTTTTATAGAAGCAAATTGGTAAACACAGCTGTACACATGGGGAAATCTTTTATCCCAAATGAAAAAAGTCACTGTGTACACAGCTGTACTTCAGCCCTGTCTGGTTCTTGATGCCTTTTATGTTAAAGACTGCTATCACTTCGAAAATAGCCACATAGATTCCTAGATTTCACTTTAGAAATAACAGAACAATATAATGGACATCTATCAAAATTACTTAAAAAGGTCTAAAGTACTAAATGGAAAGCATTATCCTTTCCTCAGGATTCTTGAACCACCCCTACAATTCTGCAGCAAGAAGAAAATTTTCTCTTAGACATTACAGATGAAACTGTAAAGTCCCATCTTTACGGATGGCACCTGGGAGTGAATTTTTCCAAACCATTCTCATAATTATACTTAAGGCAAAGGTTCATGACAAGAGAGGGACCTAGCATTTTATTTTTCCTCTTCTGAAACCATTTTTCTGCCTGCTGCCTTTAATAGTTAATCACCTAAAAGCCTTTGCTAGAAACCAGTCTTATGCTGGGTCAGGTCTACACATAGCACTTGAGACAGTTTTCAGAGCTGGCTGATGACTATCACGGCAAGGTCTTTGATGTAGGTACAAATGGGGATTAAATCTGTTGCACTGATTGTCTTTTGTACAGGAGTTCAAAACCAGGAACTGACCAGAATACCATGAAATTATCTCTACACTTTGTCCATTTGTCACTGATAATGATAGATGAGCAGGTATTGTATAAAACTAAATCTTGTCATTTGTCAGCAAAACTACGGGTCTTCTGGTGAACACTTTGGAATTTTGAAGACAATTTCAAATATTTACAACAGGGAATATTAAGGGATACTGAAAATAAAATCTTCTCTAAAAGGGATCAGATACAAAAGCACCACTTCAGAATTGTCCAGAATAAAATTCTACCTATTCTACCTCCCAACCAGCCATATTTGGCAGATCTACTCCTGGGAAAAAAAAGCGCCTTTCCATGCTTTTAGTAGAACAAAAGATCAGAGGTAGAAAAGATTTATCAGGTCATCCAGTCCATCTTCTTGATAATAGAACATTGTTTTCTGAAAGTGCATTTTTTTCTAGTGCTTTGACTAGGTTTTAGAAGACCTAAATGATGGATGGTGTTTTTATCATTAACCTTGGGAAACAGTTCCAGAGCCTAACAAATCTCAGTGTCAGGCTTCTCCACGTTAATGCCTCTGCTTTGTCAGTAATTTCATAGGTTTATACTTGTTGCTTTTTCTCCAAAGTGTAGGGTCCTGCTGAGTTTAAGAACAGGATTAGATATTGCGGATAGATCTTGACTATCCATCCTCATGTAGGTGGGCTGCTTCTTCTGCAAAGCAGTCTCTTGGAAATCTAAGAGTATTTCTTCACTGAATGAGCAAAGGGAAATCCCAGTCTGGCCCTGAATTGAAAATCACTGCCATGCCAGCTAAGTTGCAGAGAACAACCTTGTCCATGAATCCAGTGAATTATAATGGGAAATAACCTTGGGATAAAGCTTATTTTCTGCAGCCACCGCAGTGAACCAGCTTGGCGTTGGAAGGGACAAGGAACACACATGCTACCAGAGATCAGCTCTTTGCTGCCAAGGTGGTAACATTTTCCAGCGTGGCAACCGTCATGTCTGGTTGTCCTTTGCCTGTTTTTCCACTGATTTAAGCATTTGCTTATCTTCTAAGAACACTGCACATTCCAAGGGATTTGGACACTATGATGGTAAAAGCCAGTCACCCTTAGTCAGCCTGGAAAGGGACAGAAAACGACTGTGCAGGCAGAGAGCTCTGAGTGCTCTGCAGGCACCAGGGAAGGCTGACGGGATCAGTTTCTGAATGCACACACAACACGAAGGCAAGCACCAGGAAGAAGATGGGAGTTGCTTGGCCTTGGACAAAGGCCGGTTGTGAATAAATTAATGGTGGAAAATAGAAGTGTTCTCTTCATATGGGAAGAGAACAGAAAAACAGTTTTAAGAAGTAGTTCAGCTACTTTTTGAAAGGAATTGTGTGATCTGTGAGAATTGTAGAATCATTAGGGTTGGAAAAGACCTTTAAGATCATAGAGTCAAAACATTAAGCTAACACTGTCAGATCCACTACTAAAACATATCCCTAAGCAACACGCCTACATGGTTTTTGAATACTTCTAGGGATGATGACTCCACCACTCCCCTGGGCAGCATGTTCCAATGCTCGACAACCTTTTCAGCGAAGAAATTTTTCCTAACATCTAATCTAAATCTCTCCTGGCAGAATTTGAGGACATTTCCTCTCATCCTATCATTTGTTACTTGGGAGAAGAGACTAACCCCCACCTTGCTACAACCTCCTTTCCGGTACTGGCAGAGAGAAATGGGAAGGAATACCCTGTTCAGCTAGTTAAGTTAGTTAAAGGGCTGAAGTTAGTTTCTATTAATATTACCCTAATGGAACAAAACAAAGATTCACACTTCCCTCTTTCACTGTTTCACAGATCAACTCACATTGGTAAATGCAAACTTCTGTGTAATTAAATCCATTTGATGCAAAATTGTTTCCCTGTTGCTCAGAGGCCAATGCAACCCCTTTCACAGCACTCAGGCTTCATTTAACATATCAGTTGAAGCAGGATTTGGTTTTTGTAAAGTAAAACAGAGTTTCAAAGAGATTGTCACAAATAAAGTAAAAGGCAACACTTGCTTGGACTTACAGCATGGGCAGAAGATGTCAATGAAATTTTTTTTACCGAAGAATACAAAAGGAAGTGCTTTGGATCCACCAGCTCATTTTATATTATCCGTTTACTTTGTGGTCCATGGGTTTCCCATTTCCCATTTCATCTATAACTTCTGAGAAAGGTAACCCATAAGCAAGCGGAGGAGCTCCCTGTAGTTTTTCTTATTATAACATTATTTGTATCTAAGACTTGGACTTGAGATGCATGTCAAGGATGCCTCTGTGTAACAAAAGGACAAGGAGGTTCTCAGCTCTCCCTGAGCTAGCCCTGCCGCCCTAGGAACTATGCTTTGCTTGCTGCCCATCACTTCAAGCTTTGTTTTATGATGCAAAAAAGAGTGGCATGCACAGGTACAGCGCAGTGGAAAAGCTGTGCTCTTCCACCACGTGAGGAAGAAAACATTTAACTTTGGCCTGCATCTGTTGATAGTAGTGATGCTGTGAGGGGAGGGCTGTGATTGAACATTCTTCCCTTCAGATGAAGAGCCAAACCTGAAAGGATTTTGCCTAGACTGATCTAACAAATAGAAAGGGGAGAGGGGAAAATACTGTGCTAAGATGACTTAGTTGACTAAACGGAAACATCTGTGCTATTTGACGGGCCCTTTGTGTCTAAGATGCATCTGGGCGCTTACCAATATAGTATAGGATAAAGCAGCCACCTGTGTTTTTCAGCAGCCTGGGTTAGAAGCTGAAAGGAATACACTAGGGCATCTCAGATTGCACATATCTATATTCAGGTAACCAAGTCCCACCAACGTTGTCCTAATACACATTGTACAAAGCACCAGTTCAACAGTAAAGGTGAGCTGGGAGAAATACATCACCATCCAAAGCCAACGGGAAACATAACTGTGTCATATGTTAGAGAAACCCCAAATATATACGCTGCAGTTAATTGTATGCCAGTTCTCTCCTCATGTATAATGGTGGTTCAATTTATGTGGTTTCTGCATTCTTAGAGATATGGAAAACTTGGGTAGAGAAAGCCCTGATAACCTGACCAAACATCAAAGATAGCCTGTTTTGAGTAGGGCGTACGGCCCCCTGAGGCCCCCTCCAGCCTAAGTTAGTCCGTGATACCTGATTTTTCCAAAGATGGGAAGGAGATGGAGAGGAGGATGGTGTTGAAAAGGGGAAGATCTTTATCTTGGAGTAGTGCTCACATGCTATCTGCCAGACTGTCATATTCAGATTGTAACCTCTGAGAGCTAATGCTGGGATCTGTCTTTACTTAAAATTAATACCAGGTAGAAACCAGTGATGTAAATCAACTCTTCTGGCTGACATAATCTCTAAAATGCTCATACAGGCACAAGAATTTCAGCATAAGCTCTCCGACAAAGAATTAGATAAAAGATAGGAGAGAGAAGACAAATAAATGATATTTGTCATCATGGAGTGGAGTTCTACAAGGAGATTGTTGTGGCCCATTCTGCCCAACATATTTATCAATGATCTAGGAAAGAAAGACAAAATTAAGATAACAAAGTCCAGCTCTGAGGAACTGCAAAGGTATTGCTCTAGCAATAATATGGCAGATAAATTCAGTGTGAACAAATAATACAAATGCATAAAAAACGGTCCCAAGCTTTCTGAATGAAGGATGAGCTCTTATGATTTTACCACTCAGGAATATGATCTCTGGGTATCTTCTTTACAAAGATATTATTTTCATAAACTTTTTGTCAGTCACCACACACTTGGAAAAACAAATTTAGTCTAGGAGTTTTTAGGAAAGGGCTAATGAACAGAGTATGTGTATGTGTCATGGTTTAACCCCAGCCAGCAGCTCAGCTGCTCACTCACTCCTCCCTGGTGGAATGGGGAAGAGAGTCAGAGGAGCAAAAGTAAGAAAAATCATGGGTTGAGATAAAGACACTTAACAGGTAAAGTAAAAGCCACACGTACCAGTAAAGCCAAACAAGGAATTCATTTACAATGTCCCATGAGCAGGCAGGTGTTCAGCCACCCCCAGGAAAGCAGGGCTCCATCACTTCTAACAGTGACCTGGGAAGACAAATGCCATCACCCTGAATTTCCTCCCCCTTCTTCTTCTTTCCCCAGCTTTATATGCTGAGCATAACGCTGTATGATGTGGGATGTCCCTTGGGTCAGCTGGGGTCAGCTGTCCTGGCTATGTCCCTTCCCAGCTCCTTGTGCACCACCAGCCTCCTCGCTGGTGGGGTGAGGAGCAGAAAAGGCCTTGACTCCATGTCAGCACTGCCCACTATCAACTAAAACATCCCTGTGTTATCAATACTCTTTCCAGCACAAATCCAAAACACAGCCTCACGTCACGTACTACAGAGAAAATTAACTATGGTCCAGCCAAAATCAGCACAGTGTGTGTCTATATAAATACCACATCTTCCTGCATGGTCCTGCTCCCTCTGTCTCAGGGGAGTTGTAACAAGATTGCAAAAGGTTCAGGAAAAGGCAACAAGGATAATAAAGGTATGGAACAACTTCTCTGCAAGGAACAATTAAGCTGATTAGGACACCTCAGGGACTATTGAGGGGATATATGATAGAGGTCTATAAAACCATGAGTGGCCAGAAGTGGGTACATAGGTAATTATCATTCCCTGTCTCTTCCAAGAATAGGATTAGTGGGCACTGAGTGCAGCTAGAAAATGACGAGTTCAAAGTGCACAGAAAGAGAGGGCTCTTTGGGTGTTGTGTGGCTGAGCTGTGGAGCACCACACCACAGGCTGTTGTGGGTTCAAGAACTGACTACCAGATCATGTGAAATCAGAAAGGAACAGAATGAGATTAAGGAAGAAAAATCCATTAAGGTCTACTGAACATGAAGATGTGACTGCTCTTTCATGGTTTTGTCCTGCTAACTGTTGGCAGGTAATAAAATGTTAGGGGAGGTAACATGTTAGCCCTCAAGATTAAAATGCTTCCCTAAGAACCCTCTTGATCCCTTACACAGGCTGGAAACTGCTGGAAAGTGGTGATCTGACTCAACCCAGTGACTCCTATTTTCTCTTGTTCTGGTATTCCTGGAATCCTGCAATCAAAATGCTTAGGAAAGTACTTTGTAAAGATGTCTATAGTAAACGCATCCGTAGCAAAGATAGCAAAGCTTGTGTCTTCTCACTCCTCAAGTTTGCCTAAAGAGCAAAACGTGTATTTTCAGAAATCACTAGGAGAGCTTTCACATTAAACTCATCTATATTCAGTTACTAAGGAGGTTGGAATAAAATTTACAATCCAGCCCAGCACAGGAGAGACCTCTGCTGCACTGCCCTGGGGGCCGGGCAAGAAGCAGACAGTCACCTAGACCTGACAGTGAGAACAGAGCACAGCACGTTTGCTAGATAGAGTCATTATCCCTTATTACTTAAATTAAACAGGAGGGCACTTTGTGTAATAAAAGAGTAGTTAATTGTAGGGCAGCTCTGTTTTCTGGCATAATATAACCATTACTAATCTGTCAAATTAGAAAACAGAGATTATCCTATACAAGTTTTCTTAAAATCAGACCTTTTTACAACTGCATGCCTTTTTTTTTTTTTTAAGATAGGTTATGATACATTGAGCTTTTTTCCAGCAAAGCCTCTCTCTGGTTGTGAGAGTGGATGTGCTCACCTGTGACTGACCTAATCTGTCCTGCCCCTCTCCAGGGTACCCCGCAGGCTTCCTCCAGGGACGAAAGCTGGCTTTGAATGTTACTGCACTTTTTGAGCTTTACAGACAAGACACATTTCTCTCTAGCTAAAAAGACCTTTTCTTATTTTGGTTTCCTCATCTGGAATCATATGCAAGCCTTGTGGCCAAGTGTGCTGACAAACAAAGGAAAATCATCAGATAATGAATACTCAGTAAGGATACTCTGAACCCACCCTTGACACAGCAGAAGTAGGCATGAGGGTGGAAGATATTTGGGCAAGGTACCTCACACATTTAAGTTTCCTTTTGGTATATTATAAATTGACCTTCGAGTTTTTGAGCTTCTCCATGGAAGAACAGCTTTTTTTTTTTCTGCCTGAGAAGACCCCAGGATATTCTCACTGGAGAATTGAAACAATGGTAAAGACAATTTTTGAGCTTCTTCAGTTGTGCTCTGGGACATGAGGACTAGGCTACATGAGTCTTTGAGGTCTCTTCCAGGCCAATTTTGTGCAATTCAAGGATTTTTGAGATCAACCCATTCAATGTATATTTCAAAATGGAATTTGACACAAATCTGCTTCTATGTCTCTTCAACACTGAATATACACTCATGGATTCTTTCTTTTAAATCATTTCAGTTTATGTGCTTTCAATTAAAATGTTATAAAACATTTATTGCTTCTTGCTGCAAAGCACCGAGGACATTTACATTTTAAAAGACACTCTCCATACTGAATTTGTGGTGCTTACTGCTGTATTGCTTGCAGTCTTGCCTCCAGTTCTGTATATTTGCCAGCTGTTTCCAACACAGTCCTTGGATTTCACTGAGTGTTCCCATATGGATGCTTTCTGGAGCTGAACCCACTGAGTTTGAGCTGTTTGTCATTGTGGCAATATAGAGACTAGAGATGATCTGTACTCCTAAATGCAATGAGCTGATGAAGAGTTTGGTGACAAAGGAATCTGAATAAAGGCAAGGAGCACAGTCCAGTGCTTGTTTTGCCACAGCATTTCCATATGGCCATGTTAACTTTTATCTTAGATCCCAATGGAGCAGTTGATGGTCTTCTGCCTCAGAAGAGTGTCATGGGGATGGGCATGTCATGACCAGGGGGTTGGTTCAGGTGGGACAGGGGTCAGGGCATGCAGGTGGCTGTGCCAGCTCTTCAATGCGTGAATTAAGAGTAACACACAAAACGTGGACCCCATGATATATGTTGTATTCCCAGTCTCTCTATAGTGCTTTCCTTTGTCCTTTTTCAAATCAATTAGGGCCAAGTCCTCAGAAATACTTAGTCAATGAATTGAGGGGAACTTTGACAAGCTAGATTTTACATCCCAGTTTTGAAACCTTGACACATTAACACCTTTGAGTCTGACCCTTCACTGGAGATAATAAAACAATGAGATCTTTTGGATCTTTTCCCATTGAAAACAAACCTGTGACCATTCTGGGATCCCACTTAACTCTTCTCTGACAGACACTCACCATGAGCTTCAGCCACGAGTCCTCTGTGAAGCTCCATTTGTACACAAGATTCTGTGAAACTGCAGCTACAAGCATCAGTTGTCTTGAAAGTGCTTTTGTTACTTCTAGCTGTTATTTTCTTGCCAAACCCACATCCTGAACTATCCCATCTAATTATACTCACTGGCCATCTTTCCCCTTTTTATTGGCAATATTTTTCGAGTTAATTGTGCATGCTTGGCTTTAAAGAATGGTGCCTACCTTTCCTTATGTGACTCTGCAAGGAATATTTCTGCATTCTGGATAGTTTCTCTGACATGTTTATGCCTTTCTGGTTACTGTAAAAAATGCAAGACATATTACGTGTTGCAGAAAACCAGGCTGGTACTTTTCAGTTTTAACATTGTGCCTTATTGTATAGTTAAAATAAATGTACCTGGTATCAGCTTTATTACTACTATTAGACAGTCTAACGTCTGGATTTGCAGGAGTTCTTCCAACAGGATGTTAAAGAGAAATCACCAGCTGCTCAGCACAGCCCCCATACTCAATAGCATACAGGGAGCAATCAGGGACTCTGCAGAGAAACACAGGGTGTTCCTCTGGGGCTGTGTTAGGGCTGAAGTCAATCTCTTTCCTCCAGGTACTGCAGTTAACATGTGTTAGACTGTCAAAAAGAAGTTAGCACCACAGGAATAGGAGAGAAGGTCCACAGAATCTGTTTGTAGTGGCTGTTCATTTCTAATTTTCATTTAGAAAATTACACCTTGGATATTGCAAAGGGTCCCCTCTGAGTGATGCTACAGCAGTCACACAGGACAGGTTTATTCAACACTGCTAAATTTGTTCAATAAGTAGGTCTGTTGTGATGACCCTCCTTTAAGGGGAAGGAAGAACTTAAGATTCGAAAGGGAGGGTTGTCACACCTGTGTGGTTTGAAATATGCTACAACCATTGCTGACGGACAGCTGTATAAAGGAATGAAAATGGCAATCCAGAGCTCAGCACAATTTGTGGTCTTGTGAGTTTCTGCAACTCATATATTCTGGCAGTGCCTTAATGGGGTACGTACAGCTGAGCAAGCCACCCTGGGGCCCCTTCACAGACTCAGTGGTGTTTATGATGCCATTCACCTCTGTGAAATACATTCTGTGTTTGGTTAGATGAATCACAGCAAAATATCTGTTGACTGTACTGACTAAATCTCTACTGACCATCCACAGACCAGATATTACCTGAGATAGACACTTGTGTCAGAGACACCGAATGTTAGCCCAGGTGAGTTCCACACAACACATGGGCTTGGATTTACATAAAGATTTACTTAAAATTCCCTTTGATCTAGTTGTCCCTGAGTGTCTTTGACTCTAATTTTAACTGAAGACACAGGAAACACCTCTATTTGGTCAGAGGAACTCTGCACTCTGTGTCTCTTGGTGGAAAGCAATTTCACAGAATCACAGAATCACAGAATCACAGAATATGCTGAGTTGGAAGGGACCCACAAGACTCATTGAGTCCAACTCCTGTTCCTGCACAGGACCATCCCCAAGACTCACACCGTGTGCCTGAGAGCTTTGTCCAAATGCTTCTCGAGCTCTGTCAGGCTTGGTGCTATGACCACTTCCCTGTGGATCCTGTTCCAGTGCCCTACCACCCTCTGAGTGAAGAATCTTTTTTAATATTCAAGCTAAACCTCCCCTGACACAACTTCAGGCCATTCCATCAGGTCTTGTCACACAGAGATCAATGTCTGCTCCTCCTCTTCCCCTCAAGAGGAAGTTGTAGACTGTGATGAGGTCTCCCCTCAGTCTCCTCTTCTCCAGGCTGAACAGACCAAGTGACCTCAGCTGCTCCTCACATAGCTTCCCCTCAAGGCCCTTCACCATCTTTGCTGCCCTCCTTTGGACACTCTCTAATGGCTTCATTTCTGTTCTATATTTTGTCACCCAAAACTTCCCCCAGGACTCCAGGTGAGGCCACCCCAGTGCAGAGCAGAGTGGGACAATCCCCTCTCTTGCCCAGCTGGCGATGCTGTCCCTGATGCCCCCCAGGACAGGGATGGCCCTCCTGGCTGCCAGGGCACTGCTGACTTGTGTTCAACTTTCCAGAGACCAGGACCCCCAGGTCCCTTTCCACTGCGTTGCTCTCCTGCCTCTCATTCCCCAGTCTGTCTGTACATCCAGGGTTGCCCCATCCCAGGTGCAGAATCCAGAACTTTCCCGTGTTGAACTTCTTATGATTGGTGATTGCCCAGTCCTCTGACTTGTTGAGGTCTCTCTGCAGGGCCTCCCTGCCCTCGAGGGAGTCAACAGCTCCTCCCAGTTTTGTATCATCCGTGAACTTGCTCTGCATCCCTTCCTGTCCTGGTTATCAGTGCTGAGGAATGTGCCGAGGGAGGGGGGTGGGTTAACTGTTTAGCCCAAGAGGATTTCAAACGAGTTGAGATCAGGGCAGGTTGCTATGGCTGCACTTCAAAGTTTCTCCTAAGCAGAACTAGTGGCTTACCGGTCTTACTTAACAGAGATGCTGAAGTTTCAAAGTTTGAAGGAAGTGCTCAGGGCCACATGAGGACATATAGCAAACTGGGGGTCAACTAGTCATTTTTAGCAGATGTATTTTCTTCCTGCTCATGACAGGTCTAGAGGTGAGAGGAAAGCTCCTGCTGGCCAAGTGAAAAGCCCTGTGAGTATTCCTCCACATGTGCACATCTGCACTCCCAGGTCTGCGATACTTCCCAGAGAGAAAAAGGCAGCTGCCATGGTGTTAGTTCAGGGAAAGGTCTGACTGATATGCAGCAACTTATATTTTTAACTAACATCTCTGGAGGTGCCCAGCAAACAGGCCCCAATATTGCAAACAAAAGATGAGCTTTGCCCATACAGAGTGGTGTTTCTGAGCCTAGATTCAGCTAAGCGTTTTTATAAAGAACTAATTTTGTTAATTCTACCATCTTACCCAGGTTATAATCAGATCCTGTGCTCAGATGACATTTTTTAGCCACTGTAACTCACTGGCCCAGGAGAGCTCAGCTCAGACGCTATGTTTGATCTGCAGTGAAATTGTTCTTTTCATTTAATTTCCCAGCTGGGTTGCCTCTGGCACAAAGGGTCAAAGGATTTGGGACAATTGTCTTTGGCTAACTCAGAATTAAAGCACAGGCTTTACCTGGTTCCGATTTTCTTCCACCCACACTGTAAGAGAACACAGAACCTTTGGCATCCAGTCCCCAATAAATGCAATAGGCAGTGACAACTGAAAGGAGCAAAATATTCCTTCGGGCAGACATCAGCAGATCAATTGAGGAGCAAGAAAAAATTAAAGGTATGAAGGGGGTGCTTCAATCTTTCCAAGTTGGAGAAGCAAGGAGAAGAAGCAGATGAAATGGGTACTTCCTGGATGAGCCGCTGGAGAACAGAGTGTTTGTCTGTGGTGCCAGGGGAAGGTGTAGAAGGAAAGGACATGCTGGGTGGTGCTATACAGGCAAGGAACTCTGAGCTCTCTGCTTTGGTTAACACAGTCTCGACTCATGTTTATGAAGGATACTAAGCAGAGGAGTGGGTGTCTCACCCCCAGCTTATCTTATTGTGTAACTCCAGGTCAGACATTGCTCTTCTGTCACTTGTGGAAAAGCCGAGAGAATATCTCTGTGTCCCTGCAGTAACCATTGCCACTAAGGCACTATGGGACTGTCATGGGATTTGTGGCTGGTGATACCACTATTTATTTCATTAGACTGTGTAGTACAAGCACTGGAGGAATTTTATGTTCTGAACATTGCAGTGGTCACATTATGACCAAAAAAAGGTCATAATGTACTGAGAGGACACAGTATTTTCATGAAGAGGATAGAACACTTAATCCTTCTAAGTACAAAACAAAAAAATCCAGCAGTTTTCAAAAAATCAGGGAGAGAAAATTTAGCCACCTCTGTGACTGATCTAATTTCAGCCATATTCTGCTTTCTAAATTACATTTTCTGTCTAATTTGAGGGTCAATTGAGCTGCTTTGAAGCATTTGGCTTCTAGGATCCTTGGTAGATCTGAATCAGACACCTACTCCTGTTTCTAAAGAGGTGTCTCCTTTCCAAACCGTAACAATAACTCACTTGCTTCATTTGCTGCGAGTATTGAGAAAAGACAGGTCTAAGCTTTCTTCTTTGCTTTTTCAACTAAGAACATTGACCATGGGCTCCAGAAATATTTCCAATAATTTTCTTGATGTTGATATAATTCATGCAAGAAGCAATTTAAATAGTGAAGAACTCTCCAAATGCTGTATAGACCAGGTTCAGGATCTGCTCTGGGCAGTAGAAAAGTATCTATCTGGACTTCTGTAAGGCCTCTGACTCAGCGCCTCACAACATCCTTCTCTCTAAATTAGAGAGAGAGAGGGATTTGGTGGGTGGAATGTTTGGTGGATGAGGAATTGTTTGGAGAGTCGTATCCAGAGGTAGCAGTCAATGGCTCAGTGTCCAAATGGAGATCAGTGACCAGTGTGTCCCTCAAAGATCTGTACTGGGGTCAGTGTTATTCAATATCTTTGTCAATGACACAGACTGTGGGATCGACTGCACCCTCTACAAGTTTGCAGGTGACACCAAGCTGAGGCTGTGGTTGACACACCTGAGGGATGGAATGCCAATTAGAGGAACTTGGACAAGCTCAAGAAGTGGGACCACATGAACCTCATGAGGTTTGACAAGGCCAAGTGCAAGATCCTGCATGTGGGTCTGAGCAGCCCCTGGTACAATACAGGCTGGAGGATGGAGGGATTGAGAGCAGCCCTGTGAAGAAGGAGCAGGCCTGTGAAGAAGGACTTGGAAATACCAGTAGAAGAAAAGCTGGACGTGAGCCAGCAGTATGTACTTGCAGCCCAGAAAGCCAAACAGGACCTGGGCTGCATCAAAAGCCCCATGGGCAGCAAGTCGAGGGAGATGATCCTGGCCCTCTGCTCCGCTCTGGTGAGCCCCCACCTAGAGTGCTGCATCCAGCTCTAGGTGCACGAAAGACACGGAGGGAGTTTGGAGATGGGCCATGAAGATGAACAGAGGGCTGTGAGGAAAGGCTGAGGGAGCTGGGGCTGTTCAACTCTGTCTAATCTGAAGAGAAGGCTCCACATAGCAGCCTTTTAGTACTTAAAGCCATCTTGTAAGAAAGATGTGGACAGACTTGTTAGTAGGGCTTGTTGTGCTAGAACAAGGTGCAATGGCTTGAAAGAGGGGAGGTTTAGACTAGACATAAGGAAGGTATTTTATATGATGTGGGTAGTGAAACAGTGGAACATTGCCTAAAGAGGTGCTAGGTGCCCCATCCCTGGGAACACTCAAGTCCAGGCTGTACAGGACTCTGAGGAATGTGATTGAGTTGAAGACGTCCCTGCTCATTGCAGGGGAGGTGAAACTAGATGATATTTAAATGTCCCTTCCAACCCAAACCTTTCTATGATTGTGATTCTAAGATTTTGATTCAAGGTCTCATCCAAAGCAAAAAGACAAGAACCCAGATCCCAGTAAGAGCTCTAATACATTTAAGTTTCATCTGCAGGGCAAAAAGTCCTGCATGCCAGCCTTTCAGAGAGGCCTAATTCAGTAAGTGCTTTATGAAAACCGTAGTGGAGCTGTCTGAAGTCAGGGCAGTCACAGGAAGGAGATATTCATCTCTGTTGTATTGTGAGGACTTGGGTGGATCCACAAACATCCAGCAGCAAAAAAGAGCAGGGAATTTCAGTTCTTCCTGGGTGAGCAGCAGCTGCATGGGGACTTCAAGTATCTAATAAATACGTGAAATAGGTGGATGTGGATTAACATGTTGTCCATTTCCAAAGTTTTTAAGAAGGCATGCCGAGACTTGTCCACACCAACAGAGGGTTGTGATACCAAACATGCTACAATTCCAAAGCACAGAAAGATTTTTCCAGTCAAGAGGGTAAAATGTTATTAGAGTGTCCTGTATGAACAGTCAGAGCCTGTGTGCATTTGATCTAGAATATATACATGAATACAATATTTTATTACATTTCTTATATTTCCTGTATTTGGTCACTCCCTTTGCAAAAAGAGCCCTCTTCCTGTGGTGGTGTGTATTTCTCTGATCCTTGACAAAATTTAGAAGAAGAAAGACCCATAACAATGCAAGCAAAAAACCAATTAAAATAATTTTGACTCTAAAAATTCAGTGTGAGTTTGCAGTAAAATTTGTGAGTGGGAAATTATGCATTTTTTATTAAGTCCAAACCAGTTCTCCTGTCCCAGTTGATGATCTGGCCTTATTTCAAACCAATTAAGCTGGAGCTAATATCTCTGTTGGTTTGAGACATGCTATCTTTGTTACTTATAGCTCCTTTTGTGCACAAAGTTGTAATGGATTTTTTTTGTAACCTACATCTGTATTGGAGAATAATCATCCTTGTACAAGCACAGAAGATCTGGTTCCTGAATCAGACAACTTTGAAATTGATTCAGGGCCAAGTGAAGGAAAACCAAAAGGTTCTCATTGACTTCACCGCATATTAGATCAGGCTGTCACTGTCTACATTCAGCCAAGGACATACAGTAGCTAATTTAAGGCCTATAGTTTGAATAGGATGGAAAGACAATGACCATGCAGTACACATTCCGTTTAGCACCTGCCCTTGGTGAAAGGTGGCTGGAAAACTTTGTTGAGGAAGACATTTTGGAAGAAATTTGAAACAATGAGCTTTCATCATTACCTGACTCTAAAGGAGTTTGCAGAAGCACTTTATTTATTTTTTTTTTTTTTGGGAAGTTGATAAAGTACCAAAGGGTATGAACAAAAAAACCAACACAACCAACTAACCAAGCAAACCTGCGCAATCCAAACAAAAACCCAAACCAGCTAACCAAACAAAAACAAGAAAAAAGAAACAGGTTAGTAGCTGAATCAGATGGACAAATAAATTAAACTTGCTATGAGTAACTTCAAATACTGCTGCATTTGGATGTACCTGCTGAGAGATGCATCTGCTCTTAGAAAAACTCTAGGATATTTTTGGCTGGAAAGCTACACAGCCCCATAAACGAAACAGTTAAACACGGAGTATAAATTGTGAGGTAAAGCAGCCTTAGAGGGCTCACTCTACAAACATCCTTGTAAAAGAGCACTGCTCTAAATTGCCAGCTCCTCTAACAAAGTATTGAGTTCCTGGGAGCCAGGCCTGAAGGTTGAACTGATGGTAATACATCACCACCGTGTGGTCATTGTCAGGAAAACAAACTGCCTTTGAATAGTTGGGAAAACGGGACCTGATGTCTCATAACTAGGGAGATGCGGTTGTTGTGGTGACAAACACCTGACAGCTCTTGGCCACCAACACTGCTCTGATGTGAGCATGTAATAGACATAAAGTGATTGTCCTTCTAGCTGGGAATAGCAGGGAACATCTTTCTTAAGGCAGAAATTACGCTTTTTGGAAAGCTTGCTTTAGTATGTGCTTTAGAGGAAAGTACTGCAGAGTATAGCAAAGGATAATAGTGCTTTGTTCTAGCTTTCCTGTGGAGTTTATTATTTTTTTTTTTGTTTGGTTTGGTTTAGTTTGGTTTGGTTTTGAGTTTTTCGTTTGTGTTTTTTTTGTTTGTTCGTTTGTTTATTTTTGGTCTTGTTTTCGGGTTTTTTGTGGAAGGGAGTTTCCAGTGGGATATCTGGGAGAGTTCAGGATCTTCCCCCTTTCATTAGGACTGTGTGCAAAGCAACACCTTAAAGGTCCTTTCTGAAGTAGCATGGAGGTCATTGTACAGAAGGCTGCACACCCTGATTTTTGTTGGAATAATGGGAAGAATCTCGTTCCATATTCTGCTTTTGCCATAATATTGTTTTCATCCCAGCTCAGATCAACAGGACTTTCCAGATAGGAAACTGTCTTGATAGTATCTTTCTGCAACATTGACGGATGAGATTACTCTGGTTTTTGGGGAACTGCTCTGGCTGGGCCTTAGTTGTCATTCATGTTCTTTGTCTGATTCTTCACCTTCTCACAAACCTAAACTCTTCTTTATTGTGAGTTATAATGAACTCCCAAATGTGGCTCTTAGTAAAATACTATACATTTTTAGGGAAGTGATTGTGCCCCAATACTCAGCAGTGGTGAGCCTGCACCTCAGATCCTGGGTTCAAGGCCCCTTGCTACAGGAAAGACACTGAGGTGCTGGAGTGTGTCCAGAGAAGGGCAATGGAGCTGGGGAAGGGTCTGGAGAACAAGTCCTGTGAGGGAGCTGGGGGTGTTTAGCCTGGAGAAAAGGAGGCTCAGGGGAGACCTCATTGCTCTCTCCAACTCCCTGAAAGGAGGCTGTAGCCAAGTGGGTCTTGGTTTCTTCTCCCAGGTAACAAGTGACATGACAAGAGGACATGGCCTCAAGCAGCACCAGGGCAGGTTCAGGCTGGACATCAGCAGAAATTTCTTCCCAGAAAGGGTTGTTAAGCAGTGGAACGGATTCATAGAAGTGGTGGAATCGCCGTCCGTCATGGTTTAGGAATGGTATTCCTCAATTTAGTGTTCCAACTGAAACACTCTTTCCTCCTCCCACCTCCCGCTCCCTGTGAGGCAGGATGGAGAGGAGAACCAGAGGCTCAAAAGGTAAAGATCACAGGTTGTGATTAAAACTATTTACTGGACGCAGCAAATGAAATAAGAAAATAAACAGTAACAGCACAATATTCATAACAGAGTGTACAAAATAGATGAATGATTCACACAAGAGTCCTCACCATGGGGAGCCCAGTGCTACCCTGACCCCAGGCTTCACCACCACTCCACTGAAAGGGACCCTGTGCATGACGTGGGGTGGTGTAGAACAGGCTTTGGTGCCATGGTGCTGTGCCGGCCAGCGCGCTGCCTGGCACCGCGCAGTGCCTCACCTGCTTCGGGTGGAGGAGGCGGACGCCGACCGCAGCGCTGGAGGGCAGATGAAGCACCTGCTCGTGTTCGCCTTGCCCACCGATGGCAGGGTGCATGGAGGAGGAGGGAAAGAGCGGAGGGACTCTCTGGTGAAAAGGAGAAGGGTTTATTCCAACAAAAAACCACAAGAAGAGCTGTTGGATTTAGGCGGGTGCAGGGTTTTTATACCCCTACATAATAGGCGGGGAGAACATACAATAACCAGTAAAGTATCATGTTTGGGGTCTTACAAAGGTGGGGAGAAGGGACCAGGGCGAATGGGAGAAGACGTGGGGAGTAGAGGGTTAACATGAGCCAATTACCAACTGAGGAACATAGAACTTTCTAGAGATATAACCAGATATGAACATAACGGGGAGGGGGGAGGGAGCAGCCAATGGTCACAGCGTGCTTCACACAGCAGTGCTTACTGTGCCTGTGCTGTGGAGGCTTCAAACCACTGGACCTGTCAGTCTGCCTGGTCCAGCTGACCATGGCTCTGGCCATGGCTCACCTCAACACTCTGGGGCCTGGCCATGCCCCTTCTGGCTACTGCAAAAATGAACCCTGTCCTGGCCAGAGCAGGACACCATCCATGGAGGAGTTCAACAAATGACTGGATGTGGTTCTTAGTGTCATGGTCTAGTTGACAAAGTGATGATCAGTCAAAGGTTGGACTCGATGATCTTGGAGGTCTTTTCCAACCTAAGCAACTCTGTGATTCTGTGATTTTGGTACGGTACTTGTATGTGGTGGATACAGATGTGGCTGCAAGCAAAGGCAGCTATTGCTGTATTTCAGACTGAGCATTGTATACCAGACTCTATGCAGAGAGCCTGAAGGAAAAGCGCTTTGACATTCAGGGAAGCTATGCAGGGATATTTTTTTTAGCTTTCTGAAATACGAGCCATTTGTGCAGGTGTATAACAGCAAGGAGGAAATAGATAATCATTCTCCAGAATAAATGCAAGCACACCAAAAAAATGCCTCTGCTTAAATAATTTATCTGGTATTTTAATAGCTCATTGCTCCAGAATGTATTTTCTTCTCATTTTTATCAGTTTAATCCTGAAAGGAGCTGAAGCACTTGGTTTTCACATGCCTAAGGGTGTGGAACCATAATGAAGCTTTTCTCAGCTCTAAAGCTTAAAATCTCTTTCTCTTTGCAGCAGTAGCACAATGCAATCAAAGTGCTCACCCATGGACAGAAAGCTCTTTAAAGGGCACCACCACCTTAGTTGTGTTTTCATCTAAGTGACCCTCTTAGGAGGGTGCTCCTTTGTGACACCAAGAACTTCCCTCCAACTCTCTGAATTGTAGTTTATGGTGTCTGCAGATACCAGATATTCATTTGGGATATAAATTATATGGGCCAGGAACTAGAACACTGCTTTTGTGCATGGTCCCTCCACAGCCTTCAGCTGGGTCAGAGGTTAAATGTAAATCCCATGGAAGCATACCAAGACTCAGTCTATCGGAAATTAATCTCCATTCTGGGATACTTTCCAGCCCGTATGTTGATTTTTTGGGGAAGTTATGAATCTGATGAACTACTGTGCAGTAATTGGCTTTCACAGTAGTTGTGGCATTTAGGACCAGGCTGTTTGGGTAAGAGTTGCCAAACTGGATCTATATCCTCCACAGCAGGCTCTCTGGAAAAAAATGTGGAAGAAAGAAGGGGTATTAGGCAAGAAATAAGGCATGAAGTCCTGGTGTAATTGTATAGTACAAAAATTTTGGAGCGGGAGTAGAAGCATTTTGCCTCTGGTGCCTTTTCTGCTGCTACAGGGATCCTGCAATCATTTAACTTGTCAGGGTTTTAAAGAGTGTTGTGAGGTAGGAAGCAACCATAAATATTATTTGAAGTCTGAAGAATGATGCTTTTCTTGACAGACTCAAGAACTTGAAGAGTTTTCTCTCCTTAGTTTATCCAAAAGGAGGTTGAGAGTCCTGACAGGGCATCCTTCTAAAGGGCTCAGTCAGGGGAACACATTAACTGGTGCAGAGGCAAGAGGATGACAGCAACCTTGCACTGCACAGAGCTTTCTGTCCATGTCCTGCAAATACCACAGCAAGAGACATGGTTAGTGTGCGATCAGCTCTCCGGAGAGAAAAACACCAGGTTTGGAATTTTATTCTGTAGAAAAGGCATAGTAGGAATTCATGGTTGAGTGAAAAAACAAAATGAATTCAAACGATAATTAGCTAAGTGTTTTTAATGTTGAGATTTGCTGTTGGAATGAGCTGAAAAGAACAGTGGATCCACCAAACCTTAATACCCTCATATCCAAATTGATTATCTTCTAGGAGACGGATGCCGAAGAGAAATCAGTAGACAAAATTCAAGGGCAGCTGGGAAGAAAAAGCAGTCTTTGGGTGCCAGATGAGAAGAAATGACATCTCCTAGCTTTAAACTGTTTTTTATCAGTACTTGAATATTCTAGGGAAGGGTTTCAACATAGAACATTTTGAGCAATGCCAAGCTTTTATATTATTGGTAAATGCCAAAATAAACATCACACATGCATCTGCTTTTCCTCTGTCTCATGATTTTCAGGAAAAGAGTCAAATATCTGATTAAGTCACAGGGAACACAGACCTTTGTTATTGCTTGAGCCACAGGTCACTCTCTCACATGCTCTTTTTCTCACATTCAGCAGTACGAAGGCAGACAAAATCTGGAAGAACTTCAGAGCTGTAGATCTCTAAGTCAAACTTCTGACTTCTGACCTTTCCTTTCCCTGGCTTCTATGAACAATTTCTCTCTTCCTCCTTCCAGCTTCCACCATGGATGATAGGAAATCCCTGAACTCAAGATCTATCATTCTCCTGCAGATCTTGATGAATCCACTCCTAAGGCATAGGACCAGCTCATCTTTATACCTCCCTCAAAATCCTGTGGCAATTAGTTACAGTATTTAATGGAGGTGGGGCATATGAGAAAAATGATCACTTTTTGCTTTTAAACCTGTGGCTAAAAAGCAGTTGATCCCTCAATTTCCTGCGCTATGAAAACCAGCAGATGGTCTCTCTCAACTGTTCTCTTCACATTTTCCATGATTCTGTGTGTCTTTGATTCTTCAATTGTTTCTTGTATGGAAACTACTCTATGTTGCTGATCATCTCTGCCATGCTTCCCTGCATGCTTTCTATGTGTACTATCAGTTGCTGAGCTGAGACTACCAGAGACACAGACAGCTCTAGACACACCAAAGAATTTGAACATAATGTCATGATGATGTTTTGTTTAATCTTCTCTTTTTTTCAGTGATTCAATTTGCCTTTATCAGAGTCACTGCATGAAAAATTACTACAAGATCACTTTTCTCAGTAGTAAAATCTGATTTAGAGGCTATCACTCTATCTAGATAGAGTTGTGTTTGGTCTTATGTTCATTACTTTAGATTTATCTTTGCTAAATTACATCTTTATGTTATCACTCAGCTACTTTGCATCTTATGATTCTTCCACAACTCTTCCAAGCCTTATTGATTTTAACCAACATGTGAACAAGTGACAGTCATTTTCCATTCTGCCAGTGCACACAAGGTGCACAGAAACTTGCAGCTTCCGGCATTGCTCCGTGGGCATGTATCTTATAAAAACTCTCAGGCTACCCTGATAAGGCTTAGAGAATTGTTGGTGACAGCACCACCAGCTTGGAGTGAGAGAGCAGCAGTAAAAGGAAAAGCCTAAATTTAGAAATAGTTCTGTTTCTCCCTAGTTTTCCGTTTTTCCCAGGAAATTTGGCCTGATCAGTGGTTAACCATGTTCCTCTTTCAGGTTAACACCCATGACCTGACTCCAGAAGGTGAATGATTGAATGATTACAGGGAATGCTGAACTGCTCATTGTACTCCACTAAATTCTGAATCTTTAAGAAATATACTCTGTAGTTCATCAAATTCATCTGCACAAAAGGCACGCATGTGTTGTGCACTGCCCAGTGCTTATTTTGGTCACTGCAGATGAAGCATGCATGTCCCCACCAGCAGAGTTTTCAGACAGCTTAGACAGGGCAAACAGACATCATTCCTGGTGTGGCAGAGCTGAGAAGGTGGCTGTGTCTTCACAGTCCTCGTAAAACTTAGTAGGATCTAATTTATTTGAATTCACAAGATGATTCAGCCTCTACAAAGCCCAGATAATAAATAACATAAATTAGCTAGTGTGAGGGAGAGATCCTATCAGTCAAGAGAACCAACTAAATTAATGCTTGAAAATAGGACCATGCCAGTTGTACTGAGCTTGTCAGCAATGACAGCGGCCGTTTTGGGGTTAAAGTGCGTTCATCGGCACATTTTGGTTAAAAGCATCCTAGCCGTTAGAGGGCACCAAATGACTTTACAATCTGCCTCTCTCCCACGAGCCTGGGATTTGTACCCAGTCCATGCAGAGAGACAGCCTTGAACACTCTAGCCACAACTCCAAAGATTTTTGTATCATATTTGTTGTGTCTCGGTGTCCTCCACTCGATCACTACCGTTTTGGCCCCAAAGCCCACCAGTGTTGCTGGTAAGTTTTCCAAACTGTCACATTTCTAAGTGGAAGATGCACAGCCTCCTCCGGGCCAGGGGAATACAGGGAAAATTTTATTTACATACATTTCTTCCCCTGGCAGGCATATAGCCTTTGGGCATGGAAGCTACACTGTACAAACAGCAATAAACTTGTGAGGTTTGAGGGGCATGACAGGGAATAGCACCTATTAAAAATAAATAGGCTGAAAAGCATGGAATGGAGAACAGCTCTTAGGACACTGCCTTACTGCTGTTATCCACAGTTATTCTTCTCAGCTACCACTCACATTTGCTGGTATTTATCTGTTTTGCTTTGGTCACCTTACTCTTGGGTGCATTTTTCTGTGTCTATTGTTTTGATCACTTTACACCTTTTTGTTTTGTCCTGAATAAAAATCAGCTTCAGTTGCATTGTGGCTGCAGGGGGCTGCCAAAGGAAGGGGTAGACTGCACAGAGAAGTCTCTGATGAAAGCTTTTCCTTCTGGACCATAGCTGAGGATCTTGGGCTAAGATTCAGCCTTGACCTACAATTGGGATTAGGACAAAGCCTAGAGCTGAAGTCGGGAGTGGGCTGCAGAGGGGCTGCTGAAGGATGTTCAGTTTGCTAAGCATCTTCTGACAAGTGATACATAGGCTCCTGTTACTATTTAATAGAAAAAAAAAGTATGCTTCAGTCTTTAGGGAAAGTGGAACAAGGCCAAGCAATTAGTTAGACTGCTGGGAACCTGGAGTAGCTCTGCTAAAATTAAATGAGTTGCTGTGGCTGTGATTTACTCTATTTCACAGCCTTTTAATTCTGTTCAGTTTGGCAGGGTTATCCCAGTTCTATACCAGGTCCTTTGACTTTGCTTTGAGAGCAAAATCTGGTGCAGCTAAGTGTAAGGACAGCAGAATGTTTTATTATGGAACAGAGTTCTACAACCTCTAAATCATGTCTCCTGCTGTGGATCTTCACTATAAGTTCTTAAATATTTGAATAATGAGATATTTTTGAAACACTTCTGGCTGCCTGTGAGGATCAAAGTGTGATGTCGACATTAGTATTCTTTGAAGGGGGGAACATATCACAGTGTTTGGGAGTTTTTCCCTTGCTTTGCTTCTTGTACGCATGTGAGATACAGCAGTGCCAACGTCTTTGAAAACAGAGAAGAAGAAAGAGAACCAGCACTTGCATGAGCATCTCTCAGAAAGTCCGAAGAACTTTGGTTGATCCCAGCTGATTTGTCGTGCTGAAAAATATCTCTTCAGGGAAGGACCAGATTTCCTCTTAAAGCTGCAACCAAAACTGTAGAGGAGGCAAAATATAAGTATGGGATACAATAGTTTTGGGAATGAGTTAAGTGTATCTGAGTGCACAGAATGATGAAAATTTACATTTTAGATTTTAATAACAAGAATCCATATGACAAGCTTTACCCTTGAGTATAAAAAAAAAGATTTATCTAGAAAGCATCCCTTCTACTGTGTATTACTGAAAGTGAGACACTAAGGTGGGATTTATTCTGCTAATTTTAGGTGTCTACAGTGCATATGTGTGTGGATGAGGTGTCTGAGCTCCTCTGAAATTTGGTAGAGATCCAGTCAATAAAGTCAATTGTATTTAGGATGTGATTCACTGCACCAGATGTGAGAGTGTATTTTACCTAAATAGTATCGAGTAACTCACCACTGACTAGAAGCTGCTTAGGCAGTGAACATAAACGTAGATGCTTACACTGGAAACACTCACCTCCAGTCTCATGAATCCTGCTTTTAGCCTCTCTGAAGCTGCTTATTTAGAAGAAATATGAAACTGTCAATATCAGAAAATGTTTTGAGTATTTCTTCTACATCAGTTTTACAATACAGTAATAGTTGTCAAAAACATTGCTAAGGAAAATTGTTACTAAGGATTCTGTGACTCTAGGACAGACATCTCAAAAATGCAGTCTAAACTCAGGTGCTTGGACAGCATTCAAGTCAAAAACACTTACAAGGGATAGGGTCTCCCTTGCATGGGTCTGGTAAGCTCTGAGATCTGAGTAGTAACTCAAAACAAGCAAACAAACAAAATAATTCCTGGACAAGGAGTTTGAATTGGTAGGTGTGGACTGTCAATCTGACATCTCCATTCTCTTCTCTAGACACTACCAAAAAAACCCCAAACTTGTCTTCAGCAGAACTACATTGCTGAAACTCAGGTTAATTCAAATGCCTAAACATCTTCCAAGGCCCAGAGTAAACATCTAAATATTCCACGTATTATATAATTTACCTGTCAAGATTAAAAAGTGGGAATTGAAATGCTGGCATATTGAAAGTCACACATCATGTGATGAGTCCAGCACCGTGACTTCAAACTCTTAGTCTCCTAAATTACTATGCTGTACCTAGCAAACCCCTCCCCGCCAAAAAAACCAAAAAAACACCCACAATGTTGCTAGTTTAATCTTAATATTATTGCAAGATGGAAAGATAACCTAGCTGCATGGTCCTTGTGCTCACAAAAAGGGTTCATTTCTAGACAGAGCTTTTTTTTTTTCCTCACAAAGGTAGACACAGCTCTACAAGTTGTCACTTGTCCAACTTGTCAGGCAGGCTGAGTTCTCTGTTTTGCTGCGTTTTTAACCTTCCACCTTTTCCAGTACTTTTCTCTACCCACGCAGACATTGGTAATGGACATGACAGTTGATTTCAGACAGGAGGATGATACCTATCAATCAGCATCTTGAAGCATTCCTTCTGAAGCAAATAAGATAAACTCTTTTCCAGGTATCTCAGGTTTACTTATTCCTGGGAGCATGATGGCTGTACTTTTTCTAATTGTGTGGATTTCACTCTGAGAGAAAAAGTATGTTGAATATAAAAATATCAGAACGGTTCAGTCATGTAATGTTCCAGTCCACATCTTGTAAATCCCATGGGCTTTACAATGGGAAGAGGTATCTGTTGTCTTGTTCACATGCAGGTGAAGAAAACATTTTCTTTGGCCAACTGACATCCATGGGCTGGCTCACTTTAGGGCTAGGAGTCTCAGAAAAGGTTCTTTGGAGTTTGCTTCTACAAAAGTGACTCTGGTGGTAAGATAGAAAAAGGGCTAGGATGTGGATCTTAGAAAGTGGAGGCCAGTTCAAGGAGCTGTTTTAAAAATGTAGGCTCAAAACCAGCTTCTAAAATTTGAAACAATGGTGAGGCATATCGGGAACCTATTTTATACAAATGTCAGGCACCTGCAATTTTTATTGGCATCTGAGATGTGTAACCAAACTCAGACACTGTGTTTAACAAAAAAAGAAAAACCAAAAAACAAAACAAAAAAAAAGTTGAAAATCTCCTTCTCACCAACTCCCCGTCCTAATCTTACATAAAACTCCTGCTTCAGGATGGGATTTTGTGGCTTCACAATCGATGGATTTGAGCTAGGGTGATGCTATGGTAGTAAACCAAACCTTATAAACTACTGATTCCCGAGCCAAGTCACATCAGGATGAGGAAGAGCATGACAAACTCAGTTTTCTGACACACTTCTAAGATCTTGTGCACACTGGAAAACCCCTAGAGCTGACATCATCTTGGAAAGGTCCTTGTTCCACTTCTGACCCCCATGATGCCTGCTTTTCCCTGATGAACACTTTCTGTATAAATGTGCTTGGATATTCTTTGATTCTCTGTGGAACATGCAAGGGGCTGTAGCATTTATGGTCCCCCTGCTGATAGCCTCAACACAGGCCTGGCAGACGACTGCCTTCTTGTTACCCAGCAGCTCTGGAATCACTCTGACATCAGGATAAGGAAAGGTGAAAACGAAATAAATCTATTTCTGTATTACCACATATTTGAAAATATATATATTACATAATAGATTTCTATTCTACCACATCCCGCACAGACAACATAAATTCAGAAGTGATAAAGAAATCACAGCAGTCAATCAAGACAGCCCTCACTCCTGCTCTCCAGATGTTAAATCTTCTTACATTTTGTTTCTTCTTATCCAGTTGTCTCCTCATGATTTTTGTGGTAGAAAGTAGGAAGAAATTTAAAACCGTGTTCAAATTGATTCTTTAGGGCAATGCACTGTGCTTGGGTACCTTTGTTCAGATTACCTCCAACAGGCCATCAGTTTGTGCCGAGACCCACTGGGAGGCTGACCTGGTGGGCACTGGAAGTGGGCAACTCCTCTGGGACATCCTGCAGGCAGGGTCTCTGGGAAAGGCACTCTGCTCTCCTGGCTTGCCCAGAGCCCACATACACATGCATATTCATGACTGGCTATTCTTTCAGGCTAAAGAGAAAATTTCTTTAGAAAATTGCAGCAGCAGAACAGGGCTGTGCTTTCAAGTATTTTGTCTTTCCCAAAAGAAAATAGCTGATGCCATGAAAAGTTTTGTGCAGCCGTAAATGCGCTCAACTGTGCTGTAATGTTTCATGGAGGGGGAATTTTCTTTCCCAGCCCAGCTGCTGAATAGTTTGTGCCTGCAGGCACCATGAGGAATTGAGAAATAGGACCAGGCATCATGCTAATTTTTATCATTTTTCACCCCATTTGCAATAATCTGGGACACAGAGATCCCCCTGTGTGGCAGAGCATTCCTTCCTGCCTCCAGTCTGAAATCACATGTGCAGACACAGGTACACACACACAGGCTTTTGTAACTCATCTCTCCTTCAAGACATTTTTACAAGGAAGTGTTTTGGAGGAAAGCCTCCATGCTACCTTCACACAACAGTCTGATCAATGTTTTTTAAAGGGTATCGCAGTCAGCCTGGGACAAATGCTGATTCTAAGAAGGTAACACTATATAAATGAACACACACTTGTTTAAGTTTCCACTTTCTGCTTATATATACATTTATTGTGGCTCTTTTCCTTTTTTTTTTTTCCCTCTTTTTTTTTTTTTTTTTCCCACCAGCAAAATGCTTCACTCAGTAAAAAGTGATCTAATATGGAAGCTAGGAGATTTGGGATTTTCCTCTTTTGACCAAGACATCTCAGAAGATGAGGGGAACGTTTCAGAACTTAGGTTTCCCCCGAAATGTTTAGGTTATCTAGTCTGATGTTCTATCATTAACAATGAAAACAAAACCTTCTTTTGTTAGAAGCAAGTGTATCAGTTTTGTAATAGGCAATTAATTAGGCACTTACACACAAGTAAGTAAAGATAATTTTCCTAAATTCGTCTGACTTTTATTCTTTGGCCTGAGGATAAAACTAGTAAAGTTTTCAAGAGTCTCTTCAACAATGTTTCCTATGAATCCTTAATTATTTTAATGGTTTTCTGTAGGGATGATGTTCTACTTCAAGACCAATACTAACCCTCCCTCCTGTCTTTTCCCTTGCTTTTTGTCATAGTAGTACCTTGTGGCTCTGAACTCCCCATTGTCTCTGGATGCAGAGGAATGAACAGGTAAATGAAAGCCATTTTCAGTGATTTTTTTTGGAGTTTCCATGTTCCTGTCATTCATGGGTAATAAGGCTGGGGGGATCAAAATGTTTCCTTTACTCTTTCTGTATTTGTTCTCATTTGTCATGCTGATCCCACTGTCCTTTAGAGACTTCAAGGATCTGCAGTACCACAGAGCTCAGGGACTGAACTTGCTTCCCTGCTTTCTGCCATCACCCAATATATCCTTACCACTGGAAAGGGCCACAAAATGTTCTCCTTTCTTTTTGGCCTGTTTTGTGGAATGCAACACTGTTTTGCCTGGATACAGACTTTGAAATGGTGTGGGTGATTTCTTACCTGTCTCTCTGTGCTTGCCCCAGGAGATGACCTCGCCATGCAATGTAAGACACAGCTCACAGCTTTGTGGGCTGCTGCTCCTCCCTACACACCAGACCTGCGGGGTCTGAGAAAGCTGCTTCACATGATTTTGCTTTAGACCATCAAGATCTCTTTTTTCCATCATTAGAATGACCTTGGAGCTCAAAGACACATTCCAGGCAAGGCTTCTGATACTAAAGAACTAGTCTCTAATGAGAGGAAGGAATTTGTCATTGCCTAACTAGAGTGTCCTCTGCAAGCTGAGACTTATTGCTCTGGGATGGCATGTTCTAAGTCTTTCACATTCCTCTACTGATTTTCACACCTAAGAACAGGACAGAAGCAACTGTCTCTTGCCCCCAAGATTTCCATCTACAGTAGGAGGGTGATTGTATATGAGAAGGCTTTAAAATGATCGGACACCTGCCAGATTGTCTTGATCCTGGCTCTCATGAAATTGAGTTATATGTTTTGACACTTTCCAGCACTGATCGAGGCAGTTGTGTTATAGAACCAAGTGTTATGAATTTGGTCTAAAGACAGAAACAAATAGGCCTGAGAAGCATGTTTGATATCTGATTTATAATATCTTTAACTCACTCATTTGTAATGGTATCAGCTATTACTATGACTTACCAAGTTAAAAACACACTAAAATGTTCCATAATGCAAATGGGTCCTTTGCTAAGCCTGCATCTGTCTTTCTGACATGAGCCAAGTGTGTCATTACAACAGCAAGACATCAGGGGCTCTGTTGGCTACAGCTCCTTTTGCACTGAGCCCTGATAGGAACCATCCCTGTCCCCTTCTCTGCCCTGTAGGAACAGGTGATTTTGTCTGCAAAGGCTGAGGTGGGAATGAAGGACTCAGCCAGGATGGTCACAGCTCTGCCCAAGGTACATTGGCACAGCTGGCTCCAGGCTGAGGGACTGAGAGCTTCTTCTTTCCTCCTCTGCTTGCTCTGCTTGAACAGACTTCTTCTGGAAGAGCATGTATGGGATGTGAATACGACCTCAGATTGTGCTTGGAACAAGCTCAGAAGGCAGCATCTTCATACCTTCAGTGCTGCTGCTGTTGCTTCATGAGCTGGCAGCACAAAAGCTTTCCTGAAGCAAGGTTTGTCTGTGAATACTCAGTGTTGCAGAGCATTTATAGAGTGTATCTTCAGGAGGAATATAAATGCTTCCCTGAACAAATAGAAATGACGAATTTGGGTTAAAATTTAAAAAAAAACAAACAAAAAAAACCCACAACAAAACAAAACAAAAAAACCCACAAACCAAAAACAAAATAAAAAGCCCTCTGTTTTCAAGTATCATAGAAATTTTTCTGGTGGCTGAAGAAAAACTACTTTCTTGCTGTTGCAAGATGACGGGGGGAGCAGACGCATCAGGGTCTCTTCAGGTGTCTACAAGAGAAGATGTGGAAAGATATGTTCAAATACACAGGAAAAAGAATATTATCCTGGAGACCTGTGAGGAAGGATTTTGGATGGATCATACTTCTATAAACACTGGAGCTGGAATTGAACAAATCCCTTATCTTTAAGTTGTTGAGGAAGAGCCCCATGAAAAGGCTGTGATTGACAGCCAGTGAGGTCAGCAGGAGCCTTGGTCAGGCCCCTGCAAGCTTCACTTTGTGCCTACAATTACTGAAAGAAAGAGCACAGACGTCTGTGCCGTGGTCCTCTAAGGACAAGGGTTATCCATGGACCAGGAATGGCTGCACTTTGGTGCATGTTTTGATAAGTACTGGTATATGTTGTTAGATTGCCGGAGGGTAAATTCATGCAAGTGTCAGATGTTTTCATTAATCCATTTTTCCATCTAGTTACAATCCAGTCTCTTGCTCAGAAGCTGTAGACTTTGGGTTTGGTTTTTTTGGGGGGGGAGGGGGTTGCTTTTGTTGGGTTTTTTGTTGTTTTTCAGGTTTTTTTAACTGCAATTAGGAAATTGAATAATCTTTGCATGACATTTCTTGCTTGGGAAGGTCAACATGCTGCAGGAATTGTATATTCCATCACTAGTGTAAAATTACAAGCATCAGCTTGGTGGCAAGTGGATATAAAAAAGGAGCTGGATATCTATCTAGTCATACTACTGTGAAGCTACCAAATGTTCTGAAAACTAGTAACGAAACTGCTTGATCCAATCTTTGGTGTAATCAGTAGAAAAACTTTTATTAGATTCTGATGGGCAGATTCCATAATTAATTTTTCTCTAATTTCTGAATTTCTTCTTTTTCCAATTTCCACTTTGTCCAGAGAGGCAATTTCTCAATAACAACAAAAAGTTACTTTTCTCTTCTTCTAAATACATGTAGAACAGAAATTTTCAGTAGTTTGATTATTTCTTATGGATAGACCAAAACCACTCACCAAAAATGGTCTTTTATAGTTTTCTCAGAGCTAAACCTTTTAAACAGGTTGGATAAAATTAATTTATGAATCAAGTTCACAGGACTAAGTAATAATCCCAAGGCCCTGTGCTAAGCAGGTCCTATATAGACACCCATAGTCTGTGCTGCAGTGGTGTGACTAAATACACTGCACAGTTAACTGCTGACATAGGAGCACACTACCTGGTTTCCAGCATTATGACTTTTTCTAATGTATCTTGGGGTGACTTTATGATGTGTGTCCCATGTCACTGCTGTATTGCCCACCAGTCTTTCTGTGCCTTTAAACTGAGCCTGAGAGGGAAGAGAGGAAAAGAACTGAACGAAAGCAGTTATTTCAAGGACACCGACAGACTTCTGCAGTACCCTTGGGCTTTTCAGCCAACTTTTTTTTCGGCTTTTCTTTTTCCCTGGCGGGAGATGGTGAGTTGAACTTTGTTTTCCTAGGATTTTGGGGTTTTTTTTCTTCTTCTCTTCTGGACTGTTTCAACAACATCTGAACACATTGGGAGAAGTTTTTTCCCGGAGGCCCGGCGGGGGGGCCCTCGCCGACCCAGCTCCGAGGAGGAGAGAGACCACACCTACAGAAGAACTCTGAAATCTTCCCAGGTTTCCTCTCCACAGCGAGAAATTTCATTATTTAGTATTATTATTCTTTTCCTGTGTGTTTGTTAAATAAACAGCTTTTATCTCTTTCACTTTCCTTGGAAGAAAATTCTTTTTTTTCCCTGAACCTGGTGGGGGAGGGGTGGTTGTAACCTGCCTTCTATCAGAGGATATTTTCCTCCAAATTTGTCCAAACTAGGACACTATGGCTTTTTCATTTTTTTTCAGCTCGTGAAGGACAGTTAAAGCAAACTTAGGCCCATTAGAACCAAAGATTTCCATTTTTGAATTCTTCTATCTTTGCTGCCATTTGTGTTATTCCTGAGAACTCTTCTATAGCTGAGACAGCAATGGCATGAAAAATACTCATCCTTCTCAGATTATAATAATTTTCAGGATAACTGTGTCTTTTACATCCACAGATCCATTGTTCCACTACCTGATTGTCTTGGTTTTTTTCTCTTGTGGTTTTTTCCCCCTTATGAAGAGGATTTTAATTATCTGTTATATTTATCTGGCTATGTGGGTATCAGCTACCTTTGTGGATTGGTAGGAGTGAATCTGCATAATGAAACAGCTGGTACTGAAAGTCCAAAGTCCACGTTATTCATTTTTCAGGGTTATTCTACTCTGAGCTAGCTCTAATCTGGTCTTGCAGGACTCTTTGTGGTGCGGTGCAATGAGGTATGCTCCTGAAGCAAACTTCCCACTCCAGTTTTGTCTGACAGGAATCTGGCTCATGGTCTCCAAGACAGATTTGTGGTGGGAACCAAAACACCATAAGTGGGGATAATGTGAAATTTGCTTCAAAAGTGTATTCCTGATCCAAACTAAAGCCCTGCGGTAGATACATCCTGAGTGGTATGCTGGAAAGATTTGGAACGTTGTCAGGCTGTAGACAGCTAATACCCAGGATGGAGCACTTCAACAGCTTGCACTGCTGGAGGGAACAGACAGAAGTTTTATGCCCAGTGGTGGGATCTGAGAAGCCACAAGGCATCCTATGTGTTCACAGCAACAAAGTCCCTGGTGAGCCAAAGATGCTAATTTATTTCCTTCTCCACTGACGGTGCAGTCCCTGTTTCAAAAGTTCTGCTGACAAACCTCAGAAAACACGTGGTTACAAAAAGAAGCTCTGCTGGGAGATGCATGTGTGTGCTGCATTTTCAGCTAGGTAGGCAAATGTCTTACTTGTCTAACGCATGGTTGGACAATGTGATTTAATAAGAACTCAGTTTCACAGGAGGAGACCATTCAGAAATAGTAACTGGCATGTACAGCAGCTGCACTCTGCTTTTCAGTAATTTTTTTCCACCATTTTAATGAATGTTTTATGTTATCTTTTCTTGCTGCTCTTGTCCCAGCTCCTGTTACTGAACACAAGGGCCGCCTTTCACGACCTGTATCACTCCACAATGACATAATATACTTATAATTCTGGAAATTCCAAGGCATATATACACTTCATGGTAACTCCCAGGCAACTAAGCCCTCTTGGAGTTAGCAATTTTACTGTATTTCATTCCACAAAAGAAATCCTACCCCCAAAGGAAGCAGTAAGCTCTGGCCACCCCTATAGCTGATAACAATCCAAGACTTTCATCACATTTTTTTGACCCATTCTTGGCTTTCAGGAATAACAACAGCTGCTGAAAGCAATACAATTTTTAGTTGTGCTTTTTTACCTTCCCCCCTAGCAAGCATCCTTATGAGAGGCTGAGAGATTAAATAGCCTTGGGGTAAATCAATCTCCAACAGCTGTTGCCTCCAGCATTCTTGACTGTCAGTGACTTCATTGAAAACGTATGAGTGATCTTTCAGCATGTTCACAAGTGGAGAAACGTGTCAACTGGGAAATCTCTTTACCCCCAACCCCTTCTTCATGAATGTGCATGGATGGTTGAACAGTTTCTCAAAATTCCCAGTGGTTCCATGACATTTCTTTCTTTATCTCCTTGGTTTTGTTTGTTCATCTTTCTTTAATGCAAAGATAGCTCTAAAAAGGATGAGCATGAATTATGTTTTGTCAGCCTGAATACTCCCATCGAGGGCCATTTGTTTGGATATGTAAATCAGTTTTCATAATGTAAGAGGCTAGGGCAGAACTGACTGGATGAGGACTGAAATTAGGAATGTGGACTGAAAAGCAAACAGAAACCTGCAGACCACCACAGGCCATTCCCATTTCTCATTAGTGCAGGCAGCTTTTACTTTGATGGCTGCTCTGTAACACCCCCGTTCCTGAGCACTGAAGACACAGATGGCACATGGCCTCTGTCCCTAAACATGACCTCCCAGCACTGCTCGCTGACACCGTGTCCATCCCACACCATGTCCAAGGCCAAGGCTGTGGGAACACCTCCAGCCCGTGGTCCAGCCCTGGTTGCCTTGTGCAGAGGCAGCACTGGCACAGCTGCTCCCACCCTGGTAGTAGGGACAGGAGGAGTCATGGGGCTGTTTCTTAGCAAAAATGGAAGGTTTGCCTGAGTTTGACTCACAAATCTGCTCTGAAATAGACATGTCTAGGGAGTCTGATCAATTTTTTTTGTTGCTCTAAGTCACCCTAGTACCTACACTAGCAGCTGCATACCTTGAGTGTACCTGAAGCTGTCCCTAATTCCATTTATACCTTTATCAAATGCCATCTTAAGTTTATTCCCAGTTTTCATATTGAGGAGGCTGATAAACATATTTACTCCTTTGAGACCAGAAGCTGGCTTCTACTTTCTAACTAAATATACCTGGGCACAATTTGCAAGCATTTATTGATATGATAAATGTGATCTTTAGGCTTAAGTGGCTTTTGTCCACCTCTGATTTTTGGTGCTGGCTTTTGTGCATCCATGACTTTCGGTGCATCTATCGCTCACTTTTTCTCTTCACCTTGTGACAGTCTGCTTTCAACAGAGCTGCTATAGTAAGTTAGACCTGCAGGCTGGGACTGAGTAGGACTTTTCATGCTTGTGAATTCTGGCCCAACAAAAGGTTTCTTTGAACTTGAACTGTAACCTCAAAATTCAATTTAAATCAACAATCTGAGAATTCATTCCTATTTAAAACTTTTGATTTCCTCTATCTGGGAAACAGTGAAAACACTCTTAGAACAGAATAAACTGGACATGTTTCACTTTCTGAAGATTTTGAATTGACAGAAAGGTTCTCACTTGGTCATGGGCTTGCTTCTTCTTTCTTTTGTTAAGGTGAAAGTCACCTTGTTTGAAATGCTCCATGAGGCACTTGCTTTTACTAAAATGCAGCATTCAGTGCATCTTCCCATCTGAATTAGCGAGAAAGTAAAGAGTCTTCGGCTATGCCTTACTTCTCAAGCCACATAACTTGCCATTGATATTCTGTGTCTGAAATTCTGGTCTCACATCCACTGGTAGTGAAACATTGATTACCTTCAGCAGAATATTTCATAGTGAAGGCTTAACAGATGAACACTGTGAGGTAATTATATCTCATAAAAATGACCAGTCCTTTTCACTAGAACCGTAACTCAGTTAAGGGTTTGGAGGATTATTATGTCTCCTAAAGCACTTGAAAAACAGACCAGAGCTTTTCTTCCATTTTGGATTCAGGGAATTGCTGTGTCCAGTTTTGGGGAGACTGTGTCTACCAGTCCTTCCATAATACTTGACCAAACTAAATTTCCAGATGTGCAAAGTTTTTGTCACCTTAAAAGGTGACTCCTCTGGAATTACAGGATTATGATATCACACACAAACCCTGTGCATGCTTTGGCAGCTGTATGAAGAGTGCTGAACCAGAGTGGATCTCTGCTGTACCTGCTGAGGATTTACCAGGCTCTTAATGCTTATCATGCTTCTGCACAGGAGTGAGACTAGCATGCTGGACAGGATTCAGATTTGGAAGCTGGGGAATTTCTCTTGAAATCTCATTTATTTTCTGCTAGAGTGTGATGCTGAGGTGAAAAAAATAAAAAATTAACAGTGAGAGAGACCTGCACTGTATTACCTGGCCTTTACAAGAAGATCTGAGGTATTCTGAAGCTTTAATAAGGAGGGATCAGCAGTGTTAATTTATACTTCCTGTTCACAAAACTGTCCAAGCATCTCCTACACCGTGCTTCAAAAGTAGCCTGAAGGGATAAAAGTGTCCTGAAATCTAAACTTTTATGAATAGGTATCTTATGCCATGGGGCAGAAGAATTAACATGAGTAAATGATGTAGCAGAAGGAAAGGACAATTCCATGCATTGATATAATAGGACTGCAGTGAAATTTTGCAGCAAACAGTATTTATTATGCATAGGACTGTACGTGGTTCCCCTGTAGCCAAACTGTCATCCCCGATGATAAGATATCTATTCATCGTATCACAATTATTGGGTAAAGAGAAGTAGAGAGCTGAATTGCCTGGCTTGAGGTCATGCTGCTGATCAGTGGATGTTGGAGTTATTTATAAGAAGCACAAAGAGCTGCTCATTATGTTCCTACAGCACAAAGAGCTCCAAAGGGACTTACAGCTTGCAAGTTTTACACTCTTCATTTTGTTAAGCCAAGGGTTTGAAAATTTTGTCCTTGGGATATACATTTACTTTTCATATATTACAGTGAGAGCAGGAAGACATTTACAAACTTTAGAAAATATGTGCCATGGTTTCTTACACCGGAGATTTTAATTTTTGTATTTGACACCAATTAAAAAGCAAAGGTGAAGTCTTTGTGGAAAAGAGATATCTTACCTCTGTGGTTCAAATGAACTGTCCGCAGTATATCAGCAAACAGTGCTCTTCTCAAGTACTTTCATGAATGTCAAGGTGACAATGCCTTTCACCCAATTAATCCCACAACTCCAATTTGACTGTGCTCCCACACAAAAGACCTCAGGCCAGCAGGCCAGATTTCTTCTAGTAATTAGCCTTTAACCTTCCCAGTCTTTGCTTTTTCAATTGCCACCGACTCTGTGTCAGACAGGATTTTTATGCTTCTTTTAAAGCCTGTTTCACAATGGCTCTGGCTTGACCTTTGGAGTATGTGCATTTATAAGGAAATTGTTTGAGAGAGACTTTTTAACCGCTATTTAAGAAAGTGCTGGGACTTCCCTAGAAAGGCAACTTAGTTCTTGCCTATGTCCAGATGTCATTCTGTCCTCCTGACTACTTTATATTTTGTTCTTTTCTTTATGAAGTACAGAAAACTATAAATCCGCCAGCAATTGGTATAATCAGTCTCTACATATTAGAAGCAAATAGCGGTCATTTTACAAATTCAGAGATAGCACGGTGCTGTTCTCTAAGCTCAACCCTAACTAGCCACTACTGTGCCCACATTGTAAATTAACTTGTATAAATATGAAGAAGATTCTTCTGTATCAGACAGAACTAGAAAAATTCAGCTCTGTGTCCTGCACACTCCATCAGTAACAGTTTCCTTCATTATCAATGGACGGCAGCAGAAGTGGACCTCTGGAGACGCAGTGCCTTTTCAAAGGCCATGGTCAGCACCATAATGAAGTCCCATCAGTTTCAATGATGTATAAAAATCACTTAGGTCTCCCAGATATAAGAGCAACCATTCAGGAGTCACAGAATCACAGAATCATCAAGGCTGGAAGAGACCTTCAAAATTATCTTGTCCAACTGTCAAACCAGCACCACCATAATTGCTTCTAAACCAGTCCCAAGCGCCACATCCAGACAAGCCTTGAACACTTCCAGAGAGAGTGACTCAAACTCCCTGGGCAACTTATTCCAACGCCTAACTGGTCTTTCAGTGAATTTTTTTTTTAGTATGTAATCTGAACCTCCCTTGCTGCAACTTAAGGTAATTTCCTCTCATTCTATTGCTTGAGACATGGCAGAAGGACCTGACCCCCACCTGGCTACAACCTCCTTTCAGGGAGATGTAGAGAGTGGTAAGGTCTGTTCTGAGCCTCTTCTCCAGACTAAACACCCCCAGCACCCTCAACAGCTCCTCATCAGGCTTGTGCTCCAGACCCTTCACCAGCTTTGTTGCCCTTCTTTGGACATGCTCCAGCATCTCAATGTCCTATTTGAAAACTGAACACAGTACACAAGGAAGATAAGTAGTCTGGCATTTCAACCCCAGAGAAATACCATTTGAAAGAATTCCTGAATTTTAAAGTATCTCTTAGATTTTTATTTAATTTGGCAGGGTCTAGAGGCAGTTCTGAAGGTTGCTGGCTGAAGATGCTGAATCTAGAGGTGAATGCAGATTTCCAGAAAGATGATGGAGATTCCTGGGTATCCAGTTGATCTGAACTTATTTAAATGTGGAGAGCTGATGATAAAGTTGGTGCTTCCACAGTTCCCTAACACATTTATTCACCACAATCAGATGGTTTCTGGGACTCTCACACTTCCCTGTATTTTCTGTCCTCTAAATGAAGAGCAGAGGGGTTTATACTTGTGGAGCTTATATGAAATTCTCACATAGGATTTTTTAAATCACTGAAAATTTTATCATCCCTGAATTCAGCCTACACAGAAATCCCCACTAATGATATGGGGACTCTTGCAGGAAGAACCCTGGATCCCCTGATCTATTGTCAAATGCCCTTTTGGGGCTGGCAGAATTCCGAAAGACAGCTGTACTTATCAGTGACCTTCCTGTAAGCACTGAAAAGCTGCTATCAGATCCTTACAATGCCTCCTTTTCCCCAGACTGAGCAAGCCTCTTTTCACAGGTCAAACACTCCAGCTTGTAATCATCTTGCTTTCCCCAGAAGGTCCTGGGTCCTGCTCGTGGTTGTGTTCTGGCTGCAGACCTAATCCATGCAAAGTCATCTATTTTCCTCAGCACAGCAGAATTGTATTATCAGCTGTAGGTGACTGCATAGAGTTTTGGGTTTTTTTTCCCACACAGTCAATAATCACAAGTAGATATCAGTTATATTCTTACATGACAGAGATTCTGATCCTGAAAAATCAGAGCTGATCTCCAAAGAGGAGACATAACTAAAGAAAAAGTCATGAACAAAGCAGCTGTTGCAACCGTGCATTTGTCCATGAAGTCTTTAGGTTGCACTCAACCTTTAGTGATTAGTAATTAAACAAATTGATTGGCACTTCGTTATTCTGCTCTGAATGACAGGTATACTCACCTTAACAATATGATAAAATTAAAACCAGTTCTTGCTAACTACTCCTGTCACTCACAGAAAGGTTCAGAATGATCTGCACAGTTTTGGAAATTATTTCATTCCCTGAAGCATTTGAAATGGAGCTGAGCAAAATCTACTCTGTATTTTGTGAAGGAGCTGCTGAAATTAAACTACAAAAAAATGGTGGCAAGCAAGAATTAAATTAAGTTCTATAACTGCAGATAAGTATCTATAGCATGTGTCTTTTTGATACCTTCAAAGACTACTCATTTTCTTAACTAGTGTGTCTGTTTTTAATGACTCACATTTCAAAGCAACAATAAAGCATATATTCTGGTGTTTTTAATGATTTTTCATTCAAGTCCAGTGAAAAATGTGCATAAGAAGCATTTCATTTGCTTAGAAATAAGTTTTCTGTCCTTGAGTTTCATTTGTCTTCATTAATAGCATTTCAGAGCTTTGCAGGGTACCATTAGATGCATTTCGTCCCTAACAGGCAAGTTCCTCTGAGTTTGGTGTCATATATCTGATAAAATGGACAAAATGAACTTGTCCTAGATAAATCTGTTTCTACAAGCTTGGTGAACTTAATTCACCAAAATATTCCAATTTCCAAATGTATATACCTAAATAGAAGAATGAAGATGAAGCTCTCATATTTTCAGAAACCTCACTTTCTTTTTTTTTTTTTCTCTCCCAATGCTGTATTTCTCCTCCTGCTGTGGGACAGGCAAAGGAAGGAAAATAAATGAGGCAGTGTCTCAAATTGAAAATTTCTCCCGTAAATAAGTTTCTCTCTATTCTTCCTTTCACCAGTAATGGACTTTAGTGGAATTATTTACGAGGTGCCCAGTTCACCTCAATATAACCACAGACATTATTTAGACAGTGGCATAATTGTGAATAGCATTTTCAGAGAAGTAAAGGTCACTGTCTCTAGCAAAGTGCTTCTCACCTAAATTAAGATGTGAAAAGGGAAGTTATCAGCCTTCAGTTGTTCCATGACTAGGAAAGTGAAGCCGTATGTACAGACAGACTCACAACTCCTGCCTCTGCTTTCAAAGAAAAAACGGGGAGAGGGAAATGCAACTTGGAGCAGGAGCATTGCATGGCAAACCGAGACGGGGTGGAGATGCTAAGGCACAGGAATAGCGCGTGAGGCAAAGGTAATTTAGCACCTTAACAAGAGGTAGACTCTGTGTGACTGCAGTGTGGCTAAGCTGGAACTGGTGAGCCCTGCTGCTAGCTCAGGGCAAAGCAGCTGCCCTCCCTCATGACTTGGGAGCCACAAGCCCACACTAAGGCCCAGTTTGCCACAACCCCACTGCTGTGGGTGAGTTTGCTCAGAGCCTCTTATAAGCAGGGCTTTGGAAAGCACTCTATGCCAACCCATTTCTCTTGAGCTGGCACATCTTTCTAAAGACTATTTGGATCAACATCATCACTTTCAGGAAGTTTATTTTCTTTCCTGAGTAATTGCTAATGTCTAGAATGTTTTAATGGTCCTTTGTAGTTATTAGTTTATGAATCAATACAATCAGGATCTTGATGCCAAGCTCCTTCCTGGGTCACAAACAGCACAATCTCATTAAAGACAATGAGTTTCCATGGGGAATCTATCAGGAGCAGTTTTGGCCTTGAGTTCTCATATTAAGTAGAAAGCAGTGCCTAGAGCAATGCCTCTTGGCAGAGTCCAGCATTCCATCAAAGAGACAGACAATTAGCAAATGATTAGTATTCACAAACTATGAGAAGCTGCCAAAAATTCTTTTCTAATAGGCTACAATGACCTTATTGGGGTAGAATTTTTGCTGGACTGACAGTTCCAGCAGTTGGGCAGATTGTGCTGGGGATCATCTTCTCTTGATTTGTCAGAGACAAATGTTTCATGGGAGGATGACTGTGCCTTTACTTAGGGCAGCAAGAGGCACACAAGGGCTGGATGCTGTGACATCCGGGCATGAGAAGTTGCCCAGAACTGCAAATACTCTGCTATCATGTGGCCTATGGGGTGGGTTCTTCAGTTCAAGCATCTTCTTTTGTGAGTGGATGATTCTGTTTATCCAGTAATTGAAAGGCTTCTTATATAATATAAAGTGTAGAGTAGACCCTAAAGGAGACTTAGGCCTTGCAATGCTTGGCAAAGAGATTAGTGCATAGAGAAGGAGTAGTCCAGAATAGTCCAGAAGTAGTCACTTCTGGACTGCAGAGCTTGCTCCATTTGTCTGCCTATTCATGTCACAGTGAATACTCTACTGAAAAAAAAAAAAATAAAAAGAAAAAAAAGAAGAAAAAAAAGAAAGACACACAAAAAATCCCTCAAAGAAAAGACCTGGAACTCAGGACTCCTCAGCCAAGTGAGTGATCTCACAGGGTTGTGGAGCCAGACTTATTTTTGCTTCCTTTACCTCACCCAAGACTCTTGAGTTCTCTTCCATACAGTGGGCCAGCTTTAACAGGAAACATGCATAACATATCATCTCCAGAATAGCTGTAAGTGTGAAGGCAACAGGGATCTGTTGTCCTAAGAAAATCTATGCCATAACAACTAGGGTGAGGAGCACTTCTTCTCTGGTGGTACTTCATCTTGAAGCAGAGGCCAAGCTGCACAGTTACAATACATCCAAGGTCCTTTCGGACTCCATGGCACCAGGAACTTGAGTTCATGTATGAAAGCCAAGCCATGTACCCAGGTACTGGCACTTGAATCTCCACACTCGTCCTAAGCATCGTTTTTATGCAGCTACTCTGTTCTGGACTTGTCAGAGTTGGCATGAGGCCTCATGTGCCGGCTGGCCTCAGCAATATAGACCATGGAATATTTAGTTATATGTACGTGTTATTTTGATGCTGAAGATGAACAGGCTGAATAAACCACAGAAAGATTTCTGCTGACTGTCAAATGAACATAATGGGTCAGCTGAGACCGGAGAGTTAGTTTTAGGTGGATAAAGCTGCCATCAATTATTGTGGAGGCTGATTTGGTGTCACGAGATAATTGGTAGGCAGCAGCCACAGCCCCACAGCAGCCACAGTGCTGTCAGATTTGTGTTCAATCACAGATTTAAACTCTGGCAAGAAGTGATAGCCTGCCATGGAGCACTTTAATTTTCTCTAAAGGAGTTCCCCAGAAGCACATTCCTGGCACAGTGTTTGATAGCAAAACTGGACCACTCTGGTGTGAGACAACACACAAATCTCAAGCCACTATCAGAGAGCAGTTGGAGCTGGGTGTCCAGGAGGAAGATGTGCAGGATAGAAAGAGCTAATGGAGAAACCTGAATAACATTATGCAAATCAGGGCTAACACAAACATATAGGAGTGAAAATCAGAAAATTTACACACAGCTCTTCCCTGAAGTCACTTGAGCTTCCCCAGGAAGTTAAAAGCAAATTTTTACTGTGTTTGGTAGCTCAATTGCTTTGAAAGGGCATCATGGTTGATTCCCATTTCCTTAAAGTCCTATGGATAAACCGGAAGACAGAGTGTTGTGGTTTAAGCCCAGCTGGAAACTCAGCCCCACACAGCTGTTTGCTCACTTTCCCCTCAATGGGATGGGGTAGAGAATCAAAAAAGTGAGAAAACTCACTTTTTAGATAAAGACAGTTTTATGGGTAAAGCAAAAGCAGTGTGCACAAAACAAGGAATTGATTCACTCCTTTCCATGGGCAGGCAGATGTTCAGCCTCCCTTAGGGAAAGCAGGGCACCATCACACGTAACTGTGTTCTGGGAAAAGAATACTCTGAAAATCACTCCAAAAATACTCTCCTTACTTCTTCTTCCCCAGCTTTATATGATGCCATATGGTATGGAATATCCCTTGGGTCAGTTGGGGTCAACTATTCCAACTGTCCCCTCCCAACTCCTTGTGCACCCCCAGCCTCCTCACTGGTGGGGTGGGTGAGGAGCAGAAAAGGCCTTGACTCTGTGTCAGCACTGCTGGGCTGACAGATAACAGAAACATCCCTGTGTTATTAACACTGTTTCCAGCACCAATCCAAAATACAACCCTATACCAGGTACTGTGGAGAAAATGAACTCTATCCCAGCCAAAAGCAAAACACAGAGGCACTTTGAGGATGCTGCAAGCACAGGAACAGATTCTATTACGCTGAAGAAAGCAGCCTTGGCTTGCTGGCATACTGCCTTCCCTCCCTGGGCTGGTAGCTGAAAACCAACCCAGCAGCAAGCAAGAACATGGAAAAGAACAGAAAACACTAGAGAAAATATTACTTCCTCACCTGGAAGTCTGCATCCAGCGGTAGCGAGACATGGTAAAAATGGAGGTGGGGAGAGGCAGAGGTTGGTTTCAGAAATTATCACAGGAATGGAAAATCCACACTTGGGAATGGAGGGATAGATTTACAAAGGATTTTATCCAGCATCTTCTCGTAGACTTTGAAGGAGCGCATACAGACCCTTGGAGGAAGGAGGATGTCAAAATAATTTATAGACAAAAAGTATATGGAATAAAATGAAAAAGGTGCTACTTTTTACCACTATCGTTAGCCAACAGTATACAGACTTTCAGTGGCATGGAATAGGTTTACAATATAAGAAAAGAACAATTTCTTGTTGTAATGAATGCTACAGAGAGAGTGTCAGCATCACGTGACAGCACCAACCCTATCAAAATTAAAATAAATCCATACATAAGTAGATCTTTTCTTAAACCGGTGTGCTTGAAATTATGCACCTGAATTCATGCTCAGGCATTTGCATTAACACATGTTCAGCAATACTAGTCTAAAATTATTTAGTAGGAGATGATTGGCAATTCTGCTAGAGAGGACAAGAGTATTCATTGAGATATCGAACTGTCATGTTCCAGGTTAAGGAGGGATTTATTTAGGGACAGAATCAGCTACATGTGTGGCTGTATTGCCTAGCAGCTGTAGCACAGACTGTCATCAGTGCATTCTGTTGTAGTTTGCTATTAGCTCACCACCTCCAACTCAGTACTCATTACCAGCACAGCCTTTTTTGCCCTCAAGGCTGGGGCAAATGGAGTCATCCCAAGCTGCACTCCAGCTGTCTGAGCCTCAGGGTATGCAGGTATTAAGCAGAGAAGGGGAAGCACTTGAAGTTTACTGACAAGTGGCACTAGATAAAGACAAGGTGTTAGCAAAAAGATGGAGGCTGTCACAACGTTGGCTGGTGCCAGATCAGCTGTTCTGGGACTGTGTAAGTACCGTCCGTCTGAGTCCTTCCAGACACAAGGGGAGCACAACAGGCTCGAGGATAAGCCTCCCTTTGCTATTCAGTGACCTTACCCGGCAATTCAAAGGGATCTGAAATATCTATATTCTGTTCTTCATACAAAGTGTTCACATCCTTCCTAATTACTGATCTATTCCCATAAGCATCTTAACTTCCTTCTCTTAATAACCTTCTAGATTTCAGCAAATAGACACTGAAACAATGGTTGCTGCTACTTTGTGCTAGCTGCAGTATAAAAATAGAGTAGGAGGGAAACTTTTCTTTGAAGACATCAAGATCTAAACAGATTTTAAAAAATTGTGGAAACACTGGGCAAGAGGATGAAGTGATTAATGCCTAATTACAAAATCAGTCAATGGGAGAGAAAGGAAAAGGATGTGCAGATTCCTCCCCTTAGGGAACAAGTAGTTTATCATTTCACTTGCCTTGTTTCTGTTACTGGTTCTGATGAACACATTTTCCCTTCTTTCCCCAGAACAAGTGCACCTACCAAATGTGCCAACAATTCCACAATATTTTCTGCCTGAGAGGAGAAGACTGACTCTTCCTTCTTCCCCCTCAGGTTGTGCTGTGCAGCTGTGATACCAGTTCTTTAATCATAGTGACAAGCAGAGTGCCTCTATGCAAATGCAAGCAAATAGCGTTTGACATTTATATGAAGATGATAAAGACAAACATTGGGGGCTGTTTTGAGGGTGGAGAATGTTTACACTATTAGTACAAGAGAGCATGGAAATTTAACCAAGCAATACTCCCAAGTCTGAATTGACATGAGTTCAAAGATGGAATGATCTTGCTGGCTAAGTGGGTGCTCCACAGGCTGTTAAATACATTAAAACTGAAGTACAGCATCTGGTTTAATATCACTCTTTCCAGGATACACCTGCCTTTATCCTCCTTCTTCTACCATCTTTTCTAACAGATCTGTTGCATCATGTTAAACCTTGTATTGATATTTTTGTTTGTCAACTCCCCCCATGGGAATTTAAAGAGAGAGACAGAAAGGAGTTACAAATAGCTACCTTTTGGGAACTTCAGAACATCTGTGGCTTGATTTAAATTCTACCAAAGGATCTTTCCGTTGACTTCAGCTGCGACTGCCTTATCCTATTTATACAGCATCTAACACAGCTGTAGATAAATCTCAGAGGAAATATATAGGCACTCCTGTAATACCATAGCAATAATAAAATATTATCTTTAACAGTACTAGCTACATGGATATGGGTTTTCCAGCTGCTCTTTTAGTTTGGATGTTCCTATTTCTAACCTAACTTTGAGGCAGCGAAGTAGAATACTAGAGGAATGGTTGCACAAACCATTTTGATGCACCATGATTAAATTCCCCCCATCACCAGATGAAGCCTTTCTGTTTCAATTTTTCTTCAGAGACAATTGCAACATATTCCCCAACAACTGTAATACAGTCCTCCAACTGGAGGCACAAAGATAAGCCTCTCACCAAGATACTCTCAGTTTTAAAAGTGAAGCCTGCGGAGCACTCTGGGTCTTATGTATACAAAAGTAAGTGTAAGACAACTCAGTTTCTTACAGTTTGTAGTTTTTGACTGTAATTTGCCTAGATTGTTTTATTTTTATTATCAGAGATGAGAGAAGAATTCAGCCATGAATCCTGTGTCATCTTCTTTATGTCTAGAAATTCACCTGTTATTTTCCAGCTTACTTTTTTTAAACTTTCTTAGCATCTTATGTATCATTTCCTGCAGAGATTGTTGGATTATCTGGGAAATAATTGGATGTTGTCCTTTGCTGGATGTTTAGATCTTAGTTGTGTTGCAGGGTCCTTTATTGGAAAGCATTTATTTTTTCAGGGCACAGATAGTACAATCAAGTTCCTGGAAAAGTTTTGTCTCTTTTTGTCAAAACCAATGAAGTAAGCTATGGATGGGTATTCATCTGAGGATATTATCATCCTCCATATTTTATGTAAACAAGTGAGGATTTATCATCATAGAGTCACAAGGTGTGAACTGTCTCAGCTGATCTGTAGGAAACCTTTGTACTATTTCTAGCAATCTCTAAGACAAGTTTCCCTTCCTGTCAGTCTTCCATTCCTTGTTTCTGAATGCCCTACACAACTTAGGATGAAAAATAACTGCTGTGAAAATGATCATGTTGTAACATACACAACAAATCTTACTTATTTTTATTTAAAGTCCATCTATTCCCATAAGGTGGACTTTCAGGAGGCCTTATCATTCATTGCCTGGAACACATGTCAGCAGAGCCCCTGGGTCAGCATTCCTCTAGCATTTAACTGTCTCCTCTCCTCTTCTTTTCTCTGGTGCCCACTGATGAATAAATACAGGTGTGTTCCCAAACACACACGACGTTATCTCTTTTACAAGTCCATGTGTTACATGCCTATGAGAATGTGCCACCATCCACAAGCAAGGATAGGTCTGGTGTTTGTTGGAGAAGGAAAAGAAAGCCAAATGTAACTTCAGACTTCCCTGCCCAGCCTTTAGCTCACTTTCCTGTGAAACTGTGACAAAACACAATTCCTCCACTTTGACTCATTTGGCTTTAACACCTAAGCAGAGCTGAGTGCATATCAGGGAGCTGTGGGTTATCATCTGAGGAACTGCTCTTCAGTTGGTGCCAAAATCCTGGTCACCATGGAGTGTAAACTGGCTGGCAAAATCTGTCCTGACCGTGCAGGTGAGATCCCTCATTAGGTGCATGGAGTTGCTAGCTAAGAAAACAGATCTATAATATTTATTATAGATATATAATAGCTAGTATATTTAATGAATATACTAGGTGGCTCATCAAACATTATGGAATCTGGTTTTCTGAGGTTTGTCAGAAATATTGTGTTGACTGCATTGATTGCACAGGAGAGGCACTGCACCAAGTTTGAAGGCAACTCAGTGGTTTACAACACCCTAACACTTGAGGGCAATAACAGGACAATGACTCATGGCCCAGAGTTAATGCTGAGGCTGTGAGTTAATATATTGAAGGACTATAAAGAGATAAAAGCAACTGAAGATATAAAGTCAGGCATTCCAAGGTAACACTTTTCTTATGGAAATCTACTTCAAGAAAGCAATTCAGGCCATCTTGATTAAGGAAGGAGAAATAAATCACACTGCAGATCTTCCTCACATTCTCTTTAAAATAGTGCGAATCTTGACAATTAGCTTTGATTAGAAAACCAGCTTTAAGGTATTAAATCTCATGAAGAAGGATAATTTAAAAAATACTGGGTTTTATTTGAAGACTGTTGAATTTATTGTTGTCAACATGGCAAATTTTCTGACCACAGCAAGCTGTGTCAAGTCACTATAGGGAAGGGATGCCATCCAGAGGAATCTAGACAGGTTGGAGACGTGGGCCTGTATGAACCTCATGAAGTTCAACAAGGTCAAGTGCAGGGTCCTGCACCTGGGTCATGGCAATCCCAAGCAAGTATAAGGGATGGGTGGAGAATGGACTGAGAGCAGCCCTGGGGAAAAGGACTTCGGGGGTGTTGGTTGGCAAAAAGCTCAGTAGGACTCAGTATTGCACTTGGGGTCGCATCAAAAAGAAGTGCGGCCAACAGGTCGAGAGGGTGATTCTTGCCCTCTGCTCTGCCCTTGTGACACCCTGGAGTCCTGCATCCACCTCTGGGGCCCCCAACACTAGAAAGACATGGACTTTTTCCCAGAGGAGGGACGCGAAGTTGATCACAGGACAGGAGGACCTCTCTTATGAAGACAGGATGAGAGAGTTGGGGGTCTTCATCCTGGAGAAGAGAAGGCTCTAGGGAGACCTTATAGAAATTTCCTGTACCTGAAGGTAGGCCTACAAGAAGGCTGGAGGGGGACTTTTCACAATGTAGTGATAGGACAAGGGGAATGGCCTTAAGCTGAAGAAGAGCAGGTTTAGATTAGATATTAGGAAGAAACTCTTTATTGTGAGGGTGGTGAGGCACTGGAACGTGTTGCCCAAAGAGGTTGTAGATGCTCCATCCCTGGAGGTGTTCAAGACTAGGCTGGATGGGGCTCTGAGAAACTGGATCCACTGGAAGGCTCCCTGCCCATGTCAGGGAGTTTGGATCTTTAAGGTCCCTTCCGACCCAAACGATTCAATGATTCTACAATATTCAATATGAGGAAAGGTCAGCAACCATTCAAGTGGGACACGTGTAAGTTCAAGTAGAGTAACAACTACAACTAAAGGTAGTCCACTAAATGTATATTTTGCTGTGGCTATGTGACTAAAGGAGATTCTTACGAGGTTACAGCTTAGAAATACTTTTTTAGATCACTGACCAAGAAGAGGTTTGCAAGGTCTCTAAAGTAGCTGTTGCAATCTGTTACAGTAGATAACTTAGGGAAACTTTAGTTCACAAATCCATGTCCCAATAAAATCAAACAGCTCCTTTCCTAGTTGTTGTAGTTTATTGTATCAAGGCCCTACTTAATGTAGTTTTAGTTGCTGTGTCATTGATCCAATTGATTGGAACGGCTTCTCTTGAGCTTTTAATTTACACAGAATCTTTGTGGAGAAGAGATATTCAGCCTGGGCACTGGAATATAGAGTAAAGAGTAATTCTAGTTAGTCAGGAAAGTGATTTATTTGGTGTTTTTACATCTGATTTTGATGACTCTGAGATCACATGTATGGTTAAAACCAGTTGCAGCTTCACTGTAGGTAGAAGCACTATTGGTTGTTGGACTAATATGAATAAGGTCAGGAGTAATTGTTGAGTGTTATGTGCAAAAAAGATTCTATTAACAGTGACTTTCCCAACGCAGAGATCCATACATCAGATACAGACCCTAATTGTTCTGTTCTGCTCTGATGGACCAGAACAGCTGCAAAAGAAGCTTATCCAATTCCTGAAAGCAGGGAGGGAACTTCCAGTGGTGTTGGCTTTAACTTGCCTTGTCAACTGCCTTCTGTCAGAAACGAGATGAGCTAGGGGGTGGAAAAGTGACCTATGGCTGTTTGGCCATTGTATGTCTCAGGTTTATCTTGGATGTGGGTTGCGGCTGGAGTGGCAGGAGGATGTAGTAAGCCATTTATAACAAACTTATTCTTCACTGTGTTATTTTAGACATTCTAACCGTGGATTAGTCAGTGAAATCAAAATCCTTGGGGCCTTTGGGGTGCTCTGGATTTCATTGACTTACTGTTGTCATCACTTCAGAAGCAGGTGAAAGCTCTAGGGAAGATCTCACAAATGGTTTTATTTCCATCAGTCCACAGCTGAAGAAAAATCCTAGATGCATATAGGTACAAAGAGTTTCTTGAATTATTCCTAACAGGACCAATTATTTGAACAATCTGGCTATGTGGAAGTGGGTATGAGCTGTAGATACTCTAAGAATCTTGTGATATGACTCATTTCACCTTATTTAAGCCATCTGCAAGCTCAACATCCAGTTTTTTTGGTCATCTAGACTCCCTGCAGGCCTTGGGATGTAGGTAGCTATGGCTGGTGACAAGAACCTCTCTCTCTCTGCCCTTGTGACAGAGGGAGAGTAGATATCTGGTTTTTAGCTTTCATTCAAAAGTGAGTGATAGATTTTTGTAATTCAAACTAAAGAGATGCACCTGCAAGCAGACAGAAGCATATTGCATTTAAAATAATTTGCTTCTCATTCTTTGGTGAAAGATGATGGGTACAGGTACAAGAAATGTGTTTTAGCCCAAGGCTATAAAAATTTCATGCAAATTTCAGACAACTTTCAAAAATAGGCAAGCCAGAATATAGGGAAATCCTAAATTTCTCACATCATTGTTGACTAGACAATGAAAAAATTACTTCTTTTTAGATTTTAACCTTAGTACTTTGGATAAATTCCCTGCAAAAATTTGTGGGGCCAAGCTTAACTTGTGCAGAATTCAAAGATCACTTGGACTTAACTTTTGGTGTGTAAGACTTTTTAGTAACTTAGAAAATCTTCTCAATAGCAGCAGAAGGTTATAGAAGCAAAAGCTGCAACAAAAGCTATATCCTCTAGGGATGGCCCAGTGCTTACAGGGTAAATTTGTTGCAGGCAGCAAGCAAACATGAAATTAAATCAACTGCATGTGTTAATTACTTGGCTAGGTTTGTGAATGTCCTGAGAGCAGTGAGAGAAGGGAAACAGGGAAAGAGATAACATATTCTCCTTTCATATAATTAATAAACCAAGGGGAAAAATAAAAAAATGTGAAGAACATTTTCTGCATAGACACTTCTTCATGAAGTTTTTCTAGCACATACAGAAATATTGAGGGGGTGACACAGGACACACAGCATCCACTGTGGCCCCTACTCCTCATAGTGTGCTGAGCACAAGGGTAAGAGCATTACAGAATAGCTTCAACAATGGGCTTCTCCCAGAAATGCATCAGCCATTACTTGCTGGCAATCAGAAGCTTATACTTTGTGCTCTAGAATGTTCCCTATTTTGGTTCTCATGCCTTTCTGATACCAAGCTACCAGGAACGACAGGGTTCAAAAAATACGGTTCTGAAATCCCTCAAGATGTAGTATTTCAGGGCATACTTTTCCCGGAGAGGAAAAAAGAAGTAGAGAAAAACTTGGGAGGTTGATTTGGCTGCCTTTCTGGAAGCAAGTCAGCTGCCAGACTTTTATTGTTATTCAATTGATATTCCAGCAAGGATTATATTTATTGTAAATATGTGAAGCAGATGAAGGCAATGACTCTTGAACTAGATTGGGTCAGAAACAAAAAGGTCTTGTCATTCAGATAGCTCTGAAACACAAGACTGTTGTTAGCAGCATTTTTTTTGTTTATGCAATTTTTAAATTATTTTCTCCTTCATTAAAGAAATCCAAGGGACAATAGAGCCAGGAAGACAATGTACACAATGAACACATGTGTGTAAGAATGTTATAAGAAAGAAAAAACACACAGTTCTGAAAAGACATTTGTTGAACATTTTCCTTCACAGGTTTTAGAGGGCCAGCAAAGGAAAGCATTGAAGATTTACACTAGTGAAGGCCAGAGTTTCCTTAGCCCTTTAGTCCTGATCAGCTTGATGCTCAACTTGACATTCATGTTTATTCTGTGGTTTTAATTGAACAGTAAAATCATGGAAGATAGAATCTAAGCCTTTCATGGCAGAGACTGACTTTGCTTTATATAGCAACTACCAAATTAGATACTATCACAACAGCAATAGTAGTTTTGACATAGCATGTGCCAATTTGCTTTCCCAAAATCATGGCATTTTCAGAAGCTCTATACAAGTTCAAAACAAATTCTAGCAGATATTTTAATTCACTTCAGATTTTGACCCTTTAGGATTTACTCTAATCATATTTTCTAGCTTTATGTGATAATTTCAAGACCAATAAATTGAGTTTCTTTCACTTTATTTTATGACTGGCAACTATGATTCTTACTGCGTTTACAAGACTCCAGGATCTAGGCTCTTAAGCAAAATGACAATATATCATCATGAAACAGAAAACACTGGTAATTTGTGTTGGGAAAGCAGAAGATGACAACTTCTCACCTTACATATATAATGAGTATATATAAATGTACATTGCAAAGAGGAAGTGTTAACTGCTTCTAAATACCAAGATGAGTTCAATGCTGTGATTTTGTGTCAGCCTTAAAGGCAAGATCCACTCACTACTGTATATAACATTTAATCAAGTACAAATGGTTTCGTGCTATTCCTTCTTCCTAGTTCTCTGTCTCTTTCCTTTATGCCTTGGGGATACTTCCCTCCTCTGCAAGAATATTAAAGTAAATATATATTCTCAGATTTCAGAGAGCAGTAATTGCAGAATAGAGAGATCAAATTTCCACAGCTTGTAATTTTCATTACTTCATCCCTTGCTCAGTGATGTGAGCAGACAAGCTCCAAAAAACAGCTGAAGCCTGGTGTGGAGGACTGATTTTACCATGAGAAGAGGGGGGGGGATTAAGTGGGGTCTAAAGGGCTTGAGAACAGATTCCGATGCACAGAATAGGTGGGGAGAGGCAGAAGGAGTGATACTGCAGAGGGGGGTAATTTTTTACATAAAACACAGAGAATTAACTTCTCTTTTGATCACCAGACCCTAGGAATCCCAGTGAAACTGGTTGTAGGAGAGAAAATTGGTGGTGAAACAGCCCCCTCCCTTTGCCCTTTTGAGGTAGTGTAGGGTGTCCTGTTCTCCTGTTCCCAAATGTGACAACGTTATTTCTCAGAGAAAACTCATAGAACTGGGACCAGCAGATTTTTAGATACATGCATTTGAAAATGAACAGAAATAAAAAGACAACAGTCACCTGTCTGTGTGCTCCTGAAATCCCAGAGCCCTCACTCTTCCTTTTGAATTCAGCAGAGTTAGAGGAAACCATACATTTCCATGTGGTTGTCTCCAAGGATCAGATGGGATTAGATGGTGAGGAGACACTTAAACCCTTGGTTCCTTCCTTCCCATTGACACTGTGAACAGAGTGATCCCAATAGATCTCTGCTTGCTTCAAGGTGTTCCCCACTTTCTCTCTGAAGGTGTCAAGGTGGTGCACACAGGAGGATTGCTGTAGGAAGATGAGCCTAATTGTGAACAAGTTCTTCTATGGCCTCAATCTTCCCCACTCATTTGGAGATTCAAAAGAACAATGTACCACACTGCATTTAACGTCCCAGAGACACTGAAGAGAAAGGCAATAGTTTTGAGGGTTCTCATCAAAATAAGTACAAAACATAATTCAAACTAGATGAAAACTCTCCATATGAATTTTTATTGCATTTTGAAATGCCTGGGAGTCCTCAGTTCTAGACCTTAAAGCCCCTTATCACCAGGCACTGACAAGCAAAGGAAAATGTAGAACAAAAAAACCATCTCAGACTGCAGATTGATAAGCCCTTTAGTGCGGAGAATCCCAGTGTTCGGACAACAGAGTCCTTCAGAAGCAGCAGTCAAGGTGCCCTCCTGATGGAGGGTTTGAAAAATAAGGTATAATTTGCTGCAATCCCATGTAGGGCTACAAGATGCTCATCTGGAGTTTGTAACAAGCAGAGCTCACCTCCAGCAAATTTCACTCCACAAAACACCAGTGGGCCCCACAGCACAACTGATGACCTCAAATGTCCTTGTCCCATCTTCCCTCATACTCCCCATAAAGGAGGCTTCCTTCCCTTCATGATGAGTTGGGTTTGTTAGCTGGTGTGTTGGCTGGTCTGGCTGAGGCACAGTTTTCCTCCTTGATCTACATTTGCACATGATAAGCAGGATGGAATTTGCCAGCATATCAGCTGAAGTTTGCAATTACAATTCGTCACTCTCTCCAGGTTCAGTCTTGTTCTTAAAACTGTTCAGAGTTCACAGATGGAGAGAAAAAACCAGAACCCTTTGCTTTATTCCTTAATCATAGAAAATCTCTGACATCAGTTGTCCATACTGTGTTTTGTTTAAGATCTTGGCCCATCAATAATGAGTGTTAATGTGTGTATGTACAGTTACAGGTAAAGCTCCACTGTGTCATGCAGGACTGTCAGATCTCTTGAGGTGCACATGAAGATTCATTTGACTGTTGCCTTAGCTTGCTGGGAATGTGTGAGGTGTCACCTTATCTGCATGTGTAAGACTGTCTCGGTTTTTGAGACAAAACTTCAGGAGGAAACACTCCGGAATGAGTGTTCCTCCCCTTTTCCTCCGTCAATGAGACAAGTGGGTCACAAGAAGTGAAAATGGGAAAAAAAAACCAAACTGTTTAGCAACACACGAACAAAACAGGGTAGAACAGCATTAAAAAAAAAAAACAAAAACAAAAACAAAAACAAAAACAAAAACAAACAAACAAACAAACAAAACCCTCAAAATACAGCAAATTCCCGGAGAGGAAACAGACACGCGGGCTCGAACCAGCCAGGGCCACCCCGCGGGCCCGCCGGGGCCGCCCCCGCAGGCTCTCCGGACCGGCGAGGAGGGAAGGGAGGCACTGAGGCAAGGGGAAGAAAAGGGAAAAAAGGACAAGAGAAAAAAACAACAGAACCTTTTCCCAGCTAGCTGGAACACAAAGGAAACCCAGGAAAACAGCACAGCGCTCCCGGCACACTCCCTCCCGAGCCCTGCCCCGACCCTGGAGCCATTGGGCTGAACCGCTCCAATGCCCCCTCGGTCCGTGGCTCTGGCCCCGCTCCCCGGGCCCATCTCAAAGGCACAGCGTCCTTGGGCATTGAGCGGGCAGTTAAGGAATAGAGCAGCTTCATTACATCCCCCCAGGACAAAGACGTGCTCTCTTGGACAGAAAGTTGGATCATAGGTTGTAGACAGCTCAAGGTACTGAGCTGCTGCTGGACATCTGACACTTTAAAGGTCCTTGTATTTAAGAGTCCTATGGCAGAGCACCATCCTGCACCTCATTGCAAGTCCCACATGAAGCAATGTAGCAGACTCTCTGTGTCTCAGGATGCAGTTTGGTTCCTGGCCTGATACATCTTATCATCTCTTCAATCAAGCAGGTGGCTCTTGTAATGCAGTTACCTGGTGACTCAGAAACAGGAAGAAACCTATGTGAAATTTAAACAGATTGACAGAACTAAGGGTCAAACTGACATGAAAGCAGCAAGGGCTGGATTGAACAGTGGAGGGCAGGACGGGGCAGGAATACCTGAGCTGGTATCACCAGCTGCAGTGCTGGGATGTATGTCACACCATGGTGTCAGGTTCTAAGCAGGCTTGTCCTGCACAGTGACCTCCACTCTCTAGGAAAGATGTGGACAAGCTTTTTAGCAGGGCTTGTTGGGAAGGCCCTGCTAAAGGACAGGGGACAATGGTTCTAAAGTGAAGGAAGGAATGATTTAGATTAGTTATAAGGAAGAAGTTTTATACCATGAGGATGGTAAAACACTGGCACACATTACCAGAGAGGTGGTAGATGCCCCATCCCTGGAAATATTCAGAGTCAGGTCAGACAAGGCTCCAAGCAGCCTAATCTATGAGCGATGTCCCTCTGCACATGGCAGGGGGCTGGATTAGATGGTCTAAAATGTTCCCTCCCAACCCAAGCCATTCTAAGATTCTGTTTGAGAGACATAAATAGGGGGAGTGGTCGTGGATTAATGTTCTAGGTTGTGATTTCTCTAGTATTTTATTTATATGCATCAACTTGCCTTAGTGTCATCTCCACAGCTGCTAAACTCTCACTGATTTAGGAGGATCATCAGTTTCAAAAAGGAGAGATAAATTGGGTACTACGGTGTCATCACTTAAAGATCTTTCAGAATTCTTACAAATCTTTACAAATCAAGTCTTTGCCTATCCTTTCCCAACAGAGTGGGAGGAAGAAACAGAAACATAAAAGGGACCTGAGCGGGGAAGTCCTGCTCCCCTTTCCCTTCTGTGAAGCCCTTTGCTGGAGGGAAGCTGGGCGGGAGGGTTAACCGGGCACCAAGGCGCCCGTGAGCTGGCGGGCACCGCCTCCCCACCCCACCTGCCCGGGATGCTGCGGGGGGCAGCGGGAGACAGCGGGGACAGCCCCCGCAGCCTCCATCGGCGGATTGGCTCCTCTCCCTGCCCCGGAGCATCCTCCGGCCCCGAGCAGGGCGGGGGCTGTGGCGGGTCCCGGGGAGGCCACTGGATGGCAGCATGTCCCCACCAGGGACCGCCGGCCCGCCGGGCACCGCCCGCACGGCCGGGCAGCGGGAGGAGGGGAGTGCGCGGGGAAGGCGTAAGTTAGTGTTCTCCTTCGCCAAAGTCCTTCTTAAAAGCAGAATAAAAAGATAATTGTTGTATTTTTATTTTTTTTAAGTATTCAGTGTTAAATACCGCGAGAGAACAGAGCCGGCGTGTGTAGCAGATCTTTGGTCGCTGCACCCCAAAAGCACTGGTGAGAGTCTGCTGCGGCTGCTTCCCCATCACTCGCAGCCCCTGATCTGGCGCTGGGTGAGGAGATCCTGACACACCAGCCCCACAGGCACGAGAAAATGTGGGTTTTCTTCCAAACCGTGCTATGAGGTCTTTTCTAACCTAAACAACTCCATGGTTCTATGGAGCAGAGAGACAGGGCTGCTAAAGAAACATGCCCTGCTTGCAGAAACCCAGCGGGCCCAAGTCTGCTTCTTATGCTTGGGGCAAGAGAGAAGAAAGAGGACAGACAGGCCTTTCTTTAACCTTTCTTCTTCCCCTTGCTCCTAGGCAGCCTGGGGCTGTCCAGATCTTAGGGCAGCTTTGAGAAGAGATTAGCCACTCTGTGCTGCAGTTGCACCTTCCTCCACCTCCAGCCTTCCTCTAGGCTTTCCCAGCCAAAGTGGGGCAAAACTACCCAACATCAGCTCTGTTTTGGGTCAGTTTGCTTTCTGCAACAGGAGCACTGTTCTAGGCTGGACCTGCAGTGGGATATGTTTGCTGCTCTTCATCCCTTTCTTCTAGCTGGCACTGACCACAACTCAACCTGTCATCCCAGACCAAATACCAAACCTGTTTTGCTGCAGGGAGAGAGCAGCAGCCAGCAGAACTTGGATATATTTTCTCCTGACCCTGCCCTTTAGATGGGCATTTAGAGGGCCAGCTTGTTCTTCCTCACCCATGCCCTTGCCACACCATGTCTTGAGCTGTTTCTGTCCCCTCAGCAAGGTCACCTTATGTTGCCAAAGCTGCATAAAGGGGCTTTAGTGCAGTTTGAAAGTCAACCCAAATTATCCTGTAATTACCACTTGTGCTTATAATAACATGAAGGAATGAACTCCTTTGCCCCTGGGCAGTAGTCCAGCCTGCCCTTGCTTCCTCATCTGCTCCCACCCCCCAGTCTATGAGAAGTGGCTGCCAAAAGCAGGATCACACAGGAGCCATCCCAAATTTCCCCCTTGTACTCTGAGAGCTGGGGGGATGTGTCTTACAGCAGCTGCTTATATCCAAGGCATTAAACTTAATTAACTGCAGTCTCAGAGGGCAGAAGCTGAGCAATGGATCACCCTATTCCCTGCTGTGTTGATACCTCCCCATGGTCAAATAATCTGATTTATATGGTTCCCTTTTCACTTCTTGCACAGACAGATGACCCATGACAGTGCTGAATGAGGAAATGACCAAATGAATTCCTGTGTCTTGCATCATTCAGGTCAGATCTGATAGCCAGAGCCATCCCTCTGGCTTTAAATTTGCACAGTGGTTTGGGATGTGAGGCTTAGTTAAAAGAGCTCTGAGGCCCTTGCACACCTTAACATTGGTCACTTGGCTTGTGCCTCCTGCCAGGAGAGCTGGAGTTGACAAAACTGACCAGATATTGACCTGAATAAAATGGGATTAGTAACAGCACAGATGGAAAAGGCTGTCACATAACCTTCATCTCCAGCAATGGAATGCAGAACTCCTCTTAGAGGCAGAAGGCAGTGCTATCTGCTGTCAAATCACAGGGAAAAACTCACTGAAGAGTGAGTGACTGACTTGAGTGGGAAAAAAGAAATAAATCCCTGCAGCACATGCACTCAAGGACTGGGGCCGCATCGTTGAGATGGAGCAGACTGGATAGTCCAGAAACGCTGACCAGCTCCGGAAGCAGGAGGGAGACAGGGGAAGAGAGGGGCTGTGCTGTAAGTGAAGGAGGAGGTGCCAGGAGGGAGCAGTATATGGAGGAGGAGTATTTGGCTGTGTGAATCTCACTTTTGGCACATGAGTCTTGGCAGGTCTTGCAGGGGAGCTGAATGCTGCCTGTATATGACACATTTGAGGACAGTGCTTGGCTCTAGTGAAAATCTTCCAGGGTGTGGTTCAAACACTCTTCTCCTGTAAAAATACAAAAGCACTCAAAATTGCTTTATCTGGATGCTCTGCAGTATCTTTTGCCCCAAAATGCCAGAAATACCCTCAATGGATAGTGAAAACTGAAAGGAGAATATTGCAGCTTTTAAAAAAAATACCAGCCCAGCTACAGTTTAGAGTGGCAGCTAAAATCTTACTTCTACACACACCCGGCAGCGTAAGGTGCCTGTGTGCTTGTTATATAAAGCAGCTATAAGATCATGGAAGAGTGAACAAACAGAGGCAGCATGTTAAACTCCACGACTGCAAGCTCCAACACGTTCCCAGCCCAGTGAGACAGCTTGCTGAACAAGGGATACTCAAAGTTTCAGTCTTCTCAGTACCCTTCTTGTAGCTGTTTCAAATGAAAGGCTTGCAATGATTTTTTAGCCATGAGACATTTACTACTTGTGGAGGATCCCTCTCCCTCTTCCCTGACCCAGCACAGCTGCATGAAGTGGCAGGCTCAGCATTAGGAGGACCCTTTCTATTCTGTGGCTCTGCCCCACTCATGCCAACTGAGTTGGCTGCATTAAAAATAGCTCTCCATGAAAGCTATAATAGGTAACACTTGGCATCTGCATCCCCATGTTTTCTCGCCATCAAAATTTCTAAAGTTTTCCATAAAAGAGCCTGATAAAGTCTCCCATCTTTGGCATTGTGTTCGTAGGGGATGAGTAACTGGAAATCAGAGCTGAGAGTTGCCTCAAGCCTGTACTACAATAGCAGGCAAGTTAAGAAACATTTAAAGACAGAGTCTGAGCAGAGGGGAAATGGCTCTGGGTGTTTCTGTATGACTGCTAATATCAACAATCAATTACTGACTTGAACTCTTAAGATGTACTGTTTCAATTGGAGCACTTTAGAGAGATGGCTTATGGTGACTTTGTCACCCACTTTCTGTAATTCCCTATTACACTCACCAGTGCCCAAGTTCAGCATCCCACAGGAGTGAGGCTTACAAGAATGTGTGGCCACTCCTTCATTCTGGGCACTCTTCAGATTTCTGAGTGAGATTCTTTACTTTTTTAAGTGAGGGTCAACTAATTTCTGAAGCCTTTAAATATTGTTTATGACTTCTCATTGCTTATCTCTTGAAAGAAAAATGCATTTCCGCATGTACAAAGGCAGATTTTAGGTGACTTCCTAGGTGAAAATTGAGTCACGTGCAGAGTTTTAGAAGCTCCCAGGTGGATAACAGCTGAGCAGAGGGTGTGTGCTGCAATCTGTGAGTTGGATCCTAGGTGGAACCCAGGCATGTGCATCCTTAGGTGATTGTGAGGCTGGGCTATTTGCCATTCCAGGGGTCAAATGCTTGAGCATTACAGAATGCAGTGACAAGGATGAGTGCAAGAGCTGAGTAGTGATTCCTATATCCTCTTCAGTTATTTTTGGTTTCTATGATTCTCTATGCTTTATGATAGTTTGCAGGATAAAGATTTTCTGATGTTTCCAGTGGCGTCAGCTGAGCAAGGGGATAAATGGTGATTTCGAATGGAAAGCAGGCAAAAATCCAGTGCTAGCTTTTTTTTTTGTCCTATTTGGAAGAGAAACAAAAAAACAAATTAGTGGCATCAAAAATAACTACATCCTCTTGGAACCTCAGCTCAACGTACTGAGTCAAATTCCCCCAGGTATAATACATTAAAGTACGTCCTGATTTGCTTATCACAACAAAGAATGAGTATGCACATGCCAGGGGTGGGGTGCTGAGTGGTGAAGGTGTCTTGCTGTAAAATTCTGAGAGTGAGTCTTGCAGCCAAAGGCCACTCTCTTCTCTCCAGCTGTTCCTGGTTTTGCAGGGTAGAAAAGCTCAAACAAGCCAGATGCTGTGCCAGTCGCATTGTTCCCCTGACTCCTCTTGGTGTACATTAATATTTCTAGCCTGCATTGGATATAGGCTTGAGAGCTTTGTTGTGGAGCCTGACCTAATGCGAGTAAAACAGCCTTGAAGTGCCCAGAGCCGTCATCTCCTTCTTTCCTGTAGTGTGAAATCGATCCTGCTTGTGCCTGGCACACACTGATCTCGAGCCTTTGCTCTTCCCTGACACAGACTTGTTCTATAGTCACATAACTCCTTTTTTTTTAATTTCCTCTGCTTCTGCTCCTGTGCCTGGTCCTGCAAAAGGACTGACCAAGCCCAGAGCTGTGAACAGCCATCTGGGGAGAAACCCTGGGAGAGAAACCTGTGCTCCCTTATCTCTGCTGGATTTCTGCATGTGTGGCGCTTACACAGGCCATTCAATTCACTACAATGTGTGGGATAAGACTGTTCCAACTTACCCTTTTCCATGTAATGGAATTTTACAGAATGAAATCCTACTCCTCTGTGTAATGGTTCATGGAATGCTGCTGTTTGCCATATACTACAAACCTCTCTGATATTTTTTTTCTGATCACAGATAATCCAAGGAGTTGTTATAACATCCCCACTTCCCTGCTGACCCAGCCTGGTAATTACAACACTACTGAGCCTCTCTTGGGTTTGGCAATAGGTGTCATATGCTTGAGTGATGAGTAGTCCCAGCTGTTGCATTTCATTTTATTTATTTAGCCTGAACTCATGTGAATTCAGTAACATCTAATCTACCAAGCACTGAATGAATCATGCAGAACAGTTTGTAAAAGTCCTGGATACAGCTTCGGAGTACGCAAGCCATTTTCCTGGAAGAAGTTGTGTAGAATTTCATTAGCTGCATGAATCTGGTAGGAAGCTCTTCATGTGTGATACATTGTTTCTCTGGGATTTTTAATGTGTTGTGAAAGTCTGCTGATGCAACACTCATCCTTTAGTTTGACATTACAGAAAAAAAAGGAAGTTATTTTTATCCTGAGTGGTTTTATTTGGAAAATATTATCAACTTATTACTCTTGTATAGCATCTTCAGCTGATTTTCTGTTGCTAAACACTTCTGTAAATATACTCTGACATCAGGACTTATATATTTAGCCTTCGCAGGATGAGTTACAGATGGCCTGAGAGGATCCTTTAGAGGAGAAAGGTGGCTCACGGAAAAATACCTCATCCTCCACATTGTGAGTTTGCCTTAATAGAGATGACAGAGAATGAAGAACTAGACAACTGACCAGGATAATAAAAACCTTTCTATGGCTCAGGCAGAACACAATGTATTGGACAGTGGTCCATTTCCTGAACTGTGCTGTAGATGTTAAGCAGTGACCACCCACACTAAAAGTAATTTGTTGATTTCTCCTGATGATTCAGGTTTCAGGACTGTCCTTTCTTTTAATTATTGTATAGCTCTGATTATTTATTTATTTATTTATTTTTGTGTAAAATTGTCGCTGTTACGTCCGAGACGCATAAAGAAAACGACATAGAGTCTAGGCTTGTGAACAAGTGGAAGCCGAAGCTTTTGCTTTAATAATTTTCTGACTACTTTATAGGATAGATCGCAAAAGTGTGTTGAATGGCAATAGGTAATTGGTTTCTCGGCCATCCACCCCTTGAGAGGATTGGCCAAGTCCTAAGATACCTATTCCAAAATATTTTCAAAGTCAAAGCCATAACAATCTTGCAAAACAGCTTGCGGGTGCAAGAAGTTTATGAAACTGTGACCTTTTTTAAAATAGTTTACATAGGAAAGACAGTCTGCTCACAGAATATTGAGAAAAGGCTGAAGAATTTCTCTGCTTCTAGCTTTTTAGCACCTACATAAAATTACTCCTCAGAGATACCCCTTCTTTGTCAAAATATGAGAAGATGACTGAATGTCTTCAATGTCTGCTTGTCAAACCTTTGCTTGGAAAGCCTCTCTTGATTCCAACACTTCCTAATGGTCAGAGCCCAAGTAGCAAACACCCTTTTTTCATCTCCATCAAGGTTACATCCACCAAATCTGCAGGAAACCATAAGCTGCCTTTCAAATGGGAGCACTGATACAAATATCCTTTCCCCTTCTCTCCCTCCTAGGGACTTGCAACAAGTCCAACCTGTCTGTTAGCAAAGCAGGATTTTTAAGAACCAGTGTAATGTGACAATATTTGCATTGGGTCATGGTGTTGATCCTCTTTTTTGAATTGCTGCAAAGGTTTGACCCTATAGAAATCTAGGCTGAAACAGTATCCAGGACTATGTTGTTGTTTTTGGGAAGCATTGTGTTTGGAATATTTCTCCCAATGAGAACCAGCGGCTGTTTTAAAATCTATCCTTGTGACTTGCACCAAGTAGCTCAATAGCAAGTGCCAAATGCATGAATTTTTACTAATATTTTCCCAGAGAAACTGCTGAAAGACAGCAGTATATTTCACAAGGCAGGTACTCTGCCAGGTACCTGGATGGGCTGCAAGGCAGGGACTGGGGGAACAAAGTTCCTCCCACAAGATCAGGTTTGTGATCACCTGAGAAACCCAAACAGACATAAGTCTGTGGGACCTGACGAGACACTTGGTCCTAAGGGAGCTGGCTGATGTAGCTGCCGTATGTGATATATGAAGTCAAGTGAAGTCCCTGGTGACTGGAAAAAGGGAAGCATTGTACCTCATAAGGTTCAAGGCCAAGTGCAAGGTCCTGCTAATCCCTGTTGTCAATACAGGCTGGGGGATGAAGGATTGAGAGCAGCCCTGTGAAGCAGGGCTTGGGAATGGTGATAGAAGAAAGGCTGGACATGAGCCAGCAGTGTGTGCTCGTGGCCCAGAATCCAACATGCCCTGGGTTGCATCAAAAGAAGTACGAACAGCAGATCAAGGAAGGTGATTCTTCCCCGGTACTCTGCTCTGGTGAGACCCACCTGGAGTGGGTCCTGAGTCCAACTCTTGAGTCCTTAGTGCAAGAAAAAAATGGAGGGAGTCCAGAGGGCCACAAAAATGATGAGAAGACTGGAACACCTGTCCTGTGTGGAAAGGCTGAGAGAGTTGGGGTTGTTCAGCTTGGAGAAGAGAAGGCTTCAAGAAGACCTTTTTGTGGCCTCTCAATCCTTAAAGGCAGCTTGTAAGAAAGAGGGGGATGGACTTTTTAGCAGGGCCTGTTGCGATAGCAGGAGATAATGGTTTTAAACTGAAAAAGGATTGATTTAGATTAGACGAGAGAAAGAAATTTTTTACTCTGAGGCACAGGTTGCCCAAAGGGAATGTAGATGCCCCATCTCCAAGGTCAGCTTGGATGAGGCTCTGAGCAACCTAGTCTTGTGGAAGGGGTCCCTGCCCCTGGTAGGGTGGTTGGACTAGATGAGTTTTAAAGGTCCCTTCCAACCCAGACTGTTCTTTGATTCTACAATGGCTCTTAATTTTTAAGAGGATTTTGAGGGACTGGTAGTCTCTTTGAGGCTACAGGCCAGTTTTCGCTTTTGGCTACACAATACTGTGCACATGCTTCAACGTGGGCAGATTTTGTCATTTAAAAAGAACCCCTCATTTTTTGAAATGGCAGGGAAGGAATAAATTCCTAGCTAAGTAACAAGGAGTGTTTTCTCAATAACAATACTTTTTAAATAGCCAAGAAACATAGACTAGTCAGGGACAAAGCTTGTCTGCAAGGTACCAGACTGGAAAGTTGACACATTAGTGTTAGTTCTTATGGCAGCTTTCAAACAGTTTCTGTCATGAATGTTTAATTTAGTTTTTTCTTCGATTACTTCCTTGCATGGATAGACAGAAAAAAATGTCAGACTTGCAACATATTTTGACATGCTAATTTCCATGGGCTAAAACATCTTGTAGGACACTCTCTGGAGCAAGTCACTTCACTAACTAACTAAGATGATGGACTTTTAAATAATTAATGATTTCATGATCATATTTTTCTGAGGCGGGCTTTTGATATTTTGTTGGGATGTCTAGTTTTGTTTTTTTTTTTCCTTCCAAATACCCCAGATTTAGAAACAAAGAAATGTGCAATTTTTAAATTATATTTCAGAATTGCACATATTATCTCATCACTTTTCAGAGACAGTTTGTCCTTGTTGATGAGAAAACAAAACGCACAAAAATGTAAGTGGCTACTCAGGAATGGGAAGTCAATTACAGTATAATATAGGACATCTGCCATGCTTTAAGTTGAACACCTCTCTCAGTATCAAACTCCTTTTGAAAATACAGAGGCTCTCAATTTTTGATATACAACACCTCTTCTAAAAGACCTCTCCAAGTCCTTCTGTCCAAGGAAAGATTTGAGACCATATGATTTATATTTTCCAAGTGCTCATCTGTTAACTTCTGCTGCTTATCCAGGTTTCACTCTGCCACACAGTGAGGTGGTAACTGTGACAGAGAGAGCAGCCTGTCCTGCAGCAGTGACTGACTTGTCCCATTTGGTGCTTTTTGGTCCAGTCAACCACAAGGACAGACTGACAATTCAGAAGAACAGCTGCAATAGAAAAACAACTTTACAGCTCACCTCCCAGTATTCTTTCACTGTGGAGCACTGAAAACCTCTCCTGTATTCTGGTCTCTCAAAAGCAAACAGCCCATCTCTCACCTTTGCAGTATTTACCTGCTATGCAGTATAGACAGACTGAACTGTGTTGCTTCTGTTCAGGTGGTCCCCAGCCATCCCCACCTCATTATACAGAAATCCCCCTTGCTCCAAAAGCTATCACTCTGGGTGCTGAGAGGCCTTGGGGAGCAACAGAAATTATGACAGTCAGAAATGGAAACACTTTGAATATATATACCCATCTTCCAGGTAAACTCATATCACCTCCTTTTTAGCAAGTTTTATGTCCTTTTCAATCCAAATTTAAAACCAAATGACCAAGAAGATTGCACAGTTTCATTCTCCCCAAACACTTGTAGTTAATAGAATGACATTATAAATGCAATACAAGAATTTTGGCCCTACAGATTTCATCTTTTTCTCCCTGGTGTTCTGCGGATGTCTTCCATGTGTTATAATTCTTCTGCTCAATGCTAAGTCCTCTTCCATTTTCTACTCACTTTCAAAGCACTTAGTGACAAGGTCAGATCATGAGGATGGCCGTGCTCCATAGAGACAACTCAGCTATGGAGGCCTAATTCAGTGTGCACAGAACTGGAAACCTTTTGTCTGAAGGAGCTGGGGGTAGAACTACATCCTACACCATGGTAAACAAATGCAGAGCCTGGACCTTCATATGAGCACTCCTTTGAAGAATTCTGTTCAGTTCAAATTTTGGACACAGGAAAAAGAAAGGCACGATTTAATATTTCCTCATAAAAGAATTTTTTGTTCAAGAGAGAAGTACAGAGAGTAAAAGAATCTTATTTAGAACACCAGAGACCTCATTATGCATCATTTCAGTGAATACAACAGTGACCACTACAGAAATCAGTAATGACCACTTAAAGCAGACTAGCCTTAGATATGAGCTTTTCTCGTTCGACCCAACTCATTTTGGTTCACAAGCAAGCCACACTAAATGTATATATGGCCAGCTCCCCTTGCTCAGCTAATGAATTGTAAACTTTAATCAATAATTCAAAAAATCTGTTGTTTTCATGCTTTATTATTTTCCCTTTTCCCTATACATTGACATAGCCAGGGTCCTCTCGAAAAAAGCCAAGCATGGAAAAGAGAGAGGTTGAATTATCTTCTCAGCTGAGGGTTGGGCAAAGTGGAGGTCTATAGGTAAGGTAGATAACCTCACTGGTTCCACACTCCTTCAATAATACTGCACTCAAATCTCTAAAGCAAATAACTTCTCCAAGCAATGCATTCCAGTTGTACATCATGCAGCAGATCAGATTTTAGATCTAGCCTGACTGCCGGTTCTCTGGTTACACAAATAAGCAAATGTTTCTTTTTTACCTTGGTCTATATAAATATTTCCACCTATGTGAAGCAACATAAAATGGCCAAATTAAGTACAAAAAGTTCTTCTGATACAGTCTAGTTCAATCAGAAGACACAGGCTTGTTACAGTAATTCCTATGTGAAGTTTATGGTCTATGTGATCCAAGATGTCACAGTCCATAATGGTCCTTTCTAGCCTTAAAAGCCCATGAATCCCTCTTCCAATTTGTCCCTCAGTACTTACAGCAATGTCTTAATCTCTTGCGGTATGTAACAGACTAGAAATGGATGGAATTTAATACTTCTATCTCAAAATGTAAATTAATATATATATCATATATGATTTACACACAAAAATCACACTCTAGATAAAATAAAGCAAAGTGTAGACATTGATCATTCTTTTTTTCAAGCATTTGCTTATAAATTTAGTTAGCTGTCTGCCTTTTTCTACTTTTCAGTCTGTTCTCATTACAGACATGGCATAAGGCTTTGTAGTAAATTTGGAATTTGCTGAGTGAGAAAATGAAGATTTACACAAAGCTAAATTGAACAAATGGTGAATAATTGATTTAACTGACCTGACAGCTCACACTGTGCTTGTAAATAATACATAACTTTGTACTATACTGATAATTTAGTATTCTGTGCTTCTACATTCTTTTCAGTAAGTTACTGCAAGGAGCAAATGATCTTTGACCACCCTAAAAAGGCAAAAATATGCTTACCAAGCATATTCTGGTACCCCAGTTGTAGATTGCAATAGTCTGATACCATGCTGATAAAGCAGCTTCTTAAAGACTTTCTGCCCTTTCATCTTTTGTCTCTAAAATATTGTTGGAGAGATAACATCAATATAACTATTTCATACTATTCCTTGAGTCACCAGCTCCCAGAGCCAGATCATCTGTGTAAAATGACCCAGCACTGCTGTGATGAACAGAATTACAGCCACTTGTAACAGCACCTGCTCTCGACTGTCCTGGGTTTCCTTTTCTTTCAACGCATGTGTTTGAACTCTTAATCAAATGCATCAATACAAGCCATTGTTAAACTGGTTCCTAAAGTATGCATACAGCCCTAAGCTGATATATACATCTGATAGCTTCATTGCCTTGTAACTACTGTAATCACCCATAAAATAAGGGCGTGAAAGACAGCCACTAGGAATTGGCAGTCTTCCACAGCCACCTTGCAGGAATGCAACTGCTTAGAGAACAGCACAGAGCAGTGGAGAGTTCTGGCTGTGCTGTACTGGGATCTGTTCTCTTGACACTGAAATGCATCCACTCAGAGAAGACAAACAGCAGCTCTTTAAGACAGCAGGCAGCATAAAGACTTAGGATAGAGTGATTCTACATCACATATTAAAATACAAACCACTGTCAGGGCAACCAACTGAAAGGGCTGGGAGCTGCAGGCTGTCCAAGCATCCAAAAGAAAAATTCTCCATAAAGCCAGTGGGAAGCATACACTTTTACAAGATCTAGCTCTTGGAGAGAGGGCTCATGCATGTTACCACTTTGCTGAACCTTTTCTAACAGCCTTATCTGTGGGAAGTCACTATTAATACATTGTGTCTGTGAGCTGCAGCACACACATAGCTCAGAAATGTGAAATTCCAGTTCCCAGTGCAATTTTAAGCCAAACTGCAGCACTTCTATCACTTTTATACTGCATCATTTCTGCGTCTTCAGGTTTCTGTGCAGTGTGGCTGAGTTATGATAGCTGCAGAGAATTTCTGAGCTTGATTCCAACTGCTTTCTTTGAAACCAGAAGACACCATTCTCCTCTCTGTCAGATGATGTTTATCTAAGGATCTACCTACTGTCCGTCATGCTCATTGTGCCCTCTGACTTCTCAAATTTATCCAGTTCTAGCACGTGTTTGAAGTTGCAAAGTAGACTGCACACCTGGTGTATGCCTTGGTAGGGAGCTGGTGCTGGGTGCAGCAGAGGAGCGTGGCTTTGAGGGCCCCAGGAACATGGACATGTTGCCCGACTGCAGCCCAGTGCTGCAGTATCTCTTCTACTTGTCCCCAGGCAAATCAGGATCTGACAAATAGTTACAGAGCAGAAGAGAGGTGTGGTGTCATATAATCACATAAAGTCCAACCTGAAGGGCAAATAGAGGGAGTTTGTTGCTCAGATTTCATCTTTGAATTCTCAAGACTCATCATTTGGTCCATTTTTTACTTTCTTTTTTTGTTCCTGACTTGTCAGATTTTTTCTTCCCTATTCCAGCCTGGATGAGCTTTTCCTTTAAACACTCCAAAAAATGGAGATGAACAGCAGGGTTTACAGAGCTAGTAAATATCTAGACTCAGTGACACCAATGTGATGCTGGTAGGAGATGGAGCAGACAAATTTAGAATGACCACATTTATGATAAGCCAGATCACTGCAAGAGCTTTGACTAAATGGGGCCAAAGTCCGACAGATCAGGCCTACAAAGCAATGGATGAGGAACAGAATAAAGGCTAAGACAAATTTGTAGAGGGAGAACTGTAGATGTCTGCATTCCCTGTGTGCAGCCCACAGACATACAGCTGTAGAGCTCTGCAAACCCTCTGCTGAGCCAGACCTTTCCCCTCGGGCAACAAGTTCTCCGGGGAAGTCCATCAGAAATCAGTATCTCTTTTACCTTTCTCTTTATCATGGTCTGAGTCAAACAGATTGGGTAACAGAGAGGACAGGGCAAACTGACTTTGCAATGATGAATTTTTCATGCTGATTTCTCAGTGAAGATTAGCAAAATATTCTGGGTTTGTTGCAACAACCTTTTATTTTATGTACATACCTGACGTTCTCCACTACACCCCCTCATATAAAGATTCTTGCTCTTCTCACAGTAAATTAACATTGTTTTGTTATCCCATACCCTTCCTTGTGTCTGATTTTATGATAAGAGTTTATATCAACGTGATAAGTCCCTTCCTCCGCTGTATTGTGACCTGCAGTAGCTGATGGCGGACTCCAGTGTGTGTTGCAAGGGTCTAATCCAGAGTTAGATCAACACTGCTTGTTTCTCTGGGTTTAGGTTTTGCTTTTATCTTGTGGGTGTTTATGTTTCCTGATTCCCTGTTTGCAGGCAGGAGAGAATGAACAAAGTGCAGACCCTCTGGACTTTGACCCCAGAGGAATGACTGCTTCCCCTTTGTAGAAAGAGAGTCTGCAACAGCCCAATATTCCCTTCCTTCCCCAACACTTAGGATAGTGTGTGCTACTCTTACAAAACAGATGTGTTATCTAAAAGCTTTTGAATGTTACAAATGAATCCCAAATACATCATCTACCTCAACTGAAAAAAAGGAGCTAAAACACAGAGTCCTGAAGGGGAGGAATGTACCACTTTGATACTGACGAAAGACAGGGGTAAGTGTCCAATATTATTTTAAGATCAGAGAGGAAAAGAGAGAACTTGCAAGGTTTTGTGGTCAACTTGGAACAAGGAAATAAGGTTTTTTTAGGACAAAAGTAGTATTTTTGCATGTTAAAAAATCTTTCCAGCAAAAAAGTAGCACACCTGGATGCAGGCAGAAGATAAAGCTTTAGTGTAGACAAGCACTCCCGCATACATGCATTGGTGGCAGCAGTGCTCAAAATGAGTCTATTTTTAGGGTCAAAAATTATATTCCCTCTCCTCCTTCTAGATGAAGAGATGCTTGAATGTAGACCCAGCAAAAATCTCCTTATCCTTCATACTTCCCAGGCACCTTTTTCTCTTATTTCAGTTTAGTTGTGTTGAAATAACTTACCTGGTCAGGGTGGGATACAGCCATGTTGTCCACCGTGGAGGATGTTCAGGTCAAGATGATGATCTGGACGAGTTTGCCTACTCCAGTACAAGGATACAATCCCCCAAATATAGATGCTTTTGTCCACCCTTCTTCACTGAATCACATCACTCACCTGGAGGTTATTGGTCTTCTTCTCTCCCAAAGCTCTAAGAGATGCGTCATCCAATCTCTTCTGGGGTCAGCTGCCTCCAAACTACTTAGTAATTCATGTTTCTTCTCCTTCCTGCTTGCAGGGGAAGCCTCTTCGTCCCATTCTTGCTCTGGGATCACCTCTACTTTGTGAGCTGATCTTGGTATAGGGAAGGGCAGAGGTGAAGTATTCTCCTACTTATGGTTGAAGCCTCTCTAGTTTGATCATTCTCTGCACCTAAAATTCTCTCCTTTCTCACAAGTTTTCCCTGGGTTTACAGATATTTCTAAATTACAGGCCTCTTCATAAATGAGGTTTTGTTCTGTCTTTACAGAGTGAGATTACTTCTCATAATTCCACTTTTCACTTGAAAAGAGAAGGTTTATTAATTGATATTTTAATTAAGTTATTAATACTTTGATATTTACACAGTCTTCTAGAGGTGTCTGGTGATTTGGCAACATATAAAAGGGTTTTAAATGCTTGCAGTATGTTTTTAGACAACACTGTAAGCAATAAAAAAAGGCCAAGGCACAATCTGAAGTAGAAAAATATGAGAATACAGAGATGCTCGTATTCAAGATGTTGGTATACCAAGATGCTGGTATATGTCTTCTTGGTTTGATTCTTCTTTGTAATAAAGATTGGAGGTTTTGAAAGAGGTATTTTAATACGTATACATCACTTAGCAGAATAAGGGAATATAAGAAATGTGTCACCAAAGAAAAATAAAACAAAGCTAGTATCAAACTTTCAGAGGTTCTAGCACAACTGAAAAAGTAATTCCTTTAAAAACAAAGAATCCAGATGACCTGAAGGGTAGATATATTTTCACACAACTTAAAATCCTTTTTTAAATGGTACATTTTTTCAAAGAAATATTTTGAGTGCATTTTCCTTGCATCAGGTTTTCTGAAGTAGTGTTAAATTTTACATCTTTACTGCAAAAGCCTGAAGTGCAGTATAGGTTTTTTTTTTCCCCTGTGTAAATAAGAGTGGTGATTCCAGGGTTTATATGCTAATCCAACCTTCAGGCTGGAAGAAAAACATAAAGTTTATTGGACTATCAGACTATCAGTAGCATTCTTGCAATGCTGAACACAACATTGTGGAAAAGGAAGATGTGTATGTTACACATAAGTGAGTGAATGAAAAAGTAAAACTAAGTTAGTGAGAGTTAATTGTGGGTAAGTAATTAAGAAAAAAAGACAAGTAGGAGAAATGGCAGCTGCAGAAAAGTTAGCAAAAGAAGTGGTTTTATTGTGAACAAACAGGAAGGATGGGACAAATTTAGATGAGCTGCAAAATGCCCAGGGTTCATCTGAAAATCATGACAGAAAGCATTTAGAGTGTGCAGCCAGCATGGAGCAGTGAAGAGCTCTGCATATTTTAAAATTTAAAATAAATAAGGTATTCAAAGACAAATGTACTAGCATTGCAAACCATAATACAAATTCTGTAGGAAATATTTCCTCTAGGAGAAATCAGGGGTCATTAAAAGGTTACTTTTAACTAATGCTGCTTGATCGGTTGTTAGTGTTCAACTTCCTCTGAAGTGACAACGCGTTAGGGTGACCGTTGCCCTCTTCCAGCAATTATTGGTGCTCTGGCAATTGCACTCAGTTTTAATCAATTAGAGTCCTGAATGGTGCTTTTCTTGGTTTCAAACAAAAGAGCCAACTGTTGGACCAGAAATGTCCACTTCTTTTTGGCAGCTTCCTGTTTTCTTTCAGAAACTTTTTGAAGACCCTGTCGGGTTCAGGAATGATCATGATGAATCCCTTGTCCATTAGTATGGCACTAATTACGTGATCCACATTCCAGCAGAAATCCATACAGTCAACAGAAAGCAAGAGGATGAGAGCTCCTGGAGCTGAGCAAAGGCTCATCTGGCCTCTGGTTCCAAATCTCCACCAAAGTGTGGGTTTGGCTGCCTAGAAAAGGTTTAAGATTCACTTAATTGGGAGGCAAGTGGTAGTGTTTCTCCTTTTCTCCCCTTTACTACTCCAGTAGGTCTGTTTTATATCTGTAATATTTAGATTTTGGCTTAAACTTTGAAGAATGAGGTTGAACAACAAAGAGTTATTGGTTAGCAATATTTATAGCTCTGGGTATTCTTTATATCTATATGAAAATAAGTCTTATCATAACCCCACTTATGCACCTCTGGCAAGAGTTTCTGGGTTCAGGTGCATGTGTCATTAATGATGCATAAGCTATCTCAAAGACAGAAAAATTGCTGGCTCAAGAGCTGAAAATCCCCCTGGAAAAAATCCACAAGTAGCCCTGGATGACATGGTAGTGCTACACGATTACCTATGTCAACTGGTAACCCAGGAGACTCCTTATCAGAGGCAAACACTCTGCAACTCTTGTTTCCGTACACAATTTTCACCAACAGGATCAGCTTGTAGTATTTTTATTTCCCTGTCACGTGTTCCTGCCCCATACATTAGCACCATCTTTCCAGCTGGGATAACGCAGCAGCCGATGCAGTTGTGTTGGGCAGTGGCTCTGGGAACTGCTGCAGTTTGCAGAGGACCAGGCTTGAAGAAACTGGATTACTTCCCTGTTCCAGTTCACAGTACAGCCAACAAACCGTTGTGCCTGGACAGCTAGCTGAGACTAGATGTCTAACTTCTCCTCTGCTGCTTCTTCATGACATGAATCTCCTATTTCTTCCTCCCACTCACCCATCTGTGTCCATCTATGGTTGTGTTTAGACTGGGAGAGAATCCCTTTCTCTTCACGTCCATAGCAATTTGATGACCATGGGGTTTGCTCCCTGTTTGAAATTCCTTCAATTCTTGCCACAATAGCAGTAGCTGAGAGACTTACCCCAAAGCTTATTGGAAAGCCATGTGGTTTGGAAGGCTTGATGTGACAGTGGGACTGCTATGACTGGCTCGAGTGAGAGTTTTCTTCCTGTCCCATGACAGCCTAAATTCCTCTGCTGAGAAGTGGCTGCTCATTAAAACAACAGTGGCTCAAACATTGTGACTCTGTCTATAGCTGAATTCAAACCCAAAAGCTTCTTTTTCTGGAGTCACGCAGGTAAAAACATGTTCAAATTTTGTGGTGCTGTGGTGTCTCTATGAACTTATGAGCTTGTACTTGAGATTTAGTAAAAATATTGTTGCTGTAGATCACATTCAATTTAAGCTCACAGGACAGCTTATACAAGGGATAAAAGTCAGAGAACAGGAATTTACTTCAACTGCTCTCCAGAAATCAAAAAAGCCTGTTCTTTCTCCTGTCCTCCAGCACACCTTTCCCACCAGATTATCCCTTGCCACTGGAGGACCACAGTCCTAGGATGAAGCTTGTTTTTTGTTGTTTTTTTTTTTCTTCTCCCTGAATTATTCACTGAAATTAATTTAGTGGTGTCAAATTTAGTAGCACCAAACTCATAGGTTCATAGCATTTCTGTATTTAGAAAGCCAGTGTTTTTAAAAAAGAATATTAAAATCTCAGAGGTTTTAAAACAACCTTTGACTATCTCTAGTCTGTAAGTGTGAAAGAGATTCAGTAGGTAGCTGCCAGAACATTCACTTTGTTAACGGAATAGTTAAGATGCAGTGATCTGTGTTCCAGTGGAGGGAAGCCTTTAATTAGGAAATGAGTCATTAAAGAGCTTTGTATTGACACCTGGCACCATCAGGAACACACCTGAGGTTGACCTGAACTCTGTGTTTTCTCAAGGTGAACTAAGAAGTAGTGATCTCTTTTGTTCCTTTATAGCATACCAAGAGGTACCTGCAATGTCATAACTTGTTCCTCAAAAAAAGCCTTCTAGGGAAAGCAGGACAAAGGAATGCCTAACTGAAAAAATGATGATAATAATAAAAAAAACCCCACAACCTCCAAAACCCTGGTTAAATTTTGCAAGAGGAGAGAGGGAATGAAATTTAATGTAGAGATGAGCAAGATACATCAGTGTTGCTGTGACACCAAGACAGTTCTTGTGCTTTCAGTAAAATATGGGAACCTCCTCCCAGAAGAGCTTCCAGTCAAACTGCAGAGTGGCCTGTCTGCAATACTAATTAGTGCTGCATTGTAGGAGCAGACCCAGACAGTGTGACAGGTGGTACCAGGGACTCAGTGTTAACACTGTCTGCATTTTGGGGGGTCACTTTAGACTGCCTAGAGTGTGTGGACTGAAACACAGTACTTAAGCTGCAGGTAAATTTTCCTTGGCCTTTGGTACAAGGACAGTTTCATATCCCACTCTAAAGGGCAGAAGGCTCATTCAAACACAGAAAAGTCACACAATTAAGCATTTCTTGCCTGTGTTGGTTTTCCAATGAAGATGTCTGTGTCTAAAGAAACCCTAACAAAAAGAAAAAGAAATTGGTAAAGGATGTACCTTAGTAGGACAGAAAAGGCAAGCCTGTCGAGGATTAACTAAGAGCCTTCTCTCTGCTGCATAATAGAAATTATCTCCAGTGGATAGGGAAATCTTTTAACCTTCATATAATATCTGAGCAGGCTTACATTTTCTCCATAGATGCTCTGTTTTTATCCCACTAAAATTCCCTGGGTCAGGTCCTGAAGCAACCACTGCAAATTAGCAGTGATCCAAGATTCAGCCCACTGCACTTGTGCAGGAAGGTGGCCTTACCTTACAGTTTGTGATGCCATGTAACTGCTTTTAATAATAACAAAACTGAATTTTTATTTATTATTTTTATTTTACTTATTTGATGCCCAATTCTTTTACAGTTTTGAATGGTATAAATCTGAAATGGAATTATTCCACATTTACAGCTACCTTCCTGGGTCCTGAATTTGTCTTGTTGTGTTTGTGTGAAGAATGTCTGTCACAAGCATCCTCAAATCTCTTTTTCCTCCCGAGATAACATACACAGAAACTGTGTGGAAATTTCAGTGAAGCTTTTGTGATTTGTGCTATCGTGATGAGTGGAAGCCCCTCTGCCTTTGAGGAGGGCACTACACAAGTGGAAACCTTTGTGTGTCTGGGATGAGCAGCGTGTATGGGGACACCCTGCTCACGCACACCAGCATCTCAGATCCACAGTTTAACAGGTAACCATGAGTTTTAATAAACTTTTTTTTTTTCCTGTGGCAATCTAGTGTATTGAAGAGGGAATCAGGAGCTGTGAGGAAAATATCAAACAACAAATCCATGGGGGAGAGACTGTTTCCCAGTCAGTCACCAAAGCTGTGCTTTTGCTGTCTGCTGCACAGCTCCATGTTCAGAGTCAGAGTAGAAAAGGTGCCCCTTGCCAAACACCCATGCCGTGAAACCCTTACAGGGGATTTTCCTTTACATTTTTTCTGGCTTTTGAGGGCTTTGGAAGAAGTCTGTGTGCCATACATAGCTTAACATCTCCTGGGGAAAAAATAGAGAAAGACAGCATTAGCTTGACTGCTTTGGTTGACAGTCACCTTTGTGAGACCTGGTCTCTTGAAAATCAGTGAGAAGCTGCTGGTGTGACCCTGTGGTGAACTGCAGCCATGGGGGAAGGAGCAAATATTCCAAGGAGATGCAGCAGGACATGTACTTACATCTGATCCAAATAACTGCTGTACAAACAAAAATTGAATGTAGCCAGCATAGCCAAGCTGGTATTTTGTGACCTTCTGATTGCAGAGTTCAAAATATCTTAATTTCTTTTTTGCTGGAGGCTTCTAAATTGGGGGAGGAGGAATTAGTGGTGAAGCAGGAGAGAGTAAATTTCCTTTCTAAAAAATATTCTTCCGGTGGAAGCAGTGTATTGTTTCTTGAAATGGACAAAGTTATTTTCTAACTTCCCTGTATCCTGTCACCTGGCCCTTCCTTCCTCCTCCTGATACCGCAGTAAAATACACAAACACATGAGCTATGCATTATTTGCATCGTGTCAGGATTTATATTCTGATCGAGGGTACTGATTTCTACTTGTCGGATTTTCTACAGACCACATTCCAGATGTGGAATGAATTTTACTGGCATTTATTAGTCACTAGGGGTGGCTGATGATGGCTTCCTTTATACCCCTGACATTTATGCTCTGGTGTAGCTTCCCTTTTCCTTTCAGTGATGTTTTTCCTTTTAAAAGAGTCAAAAACAAAAGGAAAACAAAAGGAAAAGAAGTCCATTCTATAGCAGTGCAAATATAATGGGATAGATTATGTTTATGGAGAAGGACATTTAGAACAGAAGTCCCATTCTTCTAATAAGAAAAAAAAAAAAAAAAACCACTGATTACCTTTATTCACAAGCTGTTGTTGGTGCTTCCAAGATTTTAATCACCTTTATAAATGTGATGTCAGCATTGACTTTCTAAGCTTGTCTGTTTCAACATCTTAGCTTTAAGTCCATATGCTAATAGTGAATCCTTTACTATTCTCTGACAAATTAAGAATTATGTGAAAATTTTAACTTAAATAAAGGAAAGGTGTGAGATACGACTTCCCAAAAGAACAAGAAGATGCAGCTTCTTGAGTATTTTTAACACATATAATATTAAAAAGCTGATTTTGTGGCCAGAGCAAAAGAAACTGAGACTTGAGAAACTCCACAATCTACGTGAAGCAAGAACCATGTTCAGACTGCCTTTTGTGGGGAATGCAAGTAGTGTAAGTTCAAGAGAACAATTATGTGAAATCCAACTTGCATGTGGGTTTCTTGATGCTGATTGGACGCAGAAGGGAGATGCTTTCTTCTTTGTGAAGAAAGTCACAAAGTAGTCACTGTGTGTTATCAGCCTGCAATCTGCAATGGTGTAAAAACAGGCGCCAAAATTTAGAGACCAACAGAGGGAGTAAGTATGGAGAAGGTGGAAATACTTTTGGTAAAATCAAACAGATTTGGTAGATCGAGGTGGGCCAGCCTGTGTTACGTGGGGGTTAATTCACCAACTGCTATTCCCCCCAGTTTGAGATTTGAGAAGGTCATTTGTTTGCTCACACCTGACAAGCCAAAGACTAAGATGGGTCTGTCATGGGGTTGGACACCATATCTGGGTTTGCTAGGGAACGTCTAATGAAATTTTTTCTTTCAAACTAAAATCAAACTGTATAATTCTGTTATAAACTGGGTGCTTGCTGACAGCCAGCAGGTGCTTCACTTTCTGCTTGATTCTGCTGTGCCAGTACTGCCTTTCTTATACTGCCTTTCAGTGGGGAGATGAGCTGCCACAAGTGTGATTCCCTGTGAAATGGGTAAGAGGGTTTCCAAGAATAATGATGGGGGTTTGGGCCTGGCTCTTGTGCCAATGACAGCCTAGAAACGATGACCACAGGAGACAAGCAGACCTATTTTGTGGTATGGCTTCTTTAAGAATGTAACATCAGATTAGGTGGAGTAAATCCTGTGGAAGAAGAAAACAGCTTGCCGAAGTTTTTCAGGGATGAACTCAGTGTGAGAGCACGGGATAAGTATAAACAAATAAGTAAATGAAGAAGTGGCTGGAGCAGATAAGAGTAATGGCTCAGGGAATTATAAGACATGAGAAAGCAGACAGCATCTGTGAAGGGTTTAACTCTGATGGTCCCATTAGCTACAGGCAGTACTGAGTTTAAAGAGTCCAAAGTCCCTGTGACAGCTAAAATCAATAGGAATCTGTTCTCTTTGGTATTTATTAGACGAAGGTTAGGTTAATGGATTAAGTTGTCAGATTAATTTGATAGTTGGTTCATATAGTAAATACAAGCCCTTACAGGGAACTATTACTTGACTCTTTTGACTATGACCTAGTACATTAATATAGGGCAGCTCTTCACCCTTTGTTGTTTTTGAGAAAAATAAACAAATCATGCAAGGTGGTCTGGGAGTCGTGCGTATGTTTGTGATGTGGATGAGATTGTTTCTCATGGCCAATAACCCAAACAAAACAATAAGCAAAAAACCCCAAAGCAGCTACTACAGTCATTTATCCTTACAAGATGGACTCAAAACAAGCAGGCTGTCACATGGGGACTGGTTCACTGATTCACTAAGACCAATGTGAATCCTTCATATTATTTCAACAGGCACTAGGTCAAACCTCAGCTTCTCAGACTCTGTGCTCCAGCTCAGCTGGTTAAGTTGCTTTTCTCACTGTAGTTTGTGGTTGAGAATCAGGGCCAGTGTAATGAACTTGAAAAAGCAGATATTTGACTGCTGGGTATTAAAAGGATTATGATGTTGGTGCTTAGTTCATGAACATCAGGACACGGGACAGGTAGGATGTAGTCATGGAAGGAGGTGGGATACTTGTGGAAGGGGAAGGAAAAGCAACATTGTTACCGCCATGCATCTCATCGCCTCAGCTGCATCCCCCTGGTACAGCCCTGCAGCCTTGCTCAGCCTCTTCCCTATCACATCCTTCGCCTGCAACCAGAGAAGCCACCTCTCCCCCCACCTCTGGTGGGGCACACACCTCTGTTCCATCTCTGAAAAGTCTTGAGCAGATCTGAGTTGGAATCAACTGTGTTAAAATCAAGGCAGAACAGTAGAGTTTATGTGACAGCACTTCTCATCGCTTTTATTTAAAACAAAAGGCCAGTAGTGTGCAGTCAGTGATGAATTATTTCTTTGGTTTTGGACTAACGACCCATGTCAGAAGTGCTGAGAATCCCAGTTCCATTAACAGCTGGGTCAAGGTGCTGTGCGCTTTAATCCCATATGTTTTATGTATTAGCTCTATCAAATCCATAGTGCTACAGTTGTGTTTAGAGCCATCTGTATGCCTGGTGTGTTCTCCATATTTTTCCCCCACTGTGTGCTGCGATAGTCAAGATAATGCTGCCTTTACAAAATACGCTCTTGAGATTCTGAGATCTGCAAGTCCTGAAAAGGAGGAGAGTTGCTAGTAGGGATTGACCAGGCTTATGCATTTGATGTGAAAATTGTAGGTGGCCAAATATCCTCAATCATCCCCAGAGGACATTCCCAAGGCAGGAAGAGCAGCAATGGGCCGGTCTCACTAGGGTACTGCTGGGAGCAGTCAAAGAGCCTGGGGTGAATTTCAGCTCCACAAGTGAACACACACGAGGCGATGCCTGCCTACAGCACGCCAGGCAGTGATGGATTACCTGCTGTCAGGAAGCATGCTGGGGCTCCCGAGCTGGGCCTACCATCAGGACAATGGCAGGGAGCTCTGCTCAATCCCAAAACACAGGACGATGCAAACTAATAAAGTTTGCTGGAGCTTGCAGCTCTCTGCAGCACTTTAGCATGGCCCTATCTACTCAGGAGTTGTGCTCTCCTGTTGGATATTCTCAGTGTTCCCATTCTCCTCAACTCTGCAAGATCCTGTGTCCATGTCTGAGCCCTCTGCTTTTGCACTGGGTTTGTGTGGCCAAGTTTTGGTAGTGGGGGGCTTCTGTGAAAAGCTGCCAGAAATTTCCTCCATGTCTTACAGAGTCATGTCTGTCAGCCGGCTCCAGGATGGACCCACGCTGGCCAAGGCCAAGCCCAACAGCGACAGTGGTAATGCCTCTGGCATAACAGATTTAAGAAAGTGGGGAAAATTGCTGCTCAACAGCAGCCAGAGTGAGAACATGTGAGGGAAACAGCCCTGCAGACACCCAGGTCAGCAAGGAAAAAGGGGCAGGAGGTGTTCCAGGAGCTGGAGCAGAGATTCCCCTGCAGCCTATGGTGCAACCTCTGGTGATGCAGCTGTGCCCCTGCAGCCCATGGAGGTCCATGGGGGAGCAGAGATCCACCTGCAGCCCATCAAGACACCACACCAGAGCAGGCAGATGCTTTAAGGAGGTTGAGAGCCTGTGGGAAGCCCATGGTGGAGCAGGCTCTTGGCAGGATCTGTGGCCCTGTGGAGAGAGGACCCTATGTTGGAGCAGGTTTGCTAGCAAAAACATCAAGAACTGCAACCTGTGGTAAGGACTCACACTGGAGAAGTTCATGGAGAACTGTCTCCCACAGGAGACACCTCACACTGGAGATGGAAGAATGTGAGGAGTCCTCCCCCTGAGGAGGAAGGAGAAGGACAAGTGGTGAACTAACTGCTTTTATGAGCTTCCATTCCTCATCCCCGTGCACCGCTGGGAAGGAGCAGGGAGAGAGAATGGTAAGTGCAGTTGAGCCCAGGGAGAAAGGATGGGTGGGGGGAAGGTGTTTCCAGATTTGGTTTTATTTCTCATTATCCTGCTCTGATTCGTTTGGGAATAAATCAAATTGTTTTCCCCAAGCTGAGGCTGTTTTGCCCTTGATGGTAACTGGTGAGTGATCTTTCCCTGTCCTTACCTTGATCCAGGAGACTTTTATTATTTTTCTCCCGTGTCCAGTTGAGCAGGGGAGTGACAAAAGCAGCTTTGGTGGACACCTGGTGTAGTGTAGGTTTCCACTACAGCTATTTGGAAACCTTGGTGAGTACAGCACAGAGTTGGGTGGAGGCTATTCACCCTTGTACCATGTTAAGCATATTTTTGAAGGAAAACAACTTGGGGAAGCCAGTTGGGTCTTTATTGTAATCAAAAAATAAAGTAACAATACCTGGGGCTGGGATTTGCAATGAAATTCTGGCAGTAGCATGGAAGAAGACACAAGAGACTTAGTTCCCCTCATGACAGGCTCAGGGCTTGGGTAGTTCTTTTTTTATCTTCTGCAGAATATGGCAATGGATGTAGTTTTGCCATCCTTGTCTGACTGCTTTATCACCTGCATCTCCAAGCCCAGGCTGGAAGGACCCCGTTCTGAAGGCACAAGGACATGCCTGTGCCAGGAATTGCTGCAGTATCCGTGTGTCCCAGCAGACAAGCCAGGCAGTGCTTTACTCACTCTAGCTGCCCTGTGGCATACTTTGAGTCAACTCTGTACTGCAATCTGTATTCTCATCAGAGTCTTCAGAGGTATAAAACACAGCCCTGCCTGCTTTTGCTAGCCTTTCCCAGGCTCCCTTCAGAAAGATAAGTGGGGCCCTTGGGGTATTAACAGAAGTAGGTAGAGTGTATTTCTCCCTTGGCATATACAGCCAGGAGCCAGCCAGCATCTGTCCTGGAGGTGAGTTAGAAAAGGATTGTGACAGAGGAAGACGCAGAGGCATGACCCAGAAGAGATGACTAATAAAAAATGACTTAAGAGTTCTTCTCCAAGGATCAAAGGTTAAGTCTAGGTCAATTGTAATAACTGCATTGCTTCGCCAGTCAGGACATGTGCAGTGTCCTAGAGGAACATCTAAAGCATATTCTCAAATGGCATTAAAGTGGCTGCCATTTGCAAAGGATTGGCAGGTATAGTTTTACACCAGTCCGAAGCTTCTCAGTAACAGGGTCACAGAATGATTTCTCTTCCCAAAACCTCCCCAGTGTGTAAGGAATTTTCCCTGGGTAAAGCCAAGATCACTGAGTTCCCTGCAAACACCCTCCCCTTCAGCAGCATGTCTTGGAAAGCATGGCAAGACAAATGGGGAAATGTTCCCACTCCCAAGGCTTAGACTATTATTGCTGCTCAATAGGAATTAAGCAAAGTCTATTTACTTATCCTAAAAATGGATAAAAGAGTGCAGGAATAGCAAAATGTGGGGAGAATTGATGAATAAAACAAGTAGGAGTCTGCCTGTCTGCACTATGTAGAGTAGTGCTGTGGAGAGATACCCAAGCCAATGCAACATAAGCTAACCAGAGAATCAGAAGTAGGGCAGCATCCTATACTGAAAGATTTTAAGCACTAGGATCCTATTCAACTCCCAGGCATCCTTTGTTCTCTGCTGCAAAACTTGGCAGAGCTGCTGCATGTTTGTTTCACACACTGGTTTGGGAAGTGCTGATTCAATGAGATGTTTTTCCTGCCAGTGCCTGAGCTTGCTGCCTCACTGCAAATGGGAGTTTAGTCACAGCATTTTGCCTGACACATACCTTCCCACCCACTTGTCATTATCAGTTTAAGTATTTCCGTCTCACACAGGGGTACACAGCAAAAATATATTACAAAGGATAAAAAGATTTAGTCATCATCAGGAGTTCAGTTAAGCCTACATAGTTGGCTGCTCAGAAGAAATAAGGTTCTTAATTGGATAGTTTTCTATTTGAAATAGAGGCATGGCTTGATGTGGAGCTTCTCCTAATGAAACAACTGTCCAGAAGCATCAGTGGGCAGCACAGGGAGTGGCTAACTAGTCACTAGAAAACTCTTCTGCTCATCAGCTACTTACCATTATCTTTTTAAGGACACTTTTTTTTTCCTGGGCACCATTGATTAGCACTATTAGACACTGCTCATTTGCACATTAATAGGAGAATATGTTTCCTTTTGGTCCAGCTGGATCATAACCATGTGCATTTTCAAGGTGAACTATCTGCAAGGCTGCTCCTTGTGTTTGATAAAGAAGATGAGTTAATAGCTAGATGGAGCTCTAGTATGGACAATTCTTCTGGGTTCTCCCCTATTGCTTGTGCCCAGTTGCCTTTGAACAACCTTTTATTCAGAAAATGTTCCACCCATGTTTGTGTAGAGCGTGTTAAATGCTGTGTGGGGCAGGAGAAAACACGGGTAATCCTTACTGTAAGCACTGCATATGGTATGAGGGAAAAGGTCCTGTTCTGTTATTCCCTATGACACCAAACTGGACTGGGGGCCTCAGTGGAAGCAGCTCTATTTCTCTTGAAACTGTGATAATTAAAATGTCACTTAAGTTTAATTCTCCTCCACAGAACTATTATATGAGACTTTTCAGATCTTTATGTGGGGAGTTTTTACTTCTGTTTACTCCAGTAAAACAGCATTTGGCCACTGCTGAGTGCTTTCCATAATCCCCCTATAAACCTGTGAGAGGAAGTCTACAGTTGCTGGCAATTTCTTCACTATGTGTGAAGGATTATTCCATTCATAGGATTCATAGGCTATTCCAGATTTTAAAGCAAGTTAAAACTTGGCTTTAGACATTATGATAAATGAGGTAGAGAACTGAGACCACTTCCCTTTTTTCCTGGCTACTTTGGGAACAAGCAGGTATTTAGATCTTTATTTGCTATTTGAATTTATTCAAAAATACTGTTTTACTGTGCAAGTGAATGTCAGACCAAAGGCTGTTCACCAGTTACGTATGACACATACTAACCAAAGACACTGATAATCAGAAATCTGTGTGTGTGTTGTTTTCCTGGCCACTGGAACTGTACATAATTTTCTTTTTTTTAATATAATTTTAAAACAGTATAAAATTTTATAAATTTACAGACCCTCCAGCAACTTGATACAAGAAATGATCTACTCATGAAGGAAGAGGAAGAAGCATATGTGTGTAGGAAATAACCAAGATTTAAAAAATTAGAAGACATTTAAGCCCTGTTCTTCATCCTTTTACAAAAGGAAATAGAGAATCTAGAGATAAACTCTGTGTCTCACAGAACAGGCTGAGATGTATCAGTCCCAGAAGTCCTTCCTGCCTGTCAGAGAAATGACAGGAGAAAACCTAAAGCATTTGAAACATTATTTACTGCTGATCAGATTTTATATATGTATATTTTTTATAACATAACATTTTCCTGTAGTTGCCTCTACATGTCTAAGTGCAGTACTGCTTATGATGCCTTTTATCTTATATAACTGTCATCTGTTCATGGGTGAAAACACTGACATTTCATTTTGGAGGATTTCGTTTTCCCAGCCAGGATCAGGTTTGGTATATTAGTAGCTTACAAACCAGTGTGCCATGAGAGATCACTGCACTGCCTGTGTGCTGAAATATGCCTGGGAGATTTTTCCACGCTTTCCCATTGTGTCCTGCTTGGTAATCTCCTAGAACTCAAACTTCAGGTGACTGAATGGCTCAAGGGTTGTGGCCACCACCTTTTGGGTCTCATCTGAGTCAAGTAAGGGATTATGATTATAATTTTCTGCTGGCTACAGGGACTTGATGAGGACTTCAGGATCCTGAGATCTCCCTAGAAAGTTCCCTGTTTTCTGGTAAGCTTTCTGCTAAGAATAATACCTAAAGAGTGTCATTGGTTTACTGCTCTTTTTTTTGTTCCACAACCCCAAAACAAGACCATAGGGAACTGTTGTGGATGGTGGCAGCATGGAGCTGAAAGGAGGTTACCTGGTAGGTACAGATACTCAAGGCAGGATCTCCTGTACCCCGACCACTCCTGACAGATGTGAATCTGATTTGTTTTTAAAGACCTCCAGTGTAGAGGTGTCACAGCATCCTCAGGCAATTCCTGTTCTTTGCTGTTCTTATCATTAGAAATTTTTCCTAATGTCTGACGTAAATCTTCCTTGCCAGAAGCCGAACTCATTATTCTTGTCCTGCCCACTATAACCAGAAGCTACTTCAGTAGTTACCCACACACTTCCTTTCCCACCAAATGCAATTTTGTCCTTTAATTCTGATGTAATGGTGGATGGTGATTGTGTTCACAGGAGTGGAACAGACTTGTTGACATGCATTCCTCAAAGCTTTACTATTTCCTGGCATTAGGAGCCATCATGCATAGGGCTGCTGTGTTAAAAATGTAGTTGTCCTCACATGTACAGAGATCAGAACAGACTTTTAAGGCTAATGCAGGCATAGACAATACAGATAGAATAACAAACATCTAATTAGGTAATGTCAAAAAGGAAGAAGTTAATTTTATTTTGACTGGTTGTGTACATTTGGTATCTGCTAAAAAGTACTGAAGATAATGAGGGCTTGTGTACTTGGTCGCTTACGACAGGGCTAAAAAATCTTTCAGGACTTAGCTGCACCACAAAGCCTTTGCCAGACCAAACCTGCCTCTCATGACGGCAAATTCTAAGCATGTTAAATACCTTAACATGAGTTCAAGGTGTTTTTTTCCACACAGCCTCGGCTTCAACTGTCTTGACCATTATAGACTTGCACACTGCCAGGTATCTCAGCCTTGACGCTTCCCAGCCCAGCGCAGAGGTTGTGGAAGGGATCCATCTCTCCTAGCAGTAGGGGACAACAGTGCAGGTCCTACATCTGAGCTACTTATCACAGAATCTCAGAATGGTTCGGGTTGGAAGGAACCTTCAAAGATCATTTATCCCAGCCTGCACTGCCGTGGACCGCCCAATCTGGCTTTGAACACTTGCAGGGATGAGGCATTCACAGCTTCTCTGGGAAACCTGTTTCACTGCCTCATTACCCTCATTGTAAAAAATTATTTCTGTCCTTTTCATGTTCTTTTAGTTTAAAGCCAGTACCCCTTGTCCTTTTAGTAGAAGCCCCAGTAAATGTCTCTTTTCATCTTTCTTGTAAGGCCCGNCCCAGCTGCGCCCATGCACCGCCCCTGCGCCCTGAGAAAGTCCCAAGCTCCCTGACCATGTGGTGTCTCTCTGCCTCTGGGAACCGGCTTGTCGTCACGTAAAATAAAAGTTCCTCTGAGATCGCTGTGCAGGGACCCTTCTGCCTCCTTTATCGTCACCGTGTTGCGGAGCGCAGCTAGCGGGAGCAGGAGCGCGGGGCCGCCCGAAAGGGCTACGGGAGAGCGGAACAGCCCTTCTCCCCGAAGCAGCCCCGCTGCGCTCTCTGGCGAGGTTGCGGCTTGCTAAACCAACGCAGGAAACTAAACCACCGCAACAGGCCCCTCTATACATTGAAAGGCTGCAAGGAGCTGTCCCCAAAGCCTTCCCTTCTTCAGGATGAAGAACCCCAGCTCTCTCAGCCTTTCTTCATGAGAATGGAGTAGAGGGGCAGGATCACTTCCCTTGACCTGCTGGCCATGCTGCTTGTTATGCAGCCCAGGACGTGGTTGGCTTTCTGGGATGTGAGTACCTATTGCGAGTCCATATCTAATTTTTGTCAACTTACATCCCCAAGTCTTTCTCAGTTCATCCATGACCCTGCCTGCATGATACCGAGGATTTCCCTGACCCAGGTAAGGACCTTGCACTTGGCCTTGGTGAACTTCATGAGGTTTGCATGGGCCCACCTCCCAAGCCTGTGCAGGTCCCTGGGGATGGCATCCTTTTGCCCAAGCCTATCCAGTATACTTGCTAGCCTTTCACTGGGAGCTGTGTCAATACAGTCAAGTTCATGTGACCAAACATAGTCACTGAGCTGCATCACATGCAGTCTCTGGGAATTTCACTGGCTGATTCTCTCTTCTCTGTGACAGCAGCCCAAGGTGACCTGTACAGATGTAGATGCCTTTACTTGGGACACGTACAATTAGTGACATACAGCCTTTGTGTAAAAGGAAGCCGCAAGTACTCAATGACAAGCCTGAGCCAGCCACCAATACAGATAGAAAGTGTATGAGTGATAAGGTTTCTATACTTTCACTTTTTCTCAACTCACTGGTCAGCACAGGCACAGATGGAGAATCTTTCCCTCCATTTCAGGCATAGACTCTACTGCAGAAACTCTGTTTGCCTTTGAATTGCAAAAAACCCAAAACCCAAAAAACAAAACAAAAAAACCCTCAAATGAAAACAAAAAACCCCAACCCAAAACAAACAAACAAAACCCAAAAAAACCCCAAACAACAACAACAACAAAAAAAAATCCCCAAAATCCAAAACCATACAAGAGTTTTGTGGAATCACTTACTGTGCAAGGGTGCCTCAGACCCCAGTTAAAATCTGAGAATGACTGTAAATCTGAGAATACAGTTGTGAGGGCTTTGTTTTGCCGAAAGGCAAACTTCACTAGCAGGTTGATTCAGAAATTCATTTGAGTGCTTTATACATTGTAAATTTATGGATAATTAGTTTGGTAAGATTTAGCTACAAAACAGGAAGTCTCATAATTTTTTACTTGTACAATGCAAACTATGATTGAGAAGAATGTAAAAGTGTTTCATTTGGTAGGTCCTCCTTGTCATTTCACTTTGTTTTGACAATGATATGAGACTCAAGACTCTAGGTTTCTTCCCAGGTATTTTTGCAGCTGTGTTTAAACCAAATATTCACTTTCTTTTAGCAACACAATGACTATGTTTTTGCAACAGTTCAGTAAGTCACGGATGTTATCTGAAAGAGGGAGCTAGTTAGTGTCTGGTGTTTGTTTAAATGAAAATTTTGTTGTTGCTGTATCTTTTCCACCATGAGGGGCTTTCTCTACTTGCTTGTAAACAGTTTGAGTCCTGTCCACAGGGACTCACTGCTTTTCTTTGTTGTGTTTCAAAACTCAAATTTTGCAACACACTAAAACTGCTGCAGAAATTTCTACTTTGTGAGGCAGAGTTTACTACCTACTTATAGAGAAAAATCCTAAAGTCTAGAAATACAGATGAAAAATTTCATTGAAGAGTTAAACACAGCCAAGCAGAAAATCTCAGTGCTTTCTGCTTTATTGCACATAGAGGCTGGACACACTATCATTTTGTTAATGCTGCTATTTAGATAGATCTTGTTGGATGTACTTGAAGCACTAAGTATCTTGATTCACAGATATTTTCTAAGCAAGGCTATTTCTGTGACATTGAGTTGAACTTGAAATTGGAAGTGTCGAGTGAAATATTTTACTGTTTTCTATCTAGCTGGCTGCTATTTATCTATATGAAATCTGATCTGATCATCTAAGGACCCTAACTGGAGCAAATGAAATGTTTTATCACCAGGAATCTCTTGAGATGGCTTTCCAGAAGGTGTAAAAGGCTGCTATGATGGGCTGTCCTCATACTTGTGGATGAGATAGCTTTGCTGGAGCAAATCTGCAGTATTAGGGCATATGCCTGAGGGAAAGTCCTCATTGCACCTATGATCTTATTTTGGCCCCATTCAGCAGCTCCCAAATGCTTCACACTCTGAAACAGTAGGCTATAATCCTTTGACCAGTTCACAGTAAACTGCTGCCCTCTGTCAAGAAGAGAGCAGAGCTGGCTCTGAGACTCCAAACTCTTCCCTGGCTCTGTACCAAGAAATCCCAGAAGCTGCTGCAAGTTGTCCTTCATTTCAAGCTTACCTTATTCTTACTTGGCTCATATTTTGGCCTGACATCCAAAATTAATTTTATTAAACCTACTTCAACTGTCTCAGCTCAGAACACAGTCCCTCCGTAGCTCCCTTCGCACAGGAGACGTTTGGACATGGATGGAGATGGTTTTATGTCACTGTGTGTCCTCTGTCAGTGAGTGGGCACAAAGGGAGGTCATAGTCATTAGAGATCCACAACACAGCCTAAGCTAAGGTCCTGTGGGAAAGAAGAAGGGGGGTATATTGGTATTTAAACATCTGAATTTTGTTCATTCTCTTTTTCTCAGGAAAAATGATTTTAAAGTTCCAAGGAAAGTCAGTGCTCCTGGCCACTCCTCTTTGCTGCTGCTCCATGCCTCCACTCTGGCAAATGATGAGCAGACTAAAATGATAGTCCCCATCAGGTGTTCACCTTGGAATTGGGTTGATTACTTCAATCCCATCCTCAACACTGGAAAAAGGTCTCAGTCATGACTTCAGGGGAGAGGAGAACAGCTTCAAACCTGCCTTCATGATGCTAAGCTCACTGAAAACAGCAATAAAACCACAAGACAGAGTAAGGTTCAAGTTTCTTCTCAGCTGGAAACTCTGGGGAGACAGTAAACAGAAAACCTGCTGCTTCCAGGGAGGTGTTTGTTTGTGTTTTTCCTAATGAAGCTATTCTAAAGCATGGAGCCCTGCACTCCCCACCGTGCAATGGCAGCCTTAACCCAACCCCTGTTGTGATAAAAGCAGTACTCTGAGAGGAGCAGGATGTGGCAGTCATTCATAACTTCAACTGCGTGTTTTTAAACATCGGTAAATAGATGCTTTTCAGAGTAAAAAGGAGTGTGAACAAGCACTGTTCACAATGCTTTCCCTCGAGGGCAGACAGCTGCTTCTGGCTCGGCTGCCCGCTGCAGTCACGGCACAGAGGGAACGTGGCAGCCCTCTTTGGCAACAGTGGGCAGGTGTTTCTGGCTCCAGGTTCTCCTGTGTTTCCCACAAAGCATCTTGGTTATTTAAGAGGCTGAGTCTGTCAAGTTCATGCTATGCTCCTGCCTCCTGTTGAAGCTTCCAGCTCTGTGTGGGGTGAGAATTTCACCTCTCTAAAAGACAGCTGCTGAGATCCAAGACAAGCTTTCATGGCAGCAGTTAATGTTTCCTATGAGGTATGAGAGCTGGGGGGCTTCTTCTGAGGTTATCAAGGTCCCAAAGAATAGTTTTCTCCGCCTGTAACATCAGGAAAGTGCAGTAACTTTTTTAACCCTTACCCTAGATCTCTATATGCCAGAAAAAAAAATGCAGTTCATTTTTTCCCGGACATTCCTGTGTGTCACACCCTCATTACAACATCCTTCTATAGGAGAATTCCTGTGCGTGAGAAAGGGAAAAGTGAATCTGAAGTGACTTTACTTGGTTTAACTCTGGTCAAAATTTCTGCCAGCAGTTACTCCCACGCACAGCCATTGCTCAGAGGTAAACATGAATCTGTAGTTAAGATTTATGTTCTTCTGTCAAAAGGGCTCAAAATGTCAGAATCAAAAACTGTGGGTAAGAGAGGAACATGGTGTGTGTTGGTGAGTTCACTTAATTCACAAGTCAACAGCAAATATCATTTGTGTGCCAGGCACATAAACACCTTTTGTAAAGCATTCCAGTGATTCATCCACTGAAGAACGTGTTGGTGGCAGCTGGAGCTGCAATGTCACAGTCACTGAAAGGGGCATCAGCTCATGTGATGATCTCTGGGGTTATTTCCCAATTCTGCCGCTGGAGGGGTGGGCTCACACCAGCTCCTGCATCACGCACTCATGCCAGAGCACCCACCTGCCTGCCTGTAAAGGGACACAAACTTGCAACACAGGTCTGCAGTTCCAGCCCCTTGGCATATTAAATACATGGTGGCTGGAATTTCACAGATTTTTCTGTCCTTTTTATCAGTCTGGGACTTTGAACAATGGTTGTCATGAATGCCGAATTTTAAAACAGGGCTACGTATTTGCTCCCGCTGTATTTCCTTAGGAAATATGAAAGACATACTCCCAACTCTTGGTAGAAAAAGTCAGCACTCATAATTTGGTGGGGATACTATATGCCTTCCCTGAAAAAAACACTGGAAGCAGAGAGCCAAGTGAAATCTGATCTTTACCAATGCTTAAATGCTGGGTATTTTGTACCCAGGAGAAGGGGACTGTTAGGTACAGCAAGCACACATGGAGAAGTATATGATGACAAAAAACGTTAAATACTGACCAGTCTCCTTCAGAAGCAATATTTTTCCAAGATGTTATTTTCAGGCTGCACAGGGAGCAGGAATCTTACATGTAATGTGAAGAAAGCTGCACCTTTAAAAATCAGCCTTGTGATGCTGCTTGTCATGTGAAAGTTTCAGCTGAATGCTAATGAGGAGAATCTGTTTTCAGCTAAGCCAATGTAAACTCAGGGAAACTTCACTGACTTTGGTGAAGTCACTTCAGATTTGCACCATAGCATAAGTCTGATTGGAACATTTGCTTTCATGTAACTTTTGTGGCTTTATTCCATTCATTATATATGGCCATAATTTATGGAGGTTCCACATGCACATGCAAGTTAAGGCAATTTGGTTTCTTTTATTAAGCTATGAGTCTGTTTTATAATCAAAGTAAATCAGGCTCATTTGCACACCAAAAAATCTTGGTGTGGATTTCTGTCTGTGGGAGTGGAGACAAAGTATCCTGCTTGCTGACTCTAGCCAAACTATGCATTTAGCTTACCCAGTCAATTTTCATGGTGACTCAGTGCAATTAATTTGCTCTAGTGAGATATGCAAATGCTAATTTTTGAGAGCTGTATTCGAATTTAATTCTTACCAGTGCATACGAATTAATAGGAAAGACTTTGTTAATGTTACACTGGACTTTCACCATGATAATTAAGAAGTGAATATAGCTTGACACAGGGGAGAGGAGAAGCCACAAAGTAGATAACATTACAAAGTTGTAAATTTTCACATTAACTTTGCCCTGCCTGTTACTTGTCACTCTCTGACTGTCCTGGAGACATCCAAGTGAAGATGTCTCCATCAGTACCTCTTGGACTCCTTCCCACAAGGTCTGTATACTGACATGCATGACAGGAAACCTGAGGTCCTGTCTCTTCCTTGACCCTCTAAATGCTGCATTGACAAAAAGCATAAACCCCAATTCTTTTGAGTCTGCAGGGTGAGCTAAGACACAATAGCTCTGAGCTAGCTGCAAACTCATTGTGGTTCTAGCCAAACAACTGCATTTCTCAACTTTAAGGACTGAGTAATTCCTCAAAGGTTGGATTCTGTGCTAGGAATAGTAGGAATTTCATTGCTGAGGAGACAGGTCCATCTGACTTTTAGCTGAAGGGGGACAGCCTGCTTCGTTTTAACTCCCCCATGCATGGGACAAGGTATGCCCTTCTTGCTGTGTGCTGAGTTCTGTTTACCTCACCCTGACCACTGCACCCAGGCCTGCCCCATGTGTCTCCCAGAAGGGAAGGAATGCAGAAATTCTGTTTCTCGCCTAAGTAGTGGATTGAAGGGCTCCAAGCTTTAAAAGGCTTGGCTGGAGTTAGCAGATCTTCATTGGCAGTACCATGAATGTCTCTGTGAGTATAGTGTAGAAAACAAATCTCTTAGAGGTGCCTGAAATCTTTTTTCAGTGACATGTTATGCTAGATATTTTTAAGAATTGGCTCTCTGTGGACCTGATGTCAGATTGCTGTCATGTCAGGGTGGTCATAAAGAGGTGTTGAACTTCTCTCCAGGTTCTGAGGTCTGCAGTACCTTTCCCTCTTCGTCACAATCTTTAACCCCTCGCATCTCATTCCCCATGAGGAATAATTCTTTGACATAGAGGCCTCTCTTGGACCGTCTGCCCCAGTTCTGTGTGGCAAAATGGATTTTCAGTACTTTCCCTTTTGTGTTTAGTATTATACAGACTTCATTACAGAAAATCTTCACCCTCTTCCTGTAAAAACAAGGAGAAGTTAAAAGATATTCAAACCCAAGTGTTAGAGACAGCAGTGGTTTTTTATTAGTGAGACCTTTTTCTCCTCAGGTACTGTCCTGAATGGGCTCAATATCTGACCATTGCTGCAGATTGCATCTCAAAAAGAAGTTTGCTAATGGAAAGGCTTCTTTCCACAAAAGTAATTTAAAGATTGTTCTGTCTATCAAAACAATGAATATGTGAACAGATAAAAATGAAGCATCATAAATAAAACATGCACCATCTTTTTTTCAGCTTGCCACAGGTCAGCCTGAAAGAGTTGACAGCTCTTGGAAAGGCTTTGCAAAACATTTCAGCATTAAACAACTGTAGCTTTGACTACTAAATGCCTTTGTTTATCTGGGCCAACATCCAGAACTCGTACAAAATAATTATCTGCTGACATACAGACTGTTTTCATGAAAGCCCTAGACATACACACAGCCATATCAGATCCTTATTACTTCTCTTAGAACTGTCCTGTAGAGATGACTGTTGCCTTTGAACAAGGTTAATGAATGCTTGATCCTGAAGCTAATGGCAACTCCATTCTTGAGCTAGGATTGTTCAGATAAGACACCCTATTTTATTACTGAGAAACAGGTCAGGAGAAGATATTTACAAATTCTGTAAACCTGATGCTATGCCACTGATTCTTCCCAAATTTTTAAGTGGATGATGGAATGATGTAACAGACAATATGTTGCATTATTTGTTGCTTGCAGATACTCCTGCTACATTCATTCTACTGTGTCTATATAATAGCAATAGTCCATATTGAACAGTTCATGCCCCCTTCCAAATCTTTGTGACTAATATTCTGCAGGAGAAGAATGATGCACTGGGAACATGGCATTTTTACCTTGTATTTTTTAGCTCACTATTTGAAAAAGCTGAGGAGTTTCCAATGCCAGCTGAATAACATTTTCTTCATCTCTAACACTCTACCTGGCATGCTGCTTTTGTGCTGTTTTATGCAGCTATGCTGCATCCCAGGCATGGCACATGAAGGGCTTACAGCATAGAGGTGTCTGTGCACAGCATGAAAGGGTCTGGAAAGCCTCGTAGAAGGTACAGAAAGACAATGCAGCACAGTGTGTGAACCACTGGCAGAGGATCCAGGACACCTGGTTTTTTTCTTGTGTCTGCCACAGGCTTCTCAAGTGACTTTAGTCAGAGAAATCACTTCGCTTATCAGCCTCTGATTATTCCATTTAGGCTGCAGATTGGCTTCAGAACTCTGATGCTTAGCACAGTACTAAAAATGATGTGTCAGCTTTTCAGATGCATCCTCTGTACATGGCATCACTAATAAAAACCTCTTAGGGGTCCACGGTCATGCTGATTGCTCATTTCTTGAATTTAATACGCCATTATTATCATAGTCATTATTACTGTTAAATTTTGGACTTAGATTTCTTTTAGAGATATAGTTCCATTTTCATTGCTTTTCACTCAGTAAATCGTTCCCTTTTGAAAACTACCAATTGTTATCAGTAAAATACCAACTGCCCTGGGTGAAGAAGGTATTCCATATCTGAAACTGTCACACTACTGAATTCCCCACTAAATATATGCAACAGCTGCACTGTTGATGCGAAAGACCTAATGTAAATATTAAATGAGGAAGAAAACTAGCTGCTGTGTACTGTGTAGTAAAGACAAGTGTCTTTATAACTTTGAAATAGTATAATTTTCTGTTAAGGGAAAGAGCATGGCTACAACCTGCCTTGGATTTTCTTTCACACACATACAATTGCCATGCTGGGCAGAAGAAAGACATATGTGAATCATGTGAGAAAAATTTTAGAAGCCCAGATAATTGTCAAGACAATTAAAACAGGGCAAAAACAGGTCATAACTAGTCTGAGCTACTATTTGTTCAAACTATCCAAAGACAGGTTAAAGTAGAGAATAAGCTACCTTGAGGGTAAGGGCAGGATGGATTTAGGTGTGCTCAGAATGGTTGTCATTCTCAGCAAAAGAATTCACTAATAGGGCTATAACCAATAATGAGCCAAATCCTTGGCCTTGTTTTCCAAGCCATACATGAATACATAGGCATGGAGAGAGCCTTTGAATTTCATTTCTAGCTCTCTTCTGTGAGAGCTGTGGATGTTCTTACAGATGTTTCAGTCAGCTAGATAAATGTTAATACTATGGGAAAGTATTAACTCAGGCATAAGACTTTCAAGATACAGCCTCAGTGTGCAAATGAGGTAGAGTTATAAGCCATTAGAATGGGATCCGTGGCCATCTCCTATGGATCCTACTTAGCAACCAGGAAATCAAGCCCCTTTCCTGACATGATTTTCATTGAATCAAACAACCCAACGGGGCAGTGTACTGAGATGGCTGGTGGGATAACATTTGAGTAGGACTTGCAGGACTTTTTCTAGGAATTATGAGACACATTCCACCAAATGGCCATAGCATGAAGGTCACACTGATAAAAACACGACATTTTTATTCTCATAAAAATTCCTTCCATCTTGAAAACTTCAAAAAATTTACAGTGATTTTTTGGAAACTGGCATGACTGGAACTGGTGCAGGATTTGCATTGCAACTGCATAGAGTTTGTGGTATGCTCTATTTGAACAGAAATTTTATGAAATGTAATATTAAGTATGAATTTTTCAGACCTAATTTCAAATTTAAATTAGGAAGCAACAGTCTGAAGATCCAGCTTGCAGGTTACTTGTTCAGGGTTTGCTGGGGTAGAGGCCCACTGCTATAAATGTGGTCACACCACTTTCATCAAGGTAAATCAGAATGAGGTAAAGACATAGCAATGAAACCTGGAGGTATTCACCAGATGTGTGGCCTGTCAAATGTATGTCAAAGAAACATCAAATGGACATTAAGTAATAATGCATTCCAAAATCTCCTTTGTCTAAAAAGGAAAATTGCTGATTTATCATGCTGAGATATAGTCTCCCTCTAGAGATCACAAAGATGAGAATACTTCTCCTACCAGTAATCCTTACCAAAATTATTCATCAGTGCAGAGAATACATCTCTCCAAATCCAGTTATTTTCCTATTTAGATGTGGTTGAAATCAACAAAGAGACCTAAGCCTACTGTGTCATATGAGTACTTGGGAAAAGATTTACTGTACTCTCCACACAAAAGACATTGAAGTCATTCCTTTTACAGCATAAAAACATAAATAGCAGCTGTAGAAATTATGTTAAATTATGTGTAATAGTAAGAAGACGTCTAACATACTCCAGATTTATTCCTGTGGCTATCATCTTAACATATGACAATCTTTAGTCCTTTTGGTCACTAACTTTTTTGGCTTTTGAATGCAAAAGTCAGCTGATTACGATGTTATGGCAGGAGGGAAAAGAGAGAAAAATTGAGACATTTTTGCACTGGACAACAAAGATACACCTCATCTCCGAGAAACTACAGCATATTATGCCCTTAAGTTTCCATACATACTCAAGATTTAGTTATTCCTAAATTACCAAATGCTAATAGTAGAGCAATTCAACCATCAAACCAAATCATGGTCCCATGTAGGGAACAGACTTTTTAACTTAGGTCTTGAAGGACAAATGTGATGACACTTAGTGAAGATTATTTTTCCTCACAGAATGAACACTATGATGAGATGGGAGGTTATAATTATGTGTTGGGGATCCGAATGAGCATTGTGAAGAGCTATTTATTCTAAAAGAAATAGTGGCATCAGAAAAAAATGATGTTATCTTTAAACACATTAAGGCTAGAAACAAAACAGTTTCTAAACTTCAGTGTAGTAAGATACTGAAAATGTCTTTTAATAAGAGTCATCAATTAAATCCACTATGAAAAGTTGTTTATCATTTTCTTGAAGTCACTCAAGTATGATTGAATCTGAAGAATGAAATTGTGTCATTCCAGTTCTTCTCCTAGCAGAGTTTTGGTTCAGTATTTCCATATTACTACTTGGAAAAAAAGTCTTTGAAGATATGTCTGTCAATGTAAGTCTCTATATGAAGATGAGGGGTGTTAATTTTGAATATTGAAAATTGTTGTAGTTTAATTCCAGTCAGCAACTCAGCCCCACCCAGCTGCTCTCTCACTCTGCCGTGGTGCCAGGGGGGATGGGGGTTGGAATCACAAGGGTAAAACTGAGAAAAATCATGGCTTGAGATAAAGACAATTTACCAGGTAAAGCAAAAGCCACACATGCCAGCAAAGCCAAACAAGGAATCATTCACCACTTCCCATGGGCAAGCAGGTGTTCAGCCACCCCCAGGAAAGCAGGGCTCCATCACACATAGGAGTGACCTGGGAAGACAAATGCCATCATTCAGAATGTTCCCCACTTCTTTCTTCTCAACACAGCTTTATGAGCTGAGCACGATGCCAAATGGTGTGGGATGTCCCTTGGGTCAGCTGGGGTCAGCTGTCCTGGATGTGACCCCTCCCAACTCCTTGTGCACCCCCAGTTTCCTCACCAGTGGAGTGAGGAGCAGAAAAGGCCTTGACTCTGTGTCAGCACTGCTCAGCATTAACTAAAACATCTCTCTGTTATCAACACTGTTTCCAGCACAAATCCAAAACACAGCCCCATACAGATACTAAGGAGAAAACTAACTTTATCCCAAAACCAGCAGGGTGTTTCAATTTCAGTGAATTAAAGATCTTAGTAGAGAGGGGCAAGACAATAATTTTATTCTGCACCAGTTCTGACTTTATTTCATAAACTTTAAATAATAGCCTTCCTACTATCCCTTTTGCTAAATTAATTCTGTATTCTTTATTAGAAAGAATTTTAATCTGAAATTTTTATTAGAAAGTACTGAATGATACTAAATAGCAAAAGAACAGATTCTCATGAAAAACAGATCTGAAAACTGAACTCATTCACTTAACTGGAACTGAGTGACATTCTGAAGTTTCACATCTGCATTTGACTGCTGGACAGCATTTTGGGGTCACCAGTGATCAAAGGTTACACTGGACTCAAAACTTTGATTTGATATGCCAAACCCCTATAACATAAAATTCAGTAAAGCTCTTGGTACTGAATTGGTCTAAATCTGAGATAAGATGCTGGTTGATCTTAAGGGCCAAGTGACATCATTTGAAGTGAGTGGAGTGCTGACTGGTGTGCTGTTTTTTTCCCTATTTCTAGAATAGACTTAGCTAGAGGCACAGGTAACACTGATAAATGTTTCAGTACAAAAATATTCAGGAAAAAGATGGTAGCTGTGTTATTTTATTTCAAAAGTTCCAAGTGTCATGGAGAGAAAGAGGAATTTCCAGTGGAAAACATTAGAAAGATTTATAGTCCATGAATGGCTTAGGATAATAATGCACTAAAAAAAGATACTGCTTTTTTTAAGAATACCATAAACCTTACTTCTTTTCCAGCTCAGTAGAAATGACAATATTTTTAACATCAATTTATTTCTATTTGGGACCTAAATGAGAGTCAACTTCAAATCAATAGAGGTACAGATTTTTTAAAATTTTTAAACTTTTTTTTAGAAAATACAATTTTTTCAACAGTTCTGCCTTCAATCCTTAATTCTGTCTGTTCTGTGATGTTATTAGATGACACATTTAAGTTCAGTGAAATGTTCTGGGATATCAGAAGGGGTTGCATGTGAAAATGCAGTCTGTAGCTCAGAGAGAGTGAACAGCTGATGATGATCAAGACTGACATTTCAACAATATTTATGTCCTCTGTGTGCATGGGAGATAATAAGAAAGAGAGTAGTAATAAGGGGCCAGGTTATTCCGTATACAGGAAAAACCTGCTTAAAGGACAAGAAATTCCCATGGGTTTCCATTCACAACTGTTTCTTCAAAGTTACCTCACTGAGGGCAACAGGTTTTGCTGCTCTATTGAAATTTCTATGGGTTCACCCTGCTAAAGCAAGAGATGTATCTCAACTCCAAATTTCCTTCCAAGGCTCTTTCCTTCCGTGCTGTCTTCCCCTGTCAGCAGCACAGCTCTTGCAAAGGCTGTGTTCCTACAGGCTGCAGGGCATCAGATCCTTTTCAACATCTGAAGGATAAATCCAAGCACATCAGCTGTGTCCTAAGAACTCACGTTGCTCGGTAAGATGAAGTCAGAATTTTCCAGCTGATGAATCACAAGTGTGAGTCTCTAACCAAGAATTGCTACCTAGGGAATAGCAATTCAATTGACAGAATGCAACTTCTCTGGATTGTCCATATTTTGTCCTGAGCCTCCTGACAAAAATACAAGGAATCAAGAAGTACACAAATTCAGCAGATATCATCTTAATCCCTGGTTTCCTAAAGAAACAAGGCTTGTGGGATCTTTCCTTCTGTTTTAGAGGCCCTATTGGTTTTTTTCGTGTTTGTCAGCAGTTAAAACTCTGAGACATTTTATGTCCCTACAGGATTAACAGCAGTGGGAGGATGTGAGGCCACATAGGTGAGTTTATAATGATGTGATAGGTAAGGAAAATGCTGCAACATTAACTTCTCTGCCAAAAGTTTCAGTCTGAGCCTATGCTGACAAGAATCCCTGAGGATTCATCTAACCATGTCACAAATTCATAGTAAGCCCAAACTTATTTGTTTCAGTAGTCACAGACTTAATTGTATGCTTATAGAAAACTTGCATGCAATCCACAGATTACTAAATTTTCCAAAGCCCTCAGTGCAGGTCTCAGTCCTCTTCCAACAGGGCCAAAGGAAATTTTTATCACTGAGTTCAGCAGAGACCTTGTGAGACAGAGATTATAGTAACACACAATTGCATTACAAACGCTTTGAACTTGTGAAAATAATTAAATCAGACATATTTTGAATAACCTGATTTGATTTGCACTTGTGCTGCAGAAGGTTCTTCAGCCTAAGAATGAGGTGGTTGAGGCACATGTATTATTTGCATGGGCAAGCAATAGTTTATATTTTTTAAAACCTAGTTTATCTTCACATTCCACTTCTTAACTGGCTTTCTCTTTGCTCAGTTGTTAACCTACAGGATTAGCTAGTAGCTAATGGCAAGTTAAAGACAACACCAACAAAAGGTCAGAAGTATATTCTCCCAGAGCTATTTTGTATCCAATCCAGAGACTTCCTCTTGCTCCATTTACTCAGAGGAATTAACAGCAGGTGAAGGTAGGGTTGTGTGCAACTGATAACATCAAGAACACACTGGAAAATGAAGTCTTGAATGAGTAGTTCTGGCCTGATTGTCCTCGGTCTGCTGGGTATTGACCTGTTTTATCTGAAGTAAACCTGGAAAGAACCATTCTGAGCTAAGGAAGAGCAACAATATGGAAATGCCAAGTTACTTATTACTACTATTATTGTGTGGCAAATCAGAACAAGCAGACCAAAAACATAGAATAGAAGTATCCAATAATTTCAGGTTGTCCTCTGATGCTTTTTGTTAATCAGCTACACTGATTTGCTTCCTTCTGGTTAGAGCACTGTATTGTCTGTGTGCTGTAAACAGGTTGCAAATCAGACTTTGTTGTGCTGTGTGTAAGTCTGGAAGTGTCACAATAAATCTGAGGAATAATCCTACTAATTCTAAGTAATTGCCCAAAGAAAATAATCAAATCTGTTTCTTCTTTTTAAGATAATTTGCATTTTGTTAAACCAATAAATTTTGATGTGAGTGCATGCACATAAGGATCTAGTATGCACATTATATCATCCTTCTCATTTTTTTAGAAGATAGAAATATATTGAGGAAAAGACCATTTAAAATGTTCTTAGTGGACATTCTGAGACATTTAGCCCTGATCAAATCTAAGCTCTGTTTGCTCTCACAGAGAAGGTACCATCTTATGTTCACGGGTCTGTACGATCATTGAATGGTTTGGGTTGGAAGGGACCTTAAGGATCATCTCATTCCATTCCCTCTGCCATGGGCAGGGACACTTTCTACTAGACCAGGTTGCTCAAAGCCCCATCCAGCCTGGCCTTGAACACCTCCAGGGATGGGGCTTCCACAACCTCTCTGGGCAACCTGTGTTAGGGCCTCACCACCCTCACAGTAAAAAATTTATTGTAGCTAATCTAACCCTACCCTCTTTCATGTTAAAGCTATTCCACCTTGTCCTATCACTCCATGTCCTTGTGGACAGTCCCTCTCCAGTTTTCTTGTAGCTCCTTTAGGTACCAGAATGTGCTGTAAAGTCTTCCCAGAGCCTTCCCTTCTTGAGGCTGAACAGCCACAACTCCCTCAGCCTGTCCTTACAGGAGAGGTGCTCCAGCCCTCTGATCACGACCCTCCTCTGGGTCCATGTCCTTCTCGAGGACCCAGAGCTGAAGGCAGGAATCCTGGTGGGGAGTATATGCAGATATATATGAATATATATGAATATATGGATATATGGATATATGGCTATATACAGACAGTGGAGTTGAAAGACAAATTTTTTTAAAATGTGAGTAAACCCACAGTGTAAACTAGTCTGTTCAGAAAGGAGCTTTAGTTTTCAAGAAAACTAAAAACTTTCATGTTAACAGGTAGTGTACGGTGAACATTTTTTTCTTTTCATAGTACTTTTCTTTAAGTGAGAGGCAAATGTTAGATGTAACTGTAACATGAGAATATCTGTTGAATTAGTGTGCAAAATGCGAAGAAGCACAATTTTCCAGTGTCAGAAACTTGCATTTTTGTCATTCCTCATTTCAGAAGCACATACAAAGAAAAGACAAATTAGGTTTAATACTGAATTCAAATGCAAATCATTTTTGACTTTGCCTTAAAAATTTATTCCTTTCCAATATATGCATTTCCCCCACTTTAAAATACTCAGACTATCTCCATGTGCTGAAATGGTCCCTTTACTTACTAGTAAATATTTTGACTACTGTTTTTTAAAAATGAAAACACACACATAACACAGATGATTACATTTTATCTGGTGGTCATCTAATGTCAGTCTGGTTTGAATGCAGTTGGTACCAGAATATAACACACACTGCTCAAACTTAACTTATCAGTCTTAGGGGGAAAACATGCTTTATTTCACATACAAACAAGTGAAGGCTATGAGAACAACAAACACAAAATGTTAATGACTGTAGAAGTGTCAACAGAAATATTGATCAGGAAAGGTCTTTGTGTACTTCAGGTAAAAAGAGCTCCCCAACTAGTACTTTTTTCTTGTCTGATGGAAAGAGGGGAAGGAAAGCAAGTGTACATTTAAAAAAAAAGAGCAAACACATCTTTTATGGGTTAAGTGATGTAAGTAAAAAAGACAGCTAGTAAAATATCCTAAGTTTCAGATGCCTAGGAAGATTACTGGTAGCATAAATATCCTTGGTGTAGGAAACAGTCCTTACTCTGTTGAAGTTCCTATCCTCTGTAGATTGAATGTGTCCACATGTCAAACTGATTTTTTTTCTTTTTCCCAATCCTACTTTCATCAGACAACATGTGGTAATTTAGAAATAATAAATGTTTTTGCAAAAGTATTCAACAGAACCTTTTTGTGCAAGGCATGTTGTTTCTTTGTTTAGACATTCTTTTTATCAAAGATTTTTCTATTGAAATTACCTCAGATGTTCTTCTTGAAGTTTCTCTTCATGGAGTGAATGCATTGTCTGCTTCAGGTAACTAAAACAGTGTGTAGAGTCTAGGAGGTGGTAAATTATTGTAATTTAATCAGCCTCAAGGATGAAAGTTAAGCTGGTTCTATCCTCTGGGTACATGCCACACTATGTGGCAGATTTTGAACAATATAGTGCTCTCCAGTGAGAAAGAGACAATGTGGGGAAAAAGAGGGTCCATGTAAATAGTGGAGAGTTCTTAGCTGGAAAATCCAGCGAGGACAGTTACACACAGAGGCATCAGCACTGCTTCAGCAGGTGCCTGAGCTGCAGATTACTGGATGCTGGAATATGTGCAGTGAAGTATTTCTGGATATGCTTTTTACATTCTTTCTGAGGCGGAGCCAGGAAAAGGGACCAGGCAACCCCTTGGGCTGACTTATGTTGGCTGTTCTTGGGGTTTTAAGAACAAAGAAAAGGGGTTCAAAAAAATCTGTGCTGGTGCAGGTGAGGACTTTGCTGTGTGATTGGCATCCTCCCCACTTTGGTACTGAAAGTATGTTTTGTGCATCATTGTATCCTACACAGTAGCAGAAAAAGAATTGGAAAGGAGAAGCTGTAGAAGACAAACAATAGCTCAGGAACACAAGAGCTCTTCCACCAGAAAAGTTCAGGGATACAAAGATGCAGTGATTTTTTATTTCTTCTTCCCCCTCCCCACCCCCAAAATACCCCAGAACTGAGAACTGCTGGCACTGGATTTCCTGTTTATCCCATGTCTCCCTGTTTTATGTCCGCGCTGTCTTCCTAACACTTGCCTGAGGGTATTTCTTTCTCTCTAACTTTCATAGTGTAAGTCTAGTTTCCTTTTACCTTACAGATGCTGCTCTTGCTGGAAGGACATTCACCTGTTTCCTGTTTCTGGGGGAGACTGGATGATCTTCTCTCCTCCTGCAGTATTCACTGAGCCTCTATGGTATCAGCCCGGAGACTGAAACAGCAGATTGGCTCCACACCCCAGGAGTTCCAGAGAACCTGAGCCCTACCACCTGCACCCCAAAAAAAAGACAAGGTTTCCTGGCTAAGACTTTGATATCAGACTGTAGCTCTGACAACCCTGCAACCTGAATGGTGCCAGAACAAAATTTAACCAGAGTGTGACAAAGTAGCATGCATTGCAGCAAAGACATAGTTAAAGCATTTATTCATCCTGATTTTGCAAGGTATTTATCTCTTGCCACAGCAGCCTCAAGCATTTTCATGTTGGCATTTCTTGTAAAAACCACTGCCATTTACTGCCGTCATTCTTTTTGTTATGTATGCTGGATTTTTGCTCCCGATAGGGACACAGTTTGATTATAGCTCCACTGGGGGAGTCTGAGAGCCCATGGGCTAAAACTTGTAATTAAATACTCAAGATTGCAATAATCACATGTAATTTTATTAGGTGGCCCCCTCAATTCAATTTCTGCTCTGCAAGAGGGATTCTCACTCACTCTATGCATATGCTATTATGTATGAGCGTTAGTTACAGTACCTTCTGCAGAGATTTAATCCTTCACCTTTCCCCCAAAAATGAAAATGCAAGAACATCCAACAGAGCCCCTCTGCATAACATGTTAGCCACTAGTGTGAACAGAATTTTGTTCAGAAATATTAAAAAAACTCCAATTTCAGTCCAGCATGAACCAAAGTTGTGTGTGCCATTAGCACTAACCAGAGTCACCCTCCCACTGAGGGAAACAAGTGACACCTCTGCATCCCCTTGCACTAATTGCCGAGCCTGGGGAGTGGATCTGCTGGTGGCTTAAGTTATTAATGCAACTTAATTTTTACATTTGCCTTTGCAATTCTCCTCTTTCTTAGAGACCCTGTTAGCCAAAGAGGGTACTGAGAATATTATATGTTTGAAATGCAAGATATTATTAAAATATCCTTTGATGTTATTTTTAGAGGCTGATGGTCGATTCCTAAATATATTTATTAGGATCCTTATAAAATTTTGGTACTGAAAGATTAGTAAAATTACTCCTTAGTTAGTTTAGTTCTCCTGGTCCCACAATACCCTTCATTCTCTTCCATACTTCATACACATTTACTGTCCTGTTTAAATAGAGGTGTTTTACCTTTATCCATGTAACCCATTAGTACTGAGGTTGTAGAAACCCACACTAAAGCTTCTGTTTCTGTGAAGCTGATATGGATGAGCTTTATTAATTTTTTTATACTCTAGAAAGAAAGGTTAAAAAGAACATCCTTGAGAGTCCACTTCCACGTGAAAATTACTTTGGCTTTGTTTTCTTTGTTGAAACATTTGGTTGAAAATCTGCCTTTCTGCAAAGAAAAAAAAATCACCTATTCTTAACAAAACTGAATCTTTTCTGAGTTTTCTTTAGCTTGTTTGCTTGTTGAGACAGTTCAGTCTGCTTGTTGCCAATGGATTTCCAGTGTGAGCTATCATGATTTAAACTCTAATGAGATCTTATTTTGATAAGGCATAAGTGTAATGGTGAATTTGGTGTCATCAAAACAGACCACCTGGGCAAGGTCTGAACTTACATAAATTTCTTGTAAATTAAAAATTTTATGGGCCTTTTTATGCATAACCCACCACTAATACAACTGAATGTGTTTATCTGGTTAATCCTCAGAAATTTTGATCTGGAAGAGGTAAATGAACAGGCCACTTCAAAGCACTGAATTTGGTGTTCAAAAATTTTCTTGGGCCCTTTTTCAAACCCAATTAAAAGAGGTGGACATTAGGCTGGAATTTTTCCAACACCAAGAGGAATCACACTGTAAGCTGGTCTGGAAATAGATCCATCATAAATGTTACATATTAGTTAGAAAACCAGCATTTTTTATTTTTTATTAAGCACACTACACTATTTGTACCCCTAGAAGTACACTGCTAACCTGGAGTTAAAAAAACTTATCCTGAAAATCTTAATGCTATAAGCTTCAAAATGACTGGGTTAATTTAGAAACAATTATATAAATCTATAGAAACTTCTTTTCCCTTGGGAAAAACACAATCTGCTTGGAGTAGCCAAATTGTCTATCTCTATAAAGTGAGGTCTAATTATGTGCGTGGGTGAAGTTATAATAACATATTTTTTAAAATATGTGATAGTTTTTGTTCATACAACTCTTATTACAATGAAATGGTTAGATAAAGAGTGAAAAATACTGTGACAGGAAATTTTCTACCCATAGATAACATGTGGTTTTGGATACAAACTGTCCAAGGCTGTATCCTGTTGTATTGCTTGACATGTTTTTCATAACACCACATATATATTAACTCTCACAAACCAAAACCTCATGAATAAAACCTATATGACATCTTTATCCCTATTGTTAAGTAAGGTTTAATCGTTCAGAGTAGAATCTCTCTAAACTCTCCAACCTTTGGCTCTCCTATAGCGCTTAACAACGATAATTAGTAATCATGTCAACAAAAACGATTTCCTTTTAGGAGAGTCTTCCACTGTGATCACACATTTCAGAGCATTTCTCTGAAAGATGTACCTACAATCTTTGCTTCTCCAGATGAGATTGCATGACATTATATCTCTTTCATGAAGATCTTATTGATTATCAATCCAGTGTGATTGAGAATTTTCCTGACATGAATAGGACTGGGCTTAATCCTGTGTGCGAGTATTTATAGAGAGAGGCATAGTTGTTTTATCTTGCTTTGAATTCCTAGTTGATGCTGATAGGACACCTACAGTTTGTAATCAATACCCATTGCTGGAAATTAAAATTCAATAAAATTCAATAGAATTAAAATATTAAAATTAAATTAAAATATTACCTAGTTTAAAAATAACATTATCTGTTCTAAACCTCATTAAAAAATCTAGCTTTCAGTTCTACAGCAAATTTAGCATTTTCCCCGTTTACATTTGCTATCCAGACTCCCTACCAGGCAAAAGAACACGCAATGAGTTGCCATGTTTTGGGCAGCATAAAAGTGGGCTACATCTATTTAATATGCTTCCCAGAATGACTGATTTGCTTTTCTAGGCAGTTCTAATGTTTAACATCTCATTGTTAATTTATAATGAAAGGATATTTTTACTCCTTTATCTTTTGATAGATTTAACACTGTGTCCTTCATAATTCAGTACTCCATAGCCCTGCTGATGAACCACTTGTGGATCCTGCAGCTTAATCACAATATACTATCAAGAACACTATAATGAAGCCAACTGATGTACTGAAAAGAGTAAGTTATGACAACCAGTCTATATAAAGAAAACACATTTTTGAACGTAGCACATTCTTCTTGTAAGAGTTACCATATTCTTCTCCAAGATTATTTGATTTTTAGCAGGTAACATGCAGACTGGTTAATTGTCCATATAAGATATACCAATTTCTTGGACAGAACGGGTGAGCTTTCATCATAATGCATTCATACAGTAAATGAGACGGAAAATGAACTGGGCAACAATTATCTTGTCCCTTCTGCAGTTTTCTCGAGTTGTTCCTCTAATGTTTCTACACTGACCATGCCAACCTTGTCAGCCTGTGCTTTTAATGCTAGACCTTGAACTAGAACAAGAATGAGGACATTTCAGATTTGTACAGGAATTGTTCTTGTTTTTCTAAAAGTGTGTGTTCCTCTGATCCGCATTTTCTCTTGGTCAAACAAAACTGACATCACGTGTTAGAAATAGCTGAGCCTGAATTTCATAATTCAGCAAAGATCTTAAGATATTTTCTATTAGATTTACTATTCTGGTCCTCTTACAAGACGATTTTCTAGTTCTACAAGACAGGATGATGACTTGTTGAATGTCTTGAAAAGATAATTTTATGTTCTTTGTATTCGGGATGCTTTTTGGTGTAGTGGCTGCGTTCACTCGCACAAAGAGCACCAGGAGTTGCATACTGAGTGCTCTCATACAACACAGATCAAGTAGCAACATGTAAAATGGATACTAGAAAGTGTCCTAAATTCACCTTAGCCTCACCTAGAATTTCCTCCGTGGTGGATGGCACCCCATAACCAGCACGAACACCGCTCCTGCTCTGTTCCTCTTGGCTTTGCCTATACCATAATTACAATCCAAATTACAATGTACCCTCTTCAGATGTTCTTTCTTTCTTGTGTGTAGCAGGTCAGATCATATTAACATCATGACCAAAGGAATTATTCTACAATTGCAATTGTTTAAAGCTGTCATATGCTTCCCTAATGAGTTATGAAATTATTTTGATCTTGTTTATACAGGCAAAACCCAAATTGTGTTTGTTAGTATAACTACACCCTGGCCAAATTAAAATTATTTGTAAATGTGGCAGATGGTAGGGTTTAGCAAAGCAGGTCATCTTCTTTCCAGTAAAGAGCTTGGGAACAGTCATTTAAGAACAAGTGGAAAACTTTAAAAAGGCAAGTGGTTTTACTCCTGAAAAAAATATCTAGAAAGATTTTGGACTGTAAGGATATATCAGATAGGCAATGTTGTTAATAGTGCTAAGGTTGTGGGTTCCATGCCCATATAGGCTATTCACTTAAGAGTTGGACTCAATCCTTGAGAGTTTCTTCCAAATCAGAATATTCCATGATCTTATCTATAAGCTAAGATATATCTTTTTCACCCAAATATTTTGAAAGCAATTAATTATCTCATTAGTAGATCGACTTGTAGACTGTAAGTTCATTGAAAATATATCAAGTCTTATTCTAGACACACATGTTTTGCAATTATTCTATTTTATGAGTTCCCAACGATCTTTGATTGAACCAGCATTTAAAGCAGCAAAGAGAACAAGGAGCAACTGAGCACTGGACCAGTCCCGTGGGACACAAGTTTCCAGTTTGGTTTTGTCTCTAATCAGAGCAGAACTTTGAAATCTACAAAACGTTTGTGGCTATATCTTTTTAGAATTTCTACTGGCAACATCAGCTATTTTGTTGAGATATTTTGGTTAAGATGAAATGTTTTAATGTTCATAAAATATCTTCCTTTTACTTAATGAACATTAAATGCTTTTTTTTTTTTTTTTTAACTATTATGTTCACCACTATCTTTTTCCCATAGTGGCAAGATTCCTTGAAGAACTTTGTACTTGGAAATCTTAATTTTTCATTCTTCAAAATCTGAGTAACCACCAATGAGCCACATGAAATCCACAGCCTGTTGTGGGAAATACGTTGCTCCTGGGAGCCCAAGCTGTAGGATTGTAGGGGGACATAGATTACACCTCGCATAAATGAGTATGCTAATAGGGAAACGAAGGATAATGATTTATTACAGTAAAACAAAATAAAACATTTGGCTTATTAAAAAATAAACATTCTGATTTAGGTTTAAACAATTTATTAAAAACATTTTAATCAGGGAAATCTTACTAGAAATATTTTTATTTTATTAGACAGGAGTTGAATTACTGAAGTTTCAAGAGGAAATTATCCTGTTTATGGAAGATTGTAGACTGTTCCCACCAAGAATTCCCCTTTCTTTGTAACACCAAAGAATCTGAACTTTAAGTCCTCTGGCTTCAGGCTTTAAACCACATTTCCTCTTCCTCAGATTTTAACCACGCCTTTGGAATAGTCTGCACCCAGCTAAGCAAATGCTATGCATGCTAGGGACGTGTCTTTTGTGCTGAGAAGCATCTGGAGCAAGAGATAAACCTGTGTTGCAACACGAGATTGTCCTGAGGGAACAGACTCCAGTGCTGAACTAACCTTTTTTCATTCTTGTTAAGGCACTACTTTCCAATCCTCACTTTCATCGCATTTGGTGTACCATGGATTTGAGTCTCTTTGTATTTGATATGGGGAGGAGACTTTTTACAAAGGAAAAATAGCATCAAGAACCATCAGGCATAATCATGCCAGTGTAATTCTTACACAGCAGCAAGCTTAGTGATTCACAGTGCTTCATGCCAAACACTTTGAATCAATGTGAAGCAAGCAAGAAAAGTAATCCTGCCCTAGAACATTCCTCCTGCCATCAGTGCTCCCCAAAAATGCTTTTTTTGAAAACTCAGGTTCATAGATCCAACTCAAGCCAAAGCAGCTCATGCATGTCTCAGGCTGTGTGGGGGTTTGAATAGTCATGATCCTACTCTGGGTACCTCTTGGACAACTCTTGCAAGTTTGTGTCTGCACATCTTGTGCTCATTGTTCACCAGGCAGTCATGGGACCAGAGTAGAAATGAAGACGCTTCCAGCATTGCAGACAGCTAACAGAAACAGCGTGAATGAAACATATACCTCTGTGCTATTGAACCTGGCTGAGTCTTTTTGCGCAAGGATTCAGAACAAAGAGCTTCTGCAGGCATAATCCCTTTCCTCAATTCCAGTATCAGCCTCAGAGAACGTATAAGATCCTTGCTTACATATTTTTGAAATCAACAGGATGGCCTCCTTCTCCACTGTTTTGATCAGCTACAGTGCTCTCTATGGCTGCTGTTCCCTCACCTGCCATGTTCTTTCTTTGGTTAGGCTGGAGTTCCTCCCACTCCTCGGTGGTAGCGCCTTTCTCCCTCAGAGATCCACTACTTCCCTGTCCCTCCCAGCTCTGAGTCACAGCTCTCCAGGAAGCAAGCAGAAACCAGTCATATGCACAGACCAAACAGGCACACAAGACAGGCAATTATCACCTGCAGAGATGCACATTTTTTAGCTCAAGAAGTTAAACACTCTTATCATCACATCCTGCACTTCCAGCACAAGGAAATATGGTACTTTCAGTGTTGCATCAGCATAATATATATCTAATTTATCTTTTGGGAAAATTATGTCTCTCGCCCTCATTGTAGAGAATGGGGAAAAAGGAGTACCTGTTCCTCCTTTTGTTATTACCATGAATCTCTTAGGTTCAACTAAGATAAATCACAGGATTGTAAGAGCAGGCTGGGGCTTGGGCCACTGTTTTCATTTCACTGAGCTTCTGAGACCCTGTAGGAACATAAAAAAGGCTTAAGAGTCCAGTGAGTTGACAAGACAGAGCATCACAGGGCACATCAGCATACCTGATAGGACTTAGCAGCACCTGCGATGTCATTGTGGTAGTGATGTTGTGACAACTCAACAGGTCCTGTGGTAGCAAAAGATGAGAAAAATCAGGAGGAAAACCAGCCCTTGTCATCTGGGAACAGGAGATGCAGGGCTTCTGTTCAATCATGATACACAATTACAAAATCAATAGTTGAGGTTAGCAGGGACCTCTGGAGGTCTTCTGGTCTAACTCCTCAAGTGGGGTGTCCTAGAGTTGTTTGTCCAGGACCATGTCCAGTTGGGTTTAAATATCTCCAGGGATAGAGACTGCAATCTCTCTGGGAAACCTGTACCAGTGTTTGAGCATCTTCACAGTGAAAATTGTTTTTCTTATTTTAAACATGATTTCCTATTTTTTTTAGTTTGTGTCCTTAGCTTTTTCTCCTGTCAATGGACACTGGTGAGAAGAGTCTGGCTGCCTTGTCTTCATTTCCTCCCATCAGGTATTTATCCACACAGGAAAGATTCACTGTAGCCTTCTCCTCTCCAGGCTGAACAGTCACAGCTCTCCCATCCTGCCTTTGTGTGAGTGATGCCCCAAGTAGTACAGAAGGCCAGCTTGGCTGAGGAGGGATCTTCTAGAACTCAAACAGGGAAAGAAAGTTTATGGGCATTGGAAACAAGCACAGGTGAGTCAGGGAGACTACAGGGATGCTATTAGCCACTGTAGGGAGAAAATCGATGTGGACAAAGGTCAGCTAGAGCTGGGCATAGCTGTGAAGGACAACAAAAAGGCCACTTTTTAAAATACATTAACAGCAAAAGAAGGACAGTGATAACGTTGCTCCATAGCTTGATGAGGTCAGTCACCTCACAAATAAGGATGTAGACAAACGGAGAAATTTATTCCCTGCTCCACCTCTGCCTTTAGCACCGATGATGGGCCCTGGTACACCTAGAACCTTGTCTTGGAAGATCATGACTGGGGGAGTGGTAAACTCCCAGCTCACTCTGCACTTGTTCATCCTAATGTGTCCCAAGAAGGGTGACTAATACCGTATTTAGCCTGGTTCCGTGGGATCCCGCAAGCCCACAGAACCTGGGGCATTTCAGTATTACAGTCAGGTGGCAAAGAGGCAGGAAGGAGACTCGCTTTTCATCCTGCTTGATGGTTTATTCCATGCTTACAGCTGAACTCCAAAGCAAATCTGAAACCCGATCCCGAGGGCCCCAGTTTTACCCGGGGCCAGGGGGAAAGGTGGGATTAGGGAATGGGGACCAATGGGGGAATGCCGGGGAGGAGTGACGAGGCTTACAGCCAAGCGGGAGATTCAAACCGGGACAGACCATACCAAGGAACAAAGCATCCCAGGGGAATGTTTCTGGTCGCCCCTACAAAAAGACATGTTCACCGATCCCCACAGGTGACCAAGCTGGTAAAAGGTGTCAAGAGCAAGACTTACAAGGAGCAGCTGAGGTCACTTGGCTTGTTCATCTTGGAGGATAGAAGCCTGAGGGGTGCCCTTGTCACAGTCTAACATTCCTCAAGGAGGCCAGTGGAGAGGGAGGTGCTGTTGTCCTCTCTCTGGTGACTAGTGATAAGGCATGAGGAAATAGAATATAGCTGCATCAGAAGAAGTTTGTATTGGACATTCAGAAAAGGTTCTTAGTTGAGAGGGTTACTGGAACAGGCCCATAAGGGAAGTGGTCAGGGCACCAAACCTGCCAGAGTTCAGAGCGTTGTTTCCAGTGATCTGGTTAAGGTTAAGGTGGTCCTTCAAGGAGCAGGGAGTTGGACTTGATAATTTTTATGAGTCCCTTCCAATTTGATATGTTCTGTGATTCTGATTCTATTAATCATCTTTTTAATCTCCACTATATCCATATCTCTTTTGCTCTGAGTGGCCAAGCTCTGCACATGGCACCCAGATGTGCCTCACCAGGGCAGAGCAGAGGGGCAGGATCACCTCCCTCAACCTGCTAGCAATGCTCCGCCTAATGCAGCCCTGGTGAGCAGGCACTGAGCCACGCTTTTGAGCTCTGTTGGGCTTCATGGGCAGAAAAATAAAGAGTATCTTTAAATGAGAAGGTCACAGCATTTTGGGCATTTTGTGCCTTCTGCCCACTCTTTTTATTGCTAAGTGCCCACGAACTGTAGCAGAGTGGCAAAGTTTGCATCCCTTGATCTCAAGACTTTGTGCAAATACAACATTGCAAACCTGTCTTTATAAAGAGCTTTGTCACAGCTGGTGCAGCACTTCGGGGTTGGGATTTGCCACATGCCAGTTACAATTCACTTACACTCTGTGTAGATGCTCTACGCATACAGAAAGTGTGAGGTAACTTACTCTTCTTCCAGCCTGTGGCTCATAGATGCTCACCCTACCCTACAGTAGGGTACGCTCACCCACCCTACAGTAACTTCTCCTGGAGTGAAAATGCACCACATTGCCCTCACATGAAGAGTGTGAAAGTTCAGTTTGTAGCAGGTACCCCACAGTAAGCATAAACTGCGAGGTAGAACCTGCCTCCAATGAGACATCTTGCTAAAAAGCAGCTTGTTTTGCCCAGAAGGTCTGGCAGTCTGGTATTCAGGGTGTCTGACACTTTATATTCACATCATAGCCCACAAAAGGATCCACACAGAGCCTTTCAGTGTTGATAATGAACAACCCCTCTAGTAATTAAGCTCTGCACCTTTTGAAAACAGTTTCAAGTCTTCTGGGAATCTTTAATTCTCACATGCGTCACCGAAGCACAGGTTCAGTATTCCCACAGAAAACAGCAATCCCTCTGATTTACGGACTTCCCCACCCTTGGAACTGAGACACTGACATGTTCTGCTCCAGGCACTGGAAAGCTCAGCATAGCACTCTCTTTTTTTTTTTTTTTTTTTTTTTTTTTTNNATCCCTCTCTTTTTTTTTTTTTTTTTTTTCTTTCTTCCCTAAAGAAAGTGTTTCCTGTCAAATTAACGTTCCCAATTACAAGTGGATCTAATCCCTGGTGATTACCTACCTACCCTAATTGACTGTCTTGTTCCCAACCAAGGCAGGGTGTTTGAACAGACAACAAAAAAAAGATACTGATTTGCTGAGACAGAGAGAAAACACTTACCTGCAGAAAATAAAAGTTTTCAGAAAATATGAGCCAGCATTCTCTCTCCCAATTACTACTCTTCCTCCTTTGAGCAATTAAAAATGTCTTGGAAAGTTTATGGGGACCAGTAAATTTAGTCACATATAAAGTCTGCTGGTCCAGCTGGTCCCTGTGAATCTGGGATTAAGAAACAACTCAGAGTTTTCTGAAATGCATTGGGAATTAAAACATTTTTAAAAAATTATACTTACTGCCAAAACAATGTGCTTCCCTTACTGTCTAATCCCTAATTTCAAGGTATTAGGTGCTAGTTTTATGATTAATAGGGATGTAGAGTTTAACACTCCAAAAATTATGTGTTCTGTCTAATATCATCCCATACTGGTTTCAGAGGTGTTTTTCAAGGAAGAAACTAGGTACCTGTTAATCACACTAAGATTTTGGATCTCTAATACCTAAGTTATTTGTATTCATCTTATGTACTAGTCAAAGCAAACACAGCAAATCAGGGAGTACAAGATATATAAACTAACAGGGAATTTCTGCCTGTTTGGGGCTTTGCTTGTTGGTATAAAATTATCAGATATAAAGGAAGAAATATCTTCTGACGTTTCACCTATGTCCTGCAAAACACCAGAGGCAAATAGAAGAGCTCTGTGTCCTAAGAAGGAGTGGTAAAGAAAAAGAATGTAAATTCTCCTCTGCTCAGTTTCAACAGCACAATACTTGGGAACTTCACCACCTCCAATACCACTGAGCACCATTTTTCCTCCTTCCAAAAAACTTATAAATGCCATGGTTCAGATCCAAATCTGAGGTCAGCTGATAGTTTTTTACTGACTTGAAGAAAAGTGTCCTGATCTGCACCGTAGAAGGATTTTCTCTACACCGCAAAAGGAGAGAATTGTAAAAGGCTCCTAAAAAGATTTTTGAACAGCCCCATGATTCTGAGCAAAGCCCTTCACCAGCCCCACATATGCCAGCCATCAAATCCAAAGAGACATTTAGGTGCTGTCAATACACTACAGCAGCCAAGAAGAGTGACCGGCACCTCGACACACTGGTTTTGTTAGCATAGGAGAGTTACATGAGAGCCTGATGGCAGAAGATACCAACTCTGACTATTGTTTGCAGAGTGATTTATCAGCCTTGTTTAAGTGGAAATGTAAATTAGAGGGGAAAGGATTTAAGTGTGCAAATTATTCTTAAACTTACTGTCTTATATGGAAATGCAAAGTAGGAAAAACATGGCTAAAAAATTATAGGGTGGTACTAAGTTTCCTAAATCATCAAAATACATTCTGGGACATGTTTTTCCATGTTTAATTCAATGAGCCCTTGCAAAAGAAAAAGGAAGTGGTGTAGGAGGAATAGTAAGGAACCAGCAAGCACTCTGCATGTGTTTCTGATACAATTCTGCATTTTAGTAGCCTGTGACTTTGCTCAGCATCATCTATGCCCCTAACTACATTTACCAGCACCAAGCAAAGGGGCACTTTTTAGCCTACCAGATCATTAAATGAATGTGCAGATGCAGATGTATTTGCAACAAACACACACCCATATGTTATGTCAGTGCTCCACTAAATACTGTTCCTTAAAGGAAAATATCCTTATTTCACCTAAATTATGATAAAACCAGAATGAGAAACAGCCCCAACAAGAATAAAATGGAAGTCACTCCTGTTCAACTTACTGTTATATTAATCTTAAACACACTTCATCCCCTCCTTACAATGAAACTTCTGAGTCATTTATCTTCACTGTCTGATGGAAAAACAGTGTACTCAGAGATGTGTCTTGCAGCCACCTCAAAAGCCAGTATCACCCTCTAAATATTTTAATGAAAATAATTTTTAATCCTGATTGATTAGTGATTATGAGCAGTGTTCATTATTCTTCCTGATACCTTTTTTTTTTAAATAAAGTGCATTTGTTAAAGCATAAAATTGGTCAGGATTACAAATAACTTGCCCTTACAGCAGGAGGGCAGCATTTCCCTCACAATGAAAGACAATTTGTCTGCAGTGAAGACAGATATCAGAACAGTAATTAGTATGTTTCAACTAGAGAGGACCAATGTCTCTTTGTCTCTCTGC